>CM060683.1:87452858-87782858 GCA_030686995.1 Artemisia argyi
ATAGGTGCTATAGGTTTAGACCACAATGGAATCTCAAGAAGCAAGTTTTTCAACCATTCAGCTTCTTTGCCAGCAGCAGCTAAAGCCACAAATTCAGATTCCATGGTTGAACTGGTAATGCAAGTTTGTTTCTTGGATGCCCAAGAAATTGCACCTTCACCAAGTAGGAATACCCAGCCACTAGTAGACGAATTGTCTTCAGTGTTACTGATCCAACTTGCATCAGTGTATCCTTCTAATACTGAAGGATAACCAGTATATGAGAGACTATAATCCATAGTTCTCTTCAAATACTTAAAGACCCTCTGAATTGCTTGCCAATGATGAGCACTAGGATTACTAGTATACCTGCTCAGTTTACCCACAGCAAAAGCAATGTCAGGTCTTGTACAAGTCATGGTATACATCAAGCAGCCAATCACCCTAGAATACTCAAGTTGAGATACAGCTTTGCCAGTATTAGGCATTAGCTTCTCACTTGTATCCATAGGAGTACTCACTGGAGTACAATCAAAGCAATTAAATTTCTTTAACACCTTCTCAATGTAATGAGACTGAGAGATAGAAATTTTGTTACTTTCATGTTTAATCCTTATGCCAAGGATAACATCTGCCTCCCCCATATCCTTCATGGAGAACTTTGATGACAAAAATTCTTTTGTAAGATCAACTTGATTTTGGTCAGTGCCAAAGATCAACATGTCATCAACATATAGACAAATGATGACTCCTTTACCAGATTCATCAAATTTGCTATATACACATTTGTCAGCTTGATTAAGTAAATAACCACTAGACAAAACCACTTCATCAAACTTTTGCTGCCATTGCTTAGGTGCCTGTTTTAGTCCATAAAGAGACTTAATCAGTTTACACACCTTGTTTTCATTTCCAGGCATGATGAAGCCCTGAGGTTGGTTCATGTAAACCTCCTCATCTAAATCACCATTCAAGAAAGCTGTCTTCACATCCATCTGATGAATAATCAGTTTGTGAATTGATGCCAAAGCAATTAGCAATCTTATGGTACTGATACGTGCCACTGGAGCATAAGTATCAAAGTAGTCTATTCCTGACTTTTGTTTAAAGCCTTGAATAACTAATCTTGCCTTGAACTTTTCAACAGTTCCATCTACCTTCATTTTCTTTTTGAAAATCCATTTGCTACCTAGAGGTTTGCAACCAGGTGGTAGATCAGTCA
The DNA here is from genome assembly GCA_030686995.1 of Artemisia argyi. NCBI lineage: Eukaryota > Viridiplantae > Streptophyta > Magnoliopsida > Asterales > Asteraceae > Artemisia > Artemisia argyi. The sequence goes on from CM060683.1 coordinate 87,454,060, forward strand.
ACACATAAGTGTTATTGCCCATGATAGAGTCCATCTCATCGTTAATTGCTTCTTTCCAGAAAGCAACATCCTGGGACTTCATTGCTTCTTCAAATGTTTTGGGATCATCCTCCACAATGAAGCAATAGGAGTATTGGTCAGAGACCTCACTCCTTGTACCTTCAATTAAGTATAATTGAAACTCAGGCCCAAATGATTTTGGAGTCCTCAACCTATTGCTCCTTCTGAGCTCAGGTTCAGGTTGTTGTTCCACAACCTCAGCAGGAACCTCATCAGTAGGAACCTCATCAGCAGGAACCTCATCAGTAGGAACCTCTGAAACACCATTGTCATTGGTTTCATTTGGAATCCTTTGACATGGTCTAGGGATAGATGAGAATCTGTTCTCATCAAAGAGTGCATCCCTTGATTCAATTATTGAGTTAATTGAAACAGACTCATTAGGTTCTATAACATAAAACCTATATGCCTTGGAATGCTCAGCATATCCAACAAAGATGCATTCAATGCCTCTTTCACCCAAAGTTTTCTGCTTTGGATCAGGGAGTCTTACAACAGCCCTACAACCCCATATCCTAAGATAATTAAGGTTAGGTTTCTTTTTAGTCCAAAGTTCATAAGGGGTAACTTTGTTCCTTTTGTTGGGAACCCTATTTAATAAATAGCAAGCTGTTAACATAGCTTCACCCCAGAACCCTTGACTCAGCCCTGAATAGGACAACATGGAATTAACCATCTCCTTTAGCACCCTGTTTTTCCTTTCAGAAATACCATTTTGCTGAGGAGTATAAGGGGCAGTCGTTTCATGGATTATACCAACAGACTGAAAATACAGAGTATCCATGTACTCACCTCCCCTATCAGTCCTTAATCTTTTGATCAGGGAACTTTGTTGCAATTCAACATCAGTTTTAAATACTTTAAATTTATCTAATGCTTCATCTTTAGAATGTAATAAATAAACATGACAAAACCTAGAAGCATCATCAATAAAAGTCACAAAGTATTTCTTATTCCCCAAAGAAGGAGTAGCATGTAAATCACAAAGGTCACTGTGAATTAACTCCAAAACTTTAGTTTCACATTTTACTCCTTGAAAAGGTTTCTTAGTTATCTTGTTCAACATACAAGTTTTACACTTTTCAGTGTTCATATCAAAAGCTGGTATTAACCCATCCTTGGACATATCTTGCATTCTTTTAAAATGTACATGGCCAAGTCTTGCATGCCATAGGTTTGAATCATTAAGTTTAGATGTAGATATAAAAGCAGAATCAATATTATCATGAACAATATTAAGTCTGAACATTTGATTACATAAATAACCAATACCAATAAACACACCATTTTTAGACAAAACAAACTTATCAGATTCAATAACCTGTTTATAACCACAATTATTTAAAACACTACTAGAAACCAAATTCTTTCTAATATCAGGAACATGTAAAACATTAAATAAAGAAACAATCTTTCCAGAACTAAACTTCAAATCAACACATCCTTTTCCATGCACTAGGGCAGTTGACTCGTTTCCCATATGAAGAATAGAACCATCATTCATTGACTCATAAGTCTTGAACCAGCTTCTATCTTTACACACATGAATTGTTGCACCAGAGTCAACCCACCAAGAAACATCATCATCCTGCACAAAATAAATTTCAGATATATATGTAACATAATAAATCTCAAAAGACTTATTAAATATATTCTGACCTTTCAAAGAATTGGTGTTACCATTCCCTCCACTTGTGCCTGATCCATTGGTTTTATTGCCAATCTTTACACCTTTACAATCCTTCCTGAAGTGTCCAGTTTTACCACACTTCCAACAAGTCACTTTTGGTTTCTTGTTAATATCAGATTTGGTGTTATCTTGATGCTTACGCTTGCCCTTGTTGTCATTGTTCTTGGAGGAGTTGTTATGCTCCACCATATTGACAACTGATGGACCAGTAGCAGTGCTACTCTTTGGCTTGTCAATGTCTTGAGCTTTGAGTGAATCCTCAATGCGCAAGTGACTGCCCAACTCAACAAGAGTTAACTCCTCCTTCTTATGTTTCAGCATATGCTTGAAATCTTTCCAAGAAGGAGGCAGTTTATCAATGATACAAGAGACTGAAATACCCTCATCCATGTTCATCTTGTGTTGTGTGAATCGACCAAGTATACTAAGAAGTTCATTGTATTGTTCCATGACAGGTCTAGAATCAACCATTTTGTAATTGTTAAAATTACTTACAAGGAACTTCTTACTTGATGCATCCTCAGCCATATACTTGGCTTCCAAGGAATCCCATAGTTCTTGAGAAGTTTCAACATTCTGATAAATATCAAATAAAGAATCAGACATACCATTGAGAATTAAACCCCTGCATATGTAGTCATCATTCTCCCATTTGCTTCTTGCCCTCATCTGATCCATAGTAGCATCATCTCCAAAATCTTCTGGAATATCAGTTGTTAGAACATAAACCACATTCATACTTGACAACAAGAAGTGCATCTTCTTTTGCCATTTTCTGAAATCAACACCTTCAAACTTTTCCAACTTGGAAAGTTAGCAGCCATTTGTCTCATAGCAGCAGCCATTGATTATCACTAATAGTTTCTATTGATTGTTGGTTGTTAAGTGTAAACAAGTTCCCAGAACAGGGTAAAGATAATCAATGAGTACCGGATATGCACTTGAAATCGTGGTATCACTTTCCAATAGAAACTATTCGACCCTATGCCTGGGTTACACGAATATCTCTATGGGATAAGACCAAGTGAAGTTCTTGTTATAGGCACAAATCAAGAACTAGATGCGTATTTAGTGTTTAGAGTTTGTATCTTTCTTTTTTCTCCATGCAAATCAGTTATGACCTCTATTTATAATAGAGTTTACTCAAAACCTAGCCCATGGAATTATGTATAATTAACGGCCCATTAATTATATCATAATATTTTCCATAATAGTAGGAATCAGTGGCTAACAGTGGAAACAATAACACTAGCAGTGGTAAAATATCACTTGCAGTGGAAACTGTCAGTGGTAAAATAACACTAGTAGTGGAAACTAACAGCAGAATCCACTGTCAATAGAATCATACTATCAACAGAAACAATACATAACCACTCTTGAGTCAGGGGATTCAGTGACCAAATAGGTGTACACTCTGTACCTCCAAACCTATTACCAGGTGTGAATTAATCCCTCAAGTGCACTAAATTTTCCAACAATTCATGCTATATTTTGTCTTGTGATCATGTCCATGATGTATAAAAATGAGTAGAACAAGTTATTGTAAATGATTGTTAAGTTAAGTTATTTAAACAAGTAAACTAGTGACGTTCTTGGTAAAATATGATCAAAATGGTAAAATTATGAAATTGGACCATTACATATTGTATTAGAGGACCTAACAAGGAAACCATAGCAATTTGAACCACCTAAAACGAGTATACGAGTCAAAAGTTATGACCATTTGAAGTTACCAAAACTTTGCGGCAAAACTGCCTAAATACTTTCTGTGACAGAACATAAAACGCGAAAAAAGAGGCCCTTCTGTTCCATTTCACAAAAAAGTTAAAGCACGAATGTTGTACGGAATCACGTTTTCTTCAAAAACTCAGGAGCACGTCTCCAGAAAACCAATAACGAATGATATTTTCTTCATTTTCTTAACAGTTTTTTTATATATATAAGTCACTATATAATTGTTATTGTTTAAAAAGAACAAGAGGTCTAATGACCTAGATTCAAGACCACAACCATGGCTAGAGCCAAGGTTGAGTCTCAAGACCATGGAACAATGACCAAAGGTCATGGCAAGGCCATGACTAAATGACCATATAAACTCACTTAGGCGAAACATGAGCTAAAGAGTTGGCGATAACTTAAACATACAATTTGGATCTATTTCATCTAAAGAACCATGAGATCTTACAAGTAATTGTCATACAAGACTTAAGAAACTTACCCTAATAACAATCTTCATGTAAAAATAAACTTTCCTAAGTTTATTCAAATATTGGACATGTAATTTTTCGGATCAAAACTTATATATATATATATATATTTTATCAACTACTACAATAGTAGGGAGCCTCATGTGAGGAGTTCATTAAGTAAGCCGTCGAGATGAGTTGTGGATTTACGAATTAAAGTGTCCTGGCTCCTCGAACGTTTACTACATGACTTCTGAATTATGTCGGCCCGAACGGTAGTAAACGATATATAAACTATACATGTTTCATGAATCATTTCTTTTCATATACTTACACTATACAAAGTACCACATCATGGACTAAATGCAAGACATATATAGGCAATTCCTCATATTCTTTACTCCAATCCTAAGTCGCAACATTCTATTATAGGTTGCTCGTAGAAACCTTCACGACTCAACCATTACATTCACTACTTGCTATTTAACTTAAGGTGAGTTCATAGCCACACTTTCCATTACTTAATTGTTTTACAAACCCTTGGAGGGAATACATGCTATTTTAAACCGAACACAATGCTTTGAAATTGTATGCTACCTGATTGTTTTATTATTACTAAGTACCATCCTTGCTAAAACCAATATCCCTTATTATGAACCATTTAATCACTAGTAATAGTGAGCGCGAATATTGTGAATAGGCCTATTGGGATTGACGACTCCCATTTTTATTGACTAAGTTCAAACAAATGCACTAATATTTGAGATTTAGCAAAGTACCTACCGGGATAAGTCCGCCGATTGATATTGGTACCCGTTAACGTTTTGGTGTCATAAGCTTAGTGTATAATACATTTTATGGGCGTATAATAACGTAGCCTACCTGTTTTGTTTTCCAAACATGAGTATGAGTCTAATTAGCTCACACTACCAACATATTGTGTTTAACCATTAAACAAACTCTATCAATATCACTCAACCTTTGTGTTGACCTCTTAAGCATGTATTTCAGGTCTATGATGATCAAGGATGGCACGAAAGGCCACGGATATTCAAGAGGGCTATAAATTTTATTATCATTCAAAAACTCATTTAATGAAATTTGTAAACATGGAACCATCTGGGACCTCATTTTGTAATCTCTGATATTTATATAATTTGAATGATAAATCCATTAAAACGACTCAATTAGAGATTGTTTTCTATGATTGTGACTGTTGTGCCGTCGAGTAACACCCAGTTTGAATTCCGCTGCATCCATGAATTGGGGGTGTTACATAGATGGATTTATGGCTTGAAGTTATTCCAAAAATTTCATTTCGTATTCGTATCGGCCACTATGACTGTTAATGATGCTAATAGTATTAGCTAATGCTTTGACTATTTTTTGAATTTGATGAATCGCGTCTTTCATGAGTACTTAGATAAATTGGTCATAGTATGACATATTAGTACATTCAGAGACGAAGGAGAAACATGAGAATCATTTTCGTATTATGTTGGAAACATGAGGATCATTTGTATATTTTGGAAGCATGATATTGGTTGGAAGATGTTCACGACTTGCGTTACTGTTGAGGAATTTTATGAGTAAAGAAGAGAAGTTTAGTTTGGATTAGAACAGAGTTTTGAAAAAGCTGAAATAGAAATTAGCTTCAACTTCCATACTTTCAGGTAGTACCAATTTTGGGACATTTCAAGAAGAGACTTGGTTATGCCATTATGCAGCACGAGATTGTTATTACTTACACATCAAGACAATTAGAACCGTTTAAGGAGAATTATTCAATACATGACTTGGAATTGGCGGCAGTGTGGTTACTCTTAAGATTTGAAAGACATATCTTACAAGGTAAATTTGGTAGCAGATGCATTTAGGAAGAAATTTGAAGTTCAGTTTGTCTTGGAGATTGAGCTTAAGAAAGTCAAGACTTAGAACTCAGGGAAGTTGAGCCGTGGAAAACATGAAGGTTGAATCCAATTACAAATTTTAGAAGCTCAGGAGCAAGATGCGAATTATGATCTATGTTAGAAGACTGGAGAGAAGCTGTTATGATTGAGGCACAATTTTAGTTTCTTTATCCCTCTTAGTTGTACTAAGATGTTTGGTTTAGAAATGCGCACATCATTGCGCAAATTGCACGCATCATTGCATGGCATTTGAAATTTCGCATTATGGTGCCTAATGCAACGCCATCCCATATTGTGTTCGCATTAGAAAGCAATTTACCGCATTTGTGTAATGCTAGCAATAGTCGCAATCTAGAATTTAGGTCGTTTTTTGTAAAAAAAAATAAACCATATAAAAGAGATCCAAATATTTAAATGGGATTTTAAAGATAGAACTTCTTAAAAGACGTACAAGACAAACACAATAATGAAAATATATTATCTTGCGTTTTGCTAAGTGTGTTACCTAAAGCTTTATTTTTGACTTATTTATTTTAAAAATGAGTTACTAGCCTAATTTTAGTATGCTAGTAACTTATTTCATAAGTTTATTGCCTTTACTTGGTACTTGGTAGAATATACTACGTATAAATAATTTTTGTATTTTTTTTAATACTAAATGCAATGCGTCTAAATTGCGCTCGCATTTGCATCACGCATCACGCAATGGCTTTTGGGACCTTTAGCGCATCGGATCGCAAAACGCATTTTTAAACCAAGCTAAGATGTATAAGGGATATAAGCAGAATTTTCAGAGGGAATGGCATGAAACTGGTTGTGATTACATTAGTGATGATGTGCTTAGTATGTTACAACTCAAGATTGAACTTCTACATGCAAGGGAGTTCCTTTAACTTATGGACTTTCCGACTTAGAAGTAGGATTAGACTTTTCATGAATCTTGTAACGAAACCTCCTCGCACATTTGATAAGAATGATATAATTTGAGTGGTGATGGATCGTTTGATTAAGTCAGCTCATTTTGCCTCTTAGAAGGTGTATTCAGTTAACAAGTGGGCATAAATCCTTCGACAAAAGATTATTCAATTACATGGCGCACCTATAGTGATCGTGTCAGAGATTCGCATTTTACTTCACATTCCTAGGAAGGACTACTGAAGGGCTTGAGGGACCAGACTCAAGTATAGTAATTCTATTCACCTACAGACTGATGGATAAGCAACTTGGAAGAAGGGTTGAGCAGGAAGTTTGACCAGTGATTCGTTTGGTTGTGTTTACTCATTAAGAATTATGTCACGCAAGTGACAAGGGTTTTCCCTTCATATTTTGTATGAACGGAGATGTAGAACACCTTCTGGTTGACTTAAGTCAGGAAGCTGCTTATTGATTGTTCGGAGTTAATGGATTGGTTATCATTGTGTAAGAGAAATTCTGAAACTTTAAACCAAGAATTTGTGTGTCCAGTATGATGTCCCGTATAGAAGAGTTATAACATTTTGGCATATATGTAAGATTTGGTTCATGATACGTTAATCCTTAGATTCATTCTTATCCGTGCAGTTATCCTATCTATCCCATTTTACATTCCGATACGATTCGATACTCCGATGCATGCTTAGTTAATCGTCAGTACGAATAGGTTACCAATCTCTTTAGGAAACTTTCGATATGTCTGATAATTTCGATATATGCTTCTCTGGTTGTTAGCAAGGTTCTTAGTTCGTTCAGAACCTGATTGGACTTGTGAAATTTCTACCATCTAGCATCACTTCCGTATTTATTCTATATTCATCTGATGTTCATGTATCTCTCTGTGAGATTTTGACTATCATCTGTTTCATGTTCAATTCGTACTCATTGGATCAGATTTGTTGTGATTTGTTTTCTGTGGAGAACCCGAGGCTCTACTATTTTTTTGGATCAGGTCATGAGAAAAACACACTTCCGTTCTTTGAAATCCTATGAAAGGACCTCTCCGAGCATGAGGTTAACTGTCGTCATTTCTCTTCGTGATTTGATACGTATCCTTCTAACTTTGCGACTTCAATTTTCGAGGACAAAAATTTTCTTTTAGAGGGGAAGAATTGTAAAACCCGGAAATTTTGAACATGTGAAATACCCAAATTGCCCTCAAATTTTAAACTTCTGAAAAGACATTGAATTATCCAAGACATTTCGATCCAATTATAACATATGTATTTAACGCGTTAATATTTGAACAAATAAACATTTTACGTATAACGAAAGCATGAAAAAAAATATACACATTTGATATCTTCACACGTTTTGTTTAACACAAAGATAAGACAATATATTGCTAACAAAATAAAAGATACATGTCGCCCTAGCTTTCACACGTTTTCTACTTTAGGTAAGGATATGACCTTATCAACATTAGCCTACACATAGTACATACACGCTTCTATCCCTCCAAAAATAGATTCACAAAATCCCATATTAATCGTGGAACATACAACTCATATATGCTTGTACCAAATCAAAATTACTCACTTTCTGTTCTTCTCGACTACTCAGTTACACCATGAAACTCATATATACGCTGCATACCCATAGTCTCCCATCATTGACGACACAAAAGAGAAATAAACCTTCATCCATACCACTTTTTTGAGAACCTTTCAATGCTTTTAATAATCAAACTAAACTCTAAACAAGTACTACGATCTCCATCACAAGCTGAGTATGTGATAGCATTTTTGTATTCAAGTATGCTGTTTCATTTGTTCTAGTTCGTGTTCTGTTTCATTCAGGTCGCGGTTTGTGTTACGATAAGTTTTGGTTGTGCATGGATGAGGGTGGTGATAGTTGGTGTGGCAATTGTTGATCGTGGCTATCACAGATTCGAATAAGGGCGTGGATTGTTTTTGGTTCGAGTTACGTTTGGTCCATGGTTTCCTCGTTCTCTCTTCTGTTCGATCACCAAGGGTTCGTGTATTATTCTCTTGTTAACGTCTTTTCATTTTTTTTTTGTTCTTTTACAACGCCTAAAACGCAGCACATGATAACTATATGAATCTTATAATTGGAATTCATGTTTTATGATATTTAACTCACATGAAACGGTAAGGAGAGGAACAAAAAATCATAAAAGAAGAGTCACATGCAAACATGAAAACAAGTCGCATGAATTGATATTTCATTACGAAATCACGACATAAAGCTTAATCTATATTGGCCTATAAATCTATTTGTTTCAAATCAGTTTCGTACGTTTATTTGACCATTTATAATACAACATAACATGCTTTAAAAACTAATCCTATATGAGCTAACAAGGGAAAATGCATGCATGTAAATTTGGATTAACTTCTGATTCGTAAGAAGGATTAAAAAATTGTTCAAAAAACATATAAATATGTGATCACATAATAAAGCTAATAGAAACTGTCATATATATATATATATATATATATATATATATATATATATATATATATATATATATATATATATATATATATATATTAGAAATCAGAATTTTGGAAGTTGTTTGTGGCTATTCGTATGGAAGTTTGTGTATGCATGGGATTAAATAAGTCTTGTGATTTTATGTATTATTTTGGGCTGTTGTGTGCGTGATTTTGTATCAAGAACATAGGGCTGAATCATGTGTTTATATGTGGTATATAAAGTAAAACGTAAGTGTGTGGGTCATGTGGGTTGTCTGAGTGTATGTTTTATTTGGTCGATCAAGGTTAAGTGAAATGAATACGTGGGTATAGTCTTCTTGTATAAAAACTGATTGCTTGTGAATTATGGAATGATCAAGTAGGGTGTACGTGTCTCATTATTTTGACTAGAGGTTGTGTCTCGACTAGACTTAATTAAGTGTAGTTCGGTGTTGTTTGTAGATCGACAAGGGTGTGTTGTTGTATACGAAAGCGTGTGAGTATATATAAGTATGTTTTGTTCTAATTTAACTAATACGTAAAGTGTCCAAAGGTGTTTTCTAACTCGGCTAAGTATTGATGGGTCATTATGGATTTAAATTACAATTGTACCCTTACCCTTTGGAAAATGACAATTTAAACCCTAAACTATGATAAATTGTCATAATTAAACTCTAATCTATAATAATGATTATTTTGAGCACTTTAACCTAATTAATCGGTAATTATAATCATTAATGGTTAATCATATTAAATTGGGAAAACTTACTAAATATGAAAACTTACTAATTCAGAAAATTTACTATTTTTGGATAGTTGCTATAAATGGAAAGTTACTAAAAATGGAAAGCTGACTTAAACGAGTAATCAAATTTAAAATAAATTATTAAGTCGGTCATTAATTCATGTAAATTTGCTGAAGAAGGAGTGACTTCCTATTCTTATGTTATGGTTTCGTGGGCGGTTTAAGGTACATATATTCTGCCTTTTTAGTAAAGGCCATCCTTCTCTCTTTTGTTTATTGCCTTGATTATGATCCCTTCAGTTAAGCCATTGATATGTTCCCTTTGTATGATTCTTATTTGTTGATACTTGAAATTGATATATATGAGCTTGATATTCGTTTGCATGCTATATTTCTTATTCTTATAGTATTCCTATGCCCTATTTGTTGCCCATTATTTGATTAATTTGTAGCCAGTTATGGGGAGTCCATAGCCTTGCCACTGATGCACCATTGATATTGACACTATCTGTGGAGGTGGGTTTTTGTCCACAGCGTTCCCTATTATGCTATAGATATTCAGGCCTATATTTATTATTGTATATGTTTAATTAGCCTAGAGCTTTGTGCATATATATCTGTTTTGCAGGGAGCGTATGGATGCATCCTAGGTACTTTCTTTAATATTATTTGGTGAATGTTTTGGTGTGTGTGCAATACACCCCTTTCACATTTGGTACAATGGAGGTCATGACTCTTATGTACAATTAGTATATATATTGTTGGGCATTCCTATTTGTTCTACTTCTCTATGATTCTTATTATCTTGTCATCTCTAATGTGATTATCTTACGCTTGATTTATTCCTTTTGCTTATACTTATGACTCATTTGATTTCGTTGAGTTTTTTATATCCATTATTTGTATTTCCTTTGATCATATTCTATGTTTCCATATTCTTGATTTATATCTCAGCAGGTTCGCTTGGACTTATGTCGTATTCACCTTCGTTTTCCTTTTGTTATTAGTTTTCGTTTGTTTATATATCTATTCACTGGGCTTTTTTAGCTCAGCCGCATTTCTTTTCCTGCGGCAGGTTTTTAGAAGGAAGTTGCGTTGGGTGAAGAGTGCTTAGGAGGTCTTAGTGGACTACACTGTTGATAGCTTCCCATTGGATTAGAGATATAAGATTTCCTTCTTGGTTCTTAGCTTGAAATAAATTTGGAAGTTGTAATGCATGGAATTAGTCCTTTATCTTTTCTTTAGAACTGTTTTGTAAACCTTGTATTATTAATGTATTCCGCTTGCTTATATTCTGATTTGACCCTATAATGTTACACTTTAGCCCTTTTTGGGTTGGGGTGTAACAAAAACTTTCTGTCCAAATCCTCTCAAATCATTTTTCTAAATCCTTTGATCATAAGTTTATTAGTTCTTGTTTCAAGTGATCCAATCCCTCATATTTCAAAGTGCAAGAGAAGAATACTCCTTCCATTTCAAATCAAGAAGTATTGAAGATTAGTTGTGCAGGTTGTGTATATTTATATATTGTAAAGTTGTGTGGTGCTTGTAATAAGTAGATTTAGGTGGGTGTGTAATTTAGTATAGTAGAAGTAGTGGTGTGAAGAAGAAGTAGTGAAGTAGTGAGAAGTTGTGAAGTAGTAGTGGTGTGTACAAGTTGTGAAGAAGGTGTGCCAAGTCGTGAAGAAGTTGTGAGATTGGTTCTAGTTACTATTAGAACCCGACATTTAGCTTAGTGTCGTAAATTGGTGTAAGCAAATGTTGTGTAAGGTTTCTCCGCCACAAGGGAGTTTGTTGACATAGTGAAGAAAACTCTCGAGTAAGAGACTCGGGGAGTGGAGTAGGGCGAAGAGGAGCTTCGTAGCCGAACCACTATAAATCCTTGTGTTGTAGTTTGATCTTTCTAACTCTATCTTTTCTTTACTTTCATATTTACATTATATTTGCTTAGTTAGTTAGATTAAATTGTTCATATAGTGCAAGTGTTGTATTTCACATAAACAAGTATCGAAGTTTTTGAAAACAAAGTTTTTATAATACAAATTGACGTAAAACTATTCAACTCCCCTACTAGTTTTCCACAATTGGAATCAGAGCTACGTTAAACAAGATTTTTGAAAATAAACTATATTTTAAAACTTGAAACGATCTATGGAATCTGATAAATATTTAGAAGGTCAATCTATGCAAAGACCATCACTATTTGAAAGTGATGGTTTTCTTTATTGGAAAAATCGATTCGAAACTTATGTGAAATCAAAGGATCTAGATCTTTGGCATGTTATTACTAATGGTGATTTTCCTCCTATACAAAATAATCCCGAAACTAAAAGGGATGAAATTGTACCTTTTGAAAAACAAAACGATGATTTAAAAAAGAAACTTGCTAAAAATAATGAGGCTAAAATGGTAATTTATAATGCGTTACCACGCAAAGAATATGAAAGAATTTTTATGTGTAAAACCGCAAAAGAAATTTGGAATTCTTTACTAATCACTCACCAAGGTAATAGTCAAGTCAAAGATAATAAAATAGATCTTATTGTACAACAATATGAACAATTTACGATTCCGAAAGAGGAATCAATTGATAATGCTTTTGCTAGATTTAACACAATCATCACAAGTTTAAAAGCACTTGATGAGAACTTTTCTAGCAAGAATTTTGTAAGGAAATTTCTTAGGGCTCTCCATCCGAAGTGGCGTGCTAAGGTGACGGCTATTGAGGAATCAAAGAATTTATCAACCTTACAACTTGACGAGCTAATTGGAAATTTGAAAGTGTATGAAGTGATAATAAAGAAAGACTCCGAAATGGTCAAAGGAAAAAGGGAGCAAACCAAATCAATTGCATTGAAAGCTAAAAAGGATTCTAGTGGCGAAGAATGCTCAACCTCCAAAAGCCACGATGAAGAATATGCTATGGCCGTAAGAGACTTCAAGAAATTCTTTAAAAGACGAGGAAGATACGTTAGACAACCATATGATGAAAGAAAAATATCCCAAAGAAACAAGGACGCCAAGAGTAGCAAGAATGAAAGAAAGTGCTTCAAGTGTGGAGATCCAAATCATTTTATTGGAGAATGTCCGAAATTGTCAAGAAGTCAAAACCAAAAGGCCTTTATAGGAGGAGCATGGATCGATAGTGACAATGAAGAAAAGGAGATAACAAGAGAAGAAAAGTGTCTTATAGCAAAGGCATCCGATGAGGTATGTTCCGAAACCGAATATTATAGTGATGATAATTTATCGTTAGATGAAAAAGACTTAGATAACAAATATAGTAAATTATGCAAACTAGGACATAAAGTCATGGCTAAAAATAAACTACTAAAACGCACTAACAATCAATTAAAAGATGAAATACTCGAATTAAAAATTAAGCTACATAACTTAGAAAAAGGTAAAGAAAGTCTTATCGAATGTAAAAAATGTCGAGTTGTTAAAAATGAGAATGAACAACTTAAGGAAGAAATTACTAGATTTGAGAACTTTGAAAATAGTAGTCAATCACTTAGTAATATAATTAGTACTCAAATAATATCCAGAGATAAAACCGGTTTAGGATATGACTCAACCAAAACGTCAACTAGTGAAGCTAAAAATGTAAAGTTTTAAGGTGAAACTAGTGAACTAAAACCTTTAGAGTCAAAACCAAAGTATATACATTTGAAAGATAGACTAGTACCTATTGCAAGTGATGAAGAAATTAAAAGCTTTCTTAAATCATCTTTGAAACCCGAAATAGAACCCCTTAAACCAAAAATAAGATCTAAAACTCCACCACCTAGAAAACCAAGTAGTCCTCATCCTAGGTCTAAAACTCCTCAACCTAGAGTAAACCAAAATAGACGAAACTTTCACAATAATCTTCAAATGTGGAACTTCAATCCTTGGGGAATGATTCCACCATATACACCCAAGTCAAATGCAAAACATGTTTGGACCAAGCAACTTTGGTCAAATGAGACAATGGGGACCAACAAGATGAATTCGTCATACTTCGGCAAACTTGGTTATATATCCGCTTCCACAAGATCATACCATCTTTTTGAAGACAATGAAGAATGAAGACAAAAAGGTACACATCTCTTTTAATTTTTATGTCAATATTGGATGCTTAGCTTAGCATCTAGTTTATATATGTTCTAGCTTGTTTTGTAGTTTTTCATAGATATTATTCAAATACATATATATATATATATATATATATATATATATATATATATATATATATATATATATATATATATATATTAATGTGAGAACTTTCTTAAAGTTGTAAAAATGAGAACTATTCTAAAATAACATTAAAACATTGATACATAACCATTTTAGCAAAGATGCACGAAAATATTATACATTAATACAAGTTAAAATTAAATCGACTAATAACCAACTCATACATGAGAAACGGATTACTGATACACAATTAAATTTTTGATACATATACATTAAAATCCCAAAAAACTAATTTCTTATACATAAATTGATACACCTAATACACAACAACCACTAAAAACTTGATACACAATACTAAACCTTGATACACATTACACGTTGAATCAAAGTGTATCACTTAGTTTACGTCAATTTTCATAAGAAAACCCATCAAATCTTTAACAATTTTAGTTGTAATTAATTACGTTTTTATTTTCTTTTAAGTTGAGTGTTATTTGTGAGATTTAGTTGGTTCTCATTTTTACAACTTTAAGAAAGTCTCTCATTTGATCTCGATTATATATATATATATATATATATATATATATATATATATATATATATATATATATATATATATATATATATATATATATATATATATATATACATATAAATATACATATTAATATTAAACATACTATATGTATTTATAACCTAGAAAACTCATTAGTTAATTTTCTAGAACTAGAAATTGTTCGTTTACAAACCCTTTCTTTCCCCCCCTCTTTTGGCCTTCTTGAACTTTAACGTTCAAAGATACTGATGTTGATGTAGAGAAATGAGTTGATCAATCTATGGATGAAACAAACTCCTGTCGTCTTTTGCGCTCATCTCTTTCTCATATTCTCGTCTAATAAACACATATTATATATAGGATAAAGATCAAATAAAAAGACAAATTTCCGTAAAAAGAACAAAAAGAATTTTTTTATTTTTTAAGTTTTTGAAAAATTCCAAAAAAATTCCACAAGATCGGGTATGTTGATGCATGAAAAAGTTGTGAAGGAAGTTTTTTTTTTAAGTAGATACTTTATCCGAAAAAAATTATAAAAAAATACGTTTATGCATTAAATCGCTTTTTTGTGCATCAAAAATTCGTTTTTGGACCCAACTTCTTTTGATTTTTTTCATCAAAATAACATTGTGCATCTAACTAAAACAAGTTGAAAATTTTGTTCACTAAAATTTTTTTGCGCATTAAAATTTTGTTTTTTGTGCATTAAAAAAACGTATTAAAACTCAAAATTAGAAAAACTTCTTTCACAAAAAATTTTTGCACCAACATACTCGATCTTGTGGATTTTTTTTAGAATTTTTCGAGAACTTTTAAAAAAAAATATTTTTATTCTTTTTACGGATATTTGTCTTTTTATTT
Organism: Artemisia argyi; assembly: GCA_030686995.1. Classification (NCBI taxonomy): domain Eukaryota; kingdom Viridiplantae; phylum Streptophyta; class Magnoliopsida; order Asterales; family Asteraceae; genus Artemisia; species Artemisia argyi. Next base: position 87,469,660 of record CM060683.1, read on the forward strand.
TAACTTTACCCTATATATATATATATATATATATATATATATATACACACACACATACATACATACATATATACCTTCCACAATTCCCTCGTCGACTTGACGGCTTGATTAATTTATCCAAAAATTATCAAGAAAATTTTAGTTGACGAAATGTCAAATAAAAGTGTCAATTAATTCCTTTTGTGCGAATACTCTCCAACATATTTTTGATTAAATATAAATGTAATATATATATATATATATACATATATTTTTTTTTTCAGAAACAAGGCCGCATAAAAATCCAAGTTTTGGGTGGGCGGCCCCCTTAAAATTAAGGGGACCGGTAGCCAAATAAGGGGTGGCCCCCTTAATGTTTAAAGGGGCTGGCCAACTGATTTTCTCTTCCCGTTTTTCTAACTTAAACTCCATACCAAACACTCCATTTTTCACATCTCCTTCTCATTCTTGCTGCTGTGAACGAAACCAAATCCCAAAACCATCAAAAATCCACTTCCAAATCACCTAATTTAGCTTAATTCGCAAGGGGAAAATACTTATAACACGATTAGCAACAAGTATTGTAAGTTTTTCATAACACATTTCATCTAATTTCATCAAATTTTGGTCATAATCACAATTAGGCATTTATTTTAATTTCTTCAATTTCATTTTTTTCTTTCAATTAAGTCTAGGAATTCCATAACTAAATGCTCCCCATAGGATTAGAATGTTTAATTAACACTAAATTCAATAATCACAAACCCTCTTATTGAAATTTTTTGAAAAAGTTCATACACTCCTTTTCAAAAAATTTCTTAATTACATTGTTGAATAATGCCATAAAAACTTGTTAAAACTAACCACATTGTATTTTTACAACTTATTAATCATGTAAATATACTTTTCGACGGATTGAAAATAATTCTATATACGATAAGAGAGTGTTTGGATCATGTCTAAAAGTTATCAAAATTAAGTCGATATAATTTTTATAACACAATGTCAAGATTATAAACATAAAACTAGTAATTTAGAGTTGTCAAGATATATAATTCATATCAAAATTAAGTCGATATAATTTTTATAACACAATGTCCAAATCCTCTCAAATCATCTTTCTAAATCCTTTGATCATAAGTTTATTAGTTCTTGTTTCAAGTGATCCAATCCCTCATCTTTCAAAGTGCAAGAGAAGAATACTCCTTCCATTTCAAATCAAGAAGTATTGATGATTAGTTGTGTATATTTATATATTGTAAAGTTGTGTGGTGCTTATAATAAGTAGATTTAGGTGGATGTGTAATTTAGTATAGTAGAAGTAGTGGTGTGAAGAAGAAATACTGAAGTAGTGAGAAGTTGTGAAGTAGTAGTGGTGTGTACAAGTTGTGAAGAAGTTGTGCCAAGTCGTGAAGAAGTTGTGAGATTGGTTCTAGCTACTAGTAGAACTCGACATTTAGCTTAGTGTCGTAAATTGGTGTAAGCAAAAGTTGTGTAAGGTTTCTCCGCTACAAGGGAGTTTGTTGACATAGTGAAGAAAACTCTCGAGTAAGAGACTCGGGGAGTGGAGTAGGGCGAAGAGGAGCTTCGTAGCCGAACCACTATAAATCGTTGTGTTGTGGTTTGATCTTTCTAACTCTATCTTTTCTTTACTTTCATATTTACATTATATTTGCTTAATTAGTTAGATTAAATTGTTCATATAGTGCAAGTGTTGTATTTCACATAAATAAGAATCGAAGTTTTTGAAAACAAAGTTTTTATAATACAAATTGACATAAAACTATTCAACCCCCCCCCCCCTCTAGTTTTCCACACAACCTTAAACCTTTAGCACCTAGTTAGATATAGGATAGAAAGACTAGTTAAGATTTCACTATATAAGTCATTTTGAGGATAGAGTTTACCTAGACCTAGGTAGCCTACCCCATACTAAGATTTTCCACATACATTTGAGGATTTAGAAATTCCTAGGAATGATATACCATTAGGATAACCCAAACCTAGAATTCGAGGTTACTAGTTATAACTAGGAATAAAACATTTGAGGATTTTAGTCTACCCATACGTAGTTTCTTAGGATTTGACATTTTATAGGATATACATTAGGAATTCTACTTAGAACATACTATGGATACTACCCTAGCCGGATTTAAGTACCTAGGAATAGTGATACTTATAGTAATAGTGATACTCGTAGTACTAGACAACATAGGACAAAAGATTAAGCGTGAAACCCTGCCTAAGCATAATAACACTCCTAGTAAACCCCTAGATAAGAGATTACCTAGCTCCTCTCCCAACATAGGAACTTCCTTACCAGTTAAGATTAGTACACCGCCTTTAGAACGTTAGGACTAGTTATGAAAACTAGAAGAACCTTAGGGGGAAAGCAAACTTTGAAGGAATCTAGTAAATCTTAACTCTATTAGGAATACCATCTTTTCAGGTATCCTATATTCTCACTCTTTTGATTAAATCCCATTCCCCCATTTTTCCTCTCTGTTCCATCCCATTCCCCCATTTTTCCTCACTCTTCCGGTTAAATCCCATTCCCCTATTTTTCCTCACTCTTCTGTTTAAATCTTATTCCCCCATTTTTCCTCACTCTTCCGTTTAAATCCCATTCCCCCGTTTTTCCTTACTCTTCCATCCCATTCCCCCATTTTTCCTCACTCTTCCATTTAAATCCCATTCCCCTGCTTCTTCCTCACTCTATCGTTTAATCCTATACTTCTATTCTTTTACACTCCACCTATTCCTACTCTTCCATCCTTTCATTCATACCTTCCTATTTCATCCCTTTCCTTCCCTCTTTCTCTTCACTCCTTCCTATAAAATCCATCTTTCCATTTCCTTCCATCCTTTCATCTCTCCGTCATTTTACACTCTATTTTCTTCGCTCTAAACTCTCTCCCTACCTCATCCCACAATGTTCTAAAAGTTAGAACTTGTATTTCTCGTCATATCACAAGATTCTATTAGTTAAAACTTGTAAGAATATCTACATCGAACTTTATTCCTCATTATGTTTGACTATGATATTAAATCTCGCTTTGCAAGAGTTGCAAAAATGAGATCTTCAACACCCGTCATTCTAGTCATAACATGGAAAGTTACCATGTGGCAAGTTGCAAAACAGGGAGACTATAGAACTTGTCTCTGTCATGACTAGAACTTGTCTCTATCATGACTGGAACTTGTCTCTATCATGACTAGAACTTGTCTCTATCATGACTAGATCTTGTCTCTATCGTGACTAAAATTTACCTCCACCGTGGCTAGAACTTGTCTCCACTATGACTAGAACTAGTCTTCATCATGGTTGGAACTTGTCTCTAAAATATTCCCGTACCACATTTCCTTAAGTGTGGTAAACTCTCTTCATTTTCCGTCGATAATACTTAAGGATGATTTATAATGACTATCCTATTAAAATGAACTAGGACGCTCCTTCATTTTAATGAGAAAGTTATAAATCAAATGGATTATGAATTTATAAGATCTTGTTTACAAATATTGGGATGCCTTTATTTGCAAGTAATGAGATATAAATGAATAAACCTAAGTATTTGGCAATTGTGCAAGCATTTCCTACTCTACTTGTACAAACCTCCCCTTCTTTTCGCACCACTCTTCTTTGGTATCAGAAATTCTTCCCCACAACTTCTACGTCTAATTAAATCTTGGGACGAGATTTTCTCCAAGGGGGTAAGACTATAACAACCCAAAAATTCATCACTATCATTTCCACTACAAATACCTATGTCAGGTATTTCGCATGTAAATTTTTGCTTTTTATATGTATTCATTACCTGCATGACTCTCTAGACTTGCTCATGTATCCACACAAGCCACATATCTCTACCCACACATCTTATAAACCTCTAGTATGTCAAGCATAAGATAACAACAACACCACAATAAGCAATCTAGCAATCTAACACACTAAACTCATCACAAAACCCTAATCTAACCCTAATTAAGCCATAATTAGGCCTATGTGTTCACAAAACTATAAATGCTTATCTAAACCAATTTGAAAGTGTTCAAGGCTTATGTATGAGTTACCTTAGGAACAATAGGATATCTTAGCACCCTTAGACCCTAGTACAACCTCTTAGAGCATAGGTACAAGTCCCTTAAGCACAAAACCATAACTACGTCATAACTTCCCGGAGTTAGGTCTAAACTATCCCAAAACTTCACCATAAGCTACCATCACTTAGTATAAGCCTCTTAGGACCTAGAATTAGGCATTAGGCACTCATAGGACACTAATCTAGGCACTTAACCCTAAGCTAGACCCTAATCTCCCACTAAGCCAAATTAGGATAAAACTAAACCTAAATTAATTAAAACCTAAACATAAGCACCTCAAGCAACTAGCCTAGCACCTTAGTCATGCTTAGCACACACCCTGGCACCTCATAAGCTAGCACAGAAGTGGGTGCATCACCTACATGTCACCTAGTTCAACCAGTAGCTTCATCCCCTCCACACAAACCCTAGAACCGCCTATAGCTTGTCTTAGTCACCATGGTAGCTTAGGATAGTCACATATAGCTACCATGAGTCACATCCCCCCCCCCCCTCAAAACCTCCTATTCCTGTTTTCTTAGTCAACACTCCATACGACCCTATAAAAGGGCTTGTACCCCTCTCTTTTCATTCAAACCATTTCACCTCTCTTCACCTCACACTTTCTGGTCTAAGGGCTGTAGTAGAGTCTTAGGAAACATAGAAGTCGAGTACTTAGGCCTTGCATGCTTGTCGAGTTTAGTAAGCCTTTCATTTTGCTTCTATTAGCTTTATTTCAATCCTAGGATAGTTATAGGATGCCTTAGATCACATTAGAACCCTTGCCTAAGCCTTGATCACTTAAACTTACTAGTTTTCTTTTTAAAACCCTAAATATGCACTAAATACTAATTATATGCTATAATACCTTATAATAAGCTATAAGCTAGTTAAAGTAACTTAAATAAGCTAATATTAGTTAAACATAAGCTAGGAAAACTTTTTGTTTTATAAAAATATAGTTTGCATGGAATTAGGACTAGTTTTGTAAAGTTTTCCATGCATAGGGGTATATATGGTAACTTTTTGAAAAAATTAAGTCTAGGGACTATTTTTGACATTTCTTAGAAGTTATACGTATAAGGACCCTTTTTGAAAAATTATATAACCTTAGGATAAAAAGTAAAATAGTTATAAACTAATAAGGACTAGTTTTGCAAATATTATAAAGTTAAGTGTATAAATAGTAAACTTTGAAAACTTATAAGTCCAAGGGTCATTTCTGTCATTTTCATAAAATATATAAGTATAGGGACTAATATTGCTAAGTTTAGATAGTTATTAATTAATATAAATATATAAGTCTAGGGTAGATTTTGTAAATATATAAATTATAAGGGTATAAAATGAAAATATTCTATAAATATAAAACTTAATTAAATTTAGAAGCATAACACAATACTAGGGAGCTTCATGTGATGAGTACCATGTAGATATTTTGTTTTGACGAGTTTGTTGGGTTTACGAATTAAAGTGCCCTGGCTCCTCAAACGATTATTGCATGTACTTCTAGATTATGATGGACCGAACGGTGTTATGCTATAACTAAACTTAATAACAACATAGCTCAATAGTAGAGGGCTTCACATGAGGAGTATTAACTTATGAATTATGATGGCCCAAATGGTATTATGTTGATAATATAATACTATAGTAGGGAGCTTCATGTGAGGATTCTTATACTTCTGGATTGTGATGGCCTGAACGGTGTTATGTTATATCTAAAACATAAACGAAACTAAGAATGATTACTTAAAAAACTTAAACAAGATAAGTAAAGCTTGACATACATCTACACCAACAAAACCACCAGGATACGTGGGTAGGCAGTCTAGTTTCCGAGTCATTTTTCGCATCAATTAGATTTCCCTAAGCCCAGGTGTGTTTTCATAGCCTCACTCTTTTAAATGCTTTACAAACCCTGTAAGGGGGATACTTGCTAAATGCTTTAAATCGAATACAAGTCTTTTTCTTTGGTTGTTTCACGAGTAAACTATCTGCCACCCATACACAACAAAATTCATGAATCTAATCGTTTGGAATATTTTACCCAAGCACACGCGAATATAATAGATAGATCTATTGGAGTTTGAAAACTCCCGTTGGTACTATCTCTCACTGGAGAGTACCAATAAGTATTATATTTGAACCTTCACTAAAGAAATAACTTTGGCAAGTTATCCTTCCCATCCCCTCATGGTTGGGTCTGCAGCCCCCATGACCCGGATTGTTAACGTGTGGTTTAAGAGCTTAGTGCAACAGACCAACTGACCAACCCCTGATAATTGTACATGCATTACAATTATCACACACACAAACACACACACACACACACACACACATACACACACACACTACATTTTCCTTGATGGGTGTAACAACTGAACCCTGAGGAACTTGTATTCACTAACCCCTAAACCTATGACTCTCACTTAACACCTAGTGTTGACTTTTAAGCATGTATCCTAGGTAACGGAGCTTTTTGGAAGTTATGGCATGGAAAGGCACGAGACTTGAAAGACTTTCTATTTGGTTATTATTCAAACATGACCTCTCACACTTAGATTCACGGGACCTCAACTTGTAAAACTCTGATAATTTTAATGAATGATAACTCATTTTAATAAAATGTTTCTTTTTTAGTCATTCCCTATTATTATATCTATGATCCATGAGGTAATACCCCAAACACTTAATGAGCTGCGATCAGTGAAAAATGGGGGTGTTACATAATATACTTATCCGAGCTAGAGATGGAAGTCACCAATATAATTCATATGTTTACAATGTACCCAATCTTTAAAGTAATATTTTAAGTGTGGGACAACTTTTAGAGAAAAACTACGATATTCATTTCAAGGACCGTAGTGCTATAATAAGAAATCCCGAAGGAAAGCTCATAGCAAAAGTACCAATGACTAAAAACTGAATATTCCTTCTAAACATTCAACATGATGAAGTTAAGTTCTTAAAGAGTTGTTTGAAGGATCATTCGTGGCTTTAGCACATGAGGTACAGGCACTTAAACTTTGGCGACTTGAAGTTATTATCCTCAAAGGGAATGGTGAAAGGGTTAGTGTTGATATAAATAATGTATAAAAACGTTATTAATATCTTTCGATATCCTTAAGTTTTGACGATCACAAAATATAAGAACATTAAACGCAAAGTTAATACGTAAACAAGTTTTAAGCAAGTTTATATCATCTCATTCAACATAATCACTTAAGGTATGAATAAACAAGTGACTAATACATTTTATGATCAAAGGGATGTTTATTTAAATAATACAAAGTTTATAAAATTAAATAAACTTATTATATATTTTTGAAAAACATTTTTGGTAATAAAGGAAAATGTTTTATTCATAATAAATATATGAATTCAAAATTTTAACCAAAATCAGTTAGTTTTTCACCAAATAAACTTTTCCCAGAAAAAGACAAGAAAACTGCAGTTTTCGTCTGGGCGACCCCCTTAATTTTAAGGGGGCCGGCACACAATTAAGGGGACCGGCCACGCTCCCCTGTCAGATTCTGTCAGAAATTTTTCCCTATAAATGCCACCTTAAATATGGAATTTTTCCCACCTCTTGCACGAAAATTTTCAGATCCAAATCTCTCTAAACATCCTCCTAAAAACCCTTTGATCATATAATTGTTAATCCTTGTTTCAAGTGATTCATTCCCTCACCTCTCATCTCTCAAAGTGCAAGAGAAGAATACTCCTTCAACATCAAGTTGTGAAGTATTGTAGATTTGTGTATATAGTCTAGTTGTTGTGTACATTCATTGTAAAGGTGTGATAGTAGTGTAACTAGATAGATCTAGGAGTAGAAGTTGTGAATAGAAGTAGTGAGATATAAGTAGTGGTGTGAAGAAGAAGTAGTGGAGTAGTGTGAAGTTGTGAAGAAGGTGTGCCAAGTCGTGAAGAAGTTGTGTGGAAGGTGTGAATAAGTTGTGATGAAGTTGTGGTGTGTATATTGGTGTGTAAGGTTTTCTCCACCATAAGGGAGCTTGTTGACATAGTGAAGAAAACTCTCGAGTAGGTGACTCGAGGAGTGGAGTAGGGCAAGGAAGGTGTCCTTGTAGCCGAACCACTATAAATCCTTTGTCTCGCGGTTAGATCTTTCCATATCTTACTTATTATCTTGCTTATATCGTTATTACTTTTGTAGACGTAGACGTATATGTATAGTTGTTCATATAGTGCTAGTATTGATTTTACTTAAAGATCAAACAAAAGTTTCATTCACAAAACAAAGTTTTTACAATCAAACTAAAAAAGTAACATACATTTAATTGATCATTTCGATCAAGTATAGTTTTCATACAAAATATAACTAAGGATTATAAAATAAACGTTTACTTACTTATCTCTCGTATATAGCTATAATTGTTTATATTATGCATGTGTTGATTTCACATACTTAGTTTGCATTATTATTATTGCTCATTCTTAGATATAGTTGTTCATACTGTTCAAAACTTGAATTCACATAAGATCGAATCAAAGTTTTAAAGAGTAAACAAGACTTTTAAACAACTAAGTTTTCATAAAACTATAAAGACGTAAAACTATTCAACCTCCCTTCTAGTTTTTCACAGTTAGATCAAATTGATCATCCTAATCAAGTGTATGAAGGATGTCTTCTTGGGAAGCATGCTAGATGTTTGTTCCCCGAAAGAAGCGACATCAAGAGCTAAGGAGCCTCTACAACTAATTCACATGGATTTGTGCGGTCCCATTACTTCACCCTCTCATGGTAAGAATCTTTACTTCATGCTTTTTATTGATGACTTTTCAAGAAAAACTTAGGTATATTTTCTAAAAGAAAAATCCCAAGCTTTTGAATCTTTTAAGACATTTAAAGCTATGGTAGAAAAAGAGAAAGATTTAAAAATTAAATCCATGAGATCCGATAGAGGTGGAGAATTTTTATCAAAAGAATTTAACAAATTTTGTGAGGTCTAACGGCTCCTTACTCCCCACAACAAAATGGAGTGGTGGAGAGAAAGAATATAACCATTCTCAACATGGTCCGAAGCATGTTGAAAAGTAAAAAGATGCCAAAGGAGTTTTGCGCCGAAGCGGTTGACTGTGTGGTATATCTATTGAACCGGCGTCCGTTAAAGAGTTTAGACAACAAGACTCCACAAGAATCATAGACTGGGATAAAGCCTGCCGTCTCTCACCTAAGGATATTCGTGTTAGGAATATAAATATTCATATGTAAGACTCGGTCACCCTGAGTATCCATTAGCATTGTACTAGCTCGTAGGCTTAGTAGTATTAGTTACGTTATCATAATAGTAGTTTAGATATAGTAAGTATTTGTGGAGTGGTTCGGGTCTTTACCCACTGTCAGCTCACTCCACAGCCCATAGAGGGGCATTTTCATGTAAGTATAAATACCCTTTCCCATGCAAGGGAAAGGGTTGGATGTTCATTTAGCTAATCTAATACACATAATGTTTCTGTTTCTAGAATATCCCAACATCATCTCCTTCTCTCTCTAGAATTCGAATTAGGCTTGAATCATTCCTTGTGTTATGATATCCAATATCCTACAATTGGTATCAAAGCTCATGGTTTGATTAGATAGATTGTGTGTGCATTTTCTTGGTTAGTTTATATCAAAAGATTGGTTTCTTGAAGGTTTATGGTCTTAATATTGGCTCCCTTTGATTCTCATGTTTGTAGTCTTAATGTTAGTATTTTTATTGCTGTTAGAACCTTCTAAGATCAATTAGTGCAACAGAAATCAAGCAAAAACGTTCAAAAGAGTGATTTGTGGTTGATTTTAGGTGAAAATTGCTCGCTGCGTTTTGAATCACATAGTGAATTTATTGGATGCGTTTTGATAGTGACGTTTTTGTCTGTTGCGTTTTGTCGTTTAGTTACTGCGTTTTGAGGAGCTGCGTTTTGATACACTGATTTTTGAATCAATGCGTTTTGACTCGCTGCATTTTGAGGTGTTGCGTTTTGAATCACTGCGTTTTGATTCATTGCGTTTTGACTCGCTATGTCTTGAGGTGTTGCATTTTGATCCATTGTGTTTTGACTCGTTGCGTTTTGATGTGGTGCAATTTGAAGCTCTATGTTTTGATCTGCTATGATTTGCTCCAAATTCATTGAGACTTGCTCAAGTGTAACCACTATTTTGTGCTCAACTCATTTATGTACTATCAAATCAACTAAACCTAATCACAATGTAACCAATCTTACTAGAATTCACAAAAATTCAACTTACAATCATTCCTTTTAACATACAATCTCTAATCATTGTATCGATCCTACGATTATCATAACACATCCGAGGTATCATCGTTTCACGATTTCTTCTTGATTTTGTAAAATCCCACGAAAGAAACGATTTCTCAGTTTAAATCACAGAATTGTAAAATCCCGTGCACGTTTACATCATGTCCTTTGATTCGGATCCTTTCATATCTGAGGTACTTAAACTGTATGACACGAATGATAAAATTCAGACCTCTTACAATGTACAACAAATAAACGTGTTTGATTCTGATAATGCCAATGTGGAAGCGTTATGCTCGAATTCTCAAGGGAAAGAGGTTCATCTACCACTAATGTTACCTGAGGTAAAGGAAAGTTGCATTGAATGCTTTTGACTGCTTCATTCACATATCAAGATTCTCTTTGAACAAAATGCATACTTGGGAGGATATGAACGTGCATTCGCATCACTCTTTAGTCAAGATGTTGAAACCTTTACCATCAAAATGACTTTGTACTTGGAACAACTTGACAATGAAGAATTCTCTGAAAGTAGCTCCACGGCTGCATTCTGTGTGATCTAAAACGTACTCCAAGTGTTCATTGACTCACAATTCATAAAAGAGTATGATTATGACAGTCAAATGACAAAAAAGTGTTTTGCTAATTACACTGGGATCAAGGTTGATATCTTCAGAGTTACACTACTCCAACTCAAAGGGAATGTTAAAGAGTTCATTGAGGAATGGGCATGTCTTCAGCAAGGTGGTGACACGATGATTGAGAAGCTGATTACAAATGACTGTACTGGGATGCATTCCAAGCTTGTTGTGGACACTTACCACGAAAAGGAAAATGATAAATTTCAAGTGATAAGGTACATGTCACTAATCAACACAATGTGTTCTCTAATGATCAAATGCAAATTGATCAAAATATCCCCACTTATGACACATACTTGGTGAACAAGACTGATAGCAATACCATGTCTAATTCAGCAAAGTGTTGTTAGGCAACCAACTGCGTTTAAAACTGAACGATCAAAATTTTATAAACCAAGATGTGCAACACAAGTTGATGCGAAACAAGTTTTGTCAAAACCGGTCACTTCACAATCTAGATCAGAGGATTAAAAAGTTAATACTCACTCTATGGTTCAATCTTTTAAGGCTAATGCAAAAGATGCAAGTACTCTTGTTATGGCTAAGGTTTTTTCCCTTAAGACTATGAACCACAACAAACATGTGGAACTTAAGAATAATGCTCAGAAACCTGATAGGAAAAATGTTGTAGGACTAAGAACTTCTTTTTACAAGCATCTTAGATCTTGCTTTAAGTGGTTACTGATAGGTAGACTCTTTAAAATGGTTGGTCTTAGATGGATACCCATAAGTACTGATTGCATAACCAAGGTTAACTTTGAAACTCCGGGTCGGGATCCTAATGCCACTAACCCATATAAATGCATACAAACACTTCATGTTAGTGCAGGGAATCCTTACTTAAGTACAGGTACATCGATCATTTCCTTCAAAGAGAAACTCATAATTTGGCGACCAAAAGGACTGAAATCCTCTACGTCGGGAATTCAGGAATCTCAAGAGTGATGTACCTGCATAATGACTCCTGATTTCGTCATATCAGGAATCGGGCAACAAAGATCGTTACTATAATGTATATCGGTGTTTATTCTTCCTATATCCTTTGTGCATACCTCATACTATATAGGACTATTTTATCCCTTATAATAATCAGTAAATTTGAAAACTTCAAAAAATATTCTTCTCTCGAAATGTCTCCCGTGTAATCAATATTATCTACATTTCTAGAAATGTCATTCAATAATGGCACGGAAACATACATATGCTTGAGCGAGAGTTTCTTTTATTATTATTTAAGAATGTCTTCTAAAACATCTCGTCTCTCAAAATGGCTTGCTATTACTTCAGATAGCAACCCGGTTTTCAAAATGAGGAAAACACGTCGCCAAAAAGACGGTTATACCTAACAACGTGTGAAGTTCACCCAGGCATAGATTACTTTACATCCATGCACCCTCGACTTGATGTACCTTTCAGTGCATTATGTTTGGTATAAGAAGAGAAGTCTTTGTTGCATCTCAAATTCTTCCATCTATGATGCTTCATGAATTTATTTATGTTTCCCATGGTAGTTTAACAATTGTGGATAAACATGTGGCCTGGATAACTCAATCAACGACCTCTGCTCTCACTATTGATACCTGGTCATTGATTGAGGGGGACGATTAACTATATTTATGGCTTTTTTCGTATGTGTTTATGTGCTTGGTTAGGGTCCCATATACTATGTGAGATTTATTGTGTCATGTGCTTCTTGCTACATGTCACTTATGTTAGGTCTTATGCTTGATCCTGTATCGTCTGGGACCATTTCTGCCTATGTTCATTAGGGTTTTTCTAGGTTGGATGTGCATCATTGTGATTTGATATAGTTCAGGGGCCTAATATGATTATCTCTATTGTTTTGCTTTACCTCATTGAGTTTTGGCAACCACGAGGACTGTTTTTGCCATTTTCTGATAGATAGGTGATTGGTATAAATTGTTTTTTTCATTCTTTCTTTCTTTTTCCTCAAATCGCTTCTCTCTCTCTCATCTCAAAACGCTGTCTCACACTCTTCTATTCGATTTGCTTACCTGTCTTAGATTCGTTTGATTTGTTTCGCCTTGGTAATTTCTATTCCATACAAGATTATTTGCTTTGCATTAGTTTTATTTTTCTAGACCTTATCTGATTCTTTTGCATCTCTTCTTAGGTTCTCACCCCGATTTGATCTCCGATCCTAGGTTTCTGTTTGTTTGTGTTATTCTATTGGTGGGATGTTCTATATGTAGTGTGTACATGCTTTATCTACCTTTGGAGCTCCACTAATGATGATGGCAGAAGAAATCTTGAATGGAAAGGAACCATATCTTTTGACAATTGGGTCCGAATCACCCATGGAAATATTGAAAGAGAAGAGAAGTGGAAGCTTTGGGATGCCTTAAATGGTCCAAGTAATGTAGAAGAACCTACAATCATTAAAGACGAAACTCCACAACAAGGAAACTCATTAGAAAAAAAAAACATTGGTGTGAGCAAATTAAGACCCACAACAAGCCTGAAGATGAACTATGGGCATCTTGGAAGTTGCAACCCGGATTGCAATGGAGGAAGTAGCATGGCGAGGGTTGATGACGATGGGTATTTATGGACATCAACAAATGATCACCGACGTAGTGATTTGCCATGGCTTGATAAATTGAGTTTTGAAGATTGGGTGAAAATTAAATATGGAAGAATTGATGCAACAACTAAAGAGAAGATATGGAAAGGTTGCATTGGCAAAATGGAACCAATTAAATGCGAGGATAACACCGAACCAGCAGACGTGAAAGATGAAGAATAGAAAACTAGGTGGGGAGAAGAGAAGGACCGTTGCAAAAAGGATCTTATTGAGGATAGGCTTGATAACAAATGGTTCAACGGGATGGAGTCTGATGACGATGACATTGATGGGATTATGGATTACCTTGAGTTACAAGGACATGATGGGTTCACGGATCCGGAAGATGAGGCATACGAGCAACGGCGATGCAAGCTTTTAAGAATTCCATATAAAAGCCCTCCCCCGATCATTGCTAAAGCATACGAGGTGACTAGGTACAATTTGGGACCTAACAAAAGGTTCTCAAAAATACGTAGGATTGGGAAAATGGAGTACAAGTGCATCGCTACAAACTTTGCCTGGATAAGACAACCTTACGAAGGAAATGGACGAGCTTGGACAAGTCCATAGGCAACCGCCTACCTGAAGATCCGCCACAGTGAGTCTAACTTAAAGACTTGATAATAGGAAAAGTTCTCTTTCGGGAGACAACCCGAATTATCTTTGTTTTTCATTTCTTTTAGCGTAGATGGGTTTTGTATGTGTTGTTCTGATCATTTTTGCAGGTAAAAGAGAAAAGGGGATTGATGTTTGCTGATTTTGGAGCATCTTTGCTCCAGAAATTTCCCCCAGGAAAAGTCTACGGCGTAGCCTTCTGGTTAGCTACGCCGTAGCACCCCCAGGTGTAACACTGTTTGATTTTTCCAACTACGGCGTAGCTTGTGAAACCTCTACGCCGTAGTTTTCTCCTGTGCCAAATAATTTCAAAAGATTTTTGTTATAAACATACATTATCCTTGTATTAGTTTTTAAATAAACTTTGTGGGTGTGTTCATTGTAAACCCTCATGAGACTTCACTCGTCCGCTTGGGACACCAAGTGGTTTAAAAGGCTTGTTACATACGCTAAATGCAACTGTGATTCCTACGAAAGTGAGTTAGGATTATTTTTCTTTTTTTGGTTTCATGCTTGTGGTTGTTACGTGATTTCAGGGATACGAAGTTTGCTAATTAGGCGAAGCGAAGGCACGTTTTCTCAAACATGATCCTTCTACCATTTTCAAGAGCAAGTTTCAGGGAAGTTCTTGTTCCAATTCTACTTATCTCCTTTATTCTCTTAGCTTATATGTGTATAAAAGGGACTTTGTACATTTCAAGTGGGGGGACGAGAGTAGAATGTAACTTGAACTTTTATTTGCCTCATTTTTCTAGTTTATTTTGAAAAATTATGCCTTCTTTAAAATTTTTGACATGTTTTTCTTAACCTAACTAGAATAGACCTTAGCCGAGCACATTAACACTTATATCATGGTGAGGTTTAGCCTATTCAGTTTCCCCTGTTTTACCCCAAATCCACCAAAATTATGAGTGCGCCGGTAGTTTGTAAACTTTGGAACTTGGCCTTTACATCATTTTGAGACCATGAACGAGTAGTGTATTGAGATTACTTAGTACATTTGGAAGAAACTTTTTGAGAAGGCAATGTTTTAGGATAATCACCCAAAAAACCTATATGTGTGTGTTTATCAATTAGTCACATCGACTATTCGACCCCCGTGTAAACCCTTTTGTTGCACTCATATTTAGTGCAAGATACCCCTAGTTACACCCGTTTGAGCCTATCCTTTCGTTTCCTACCCTCATTATAAATGTTTCAATACACCTTTAAACCTTAGCCTACCGTGTAGTCTTGACTTGTGATTGGGAAGTTGCCACTTGCCCTAGTTTAAGGTTCGAGACTAAAGGTTCGGAAATCACGCTTACATTGAAGACCCATCTTTGAAGATCATGAGAGACCCCCCGAATTATCAAGTATGTTTCATCTCAAGTGGGGAGATCTTATCTATTTCTTGTATTGTATTAAAAAAATGTGAATTTTAGTTTGTAGATAGTTTATTTTTTGTACAACCTTGTATAGCACCGTATTGTTGAGCTTTGAAAGAATTAGTATCGAAGAGGCCACTTCGGTCACATATGAAGATTGAAGTTGTTGGTTCATAATCACCAACATGAAGACCAAGTATGGTGCCCATCACGACGTCCTCTAATGGCACACACACTTGATGTATGATCCAATTGTTGCATCTTGAAGCTTTGACCTTGGATGAATGGCAAGTGGTAGCAACTTGGTTATGGGTTAAGTCTATTTGCTTCTAATTTTTATTTTACACCATTTTTGTGAATCCCATGTCTTATCCTACCATTAGTTGTGAATCATGCTTACGTGAGGGATTTGAGCAGTCCTTGGTGTCTTGCTCGGCGTTCCGGTCATGTACCATTGCCTTTGTCGCCCTTGCGTAATATGTTAGTAACAACATTACACCCCTAGCCTTATATATGTTCACCCAATATTGCCTTTAAGAATCGTTTCGACCTTAGCTCTAGTGGTGGAGATTTGTGTAACCGCCAACCCTATGATAGAATACATTCTAAGACTGTGCGTTGAGTGATCACCCCGAAATTAACACTTAGACTAGGAGAGAGAGAGCATGAGTGTTTGTTCCCATTTCGTGAGGTGTTCGGTTTAAGTATATTCTAGCATAGGAGATTTTTTAGTCTCATATCTTCCAGTTTCTCGGGCGGTATCTTTCTAAGAATTATTCTAATAAGGTCTACTTGAGGACAAGTAGAGTTCAAGTGGGGGGATATTTGATAACATCAAATCGTACCCATATTTAGGTGTTAATTTGCCCATATTGCTCATCAATTTTATATTAATATGTTGGATATATACTCTTATTTTTTTATATTCAGTTTTCAGGGCAAAGATGAGCAAAGGAACAAAAAGACGCGGATTTGGAAGGATTTACACACAAATCACTGAAGTATGCGGATTCTGCATTGACTACGGCGTAGATGACGAATTTACCTACGCCGTAATTTTCATTACTGAAGACTACGACGTAGATGCTCCATCTACCTACGCCGTAGACATTATTTCTGAAGACTACACCATAGCTTGTACACTTACGGCATAGCTGAACATCAAAGGGTCCTACGGAGTAACCTCTCTCCACCTACGATGTAGATCCTGAATTTAAGCAGTAAAGAAATATCAAGGCCATAGAAGAAACTACAGCGTAGTTCTCAAATAACTGCGCCGTAGACATGACAGCTGAAGAAACTACGACCATAGCACATGATCCAACTGCAGCGTAGATGCAAATATCAAAGACTACGGCGTAGCCAACCCTAGGACTACGCCATAGCTATGTTGGGCCTATAAATAGCAACCCTAATTCTGAGTTTCACAACACACATTCCAACACACAGAAGTCAGGAGGAATTAAGGGAGCAGGAGGACGAAGTTCCATCAACATACTAGTCCACTCCAAGGGAGACTTCACACCACAACTATAAGTTTATTCATTTGATTCGTTTGTATTAATTCAATGTTTCCATTTATTATGTTAAACCTTTGTTTTTCTGCATTCATGAACATGAGGGCTAAACACCTTTTAGTGTTAGCCTGTTTATGAAATTGTTATTTATGTGATTTAGTATTTGCGCATCTTTATTCCTTTTATTTGTATACTTTCTAAACTAGTCTTGGGACACTCTAGTTTTGAGGGTATTGATATTGGGTAGTCCTTCAAGGGGAATGTATGAGGTGATCGTACCCGCATTTCATTAGAAGGTGTGACTGGTGGTGGTTAAACATTGCCATACATGTGTGGATTGACCATAGGATCACCTACCAAATGGATTTACTTAAGAAGTTAGAGGGGATGTAAGATGTGACCGTGCCCGCATCCCGCTAGATTAGTCTAAGCTAGTAGAGGTACTTAATGACTCAACATAGTTTACCGTGGACCTTCGTCAATCACAAAGGGGTAGACCTTTGATATCGGAGTAGGATTCTATGGGAAATAGGCTAGGCGAATTTGACAAGGAGCCTAGTGACTTTAACCCCCAGATAAAACGATAGGATGCATTATTAGAGAACTTTTCACATTGATAACAAGAGTAATAATTAGGTTAACACTTCTTTCTCCTACTGATTTCCTTTCACCATTTATTTGCTTATTCGTTTTGTTATTTTATTTAGTCATTTCATTATAAAAAACCCTTTTACGATGAGTAATAATTAGGTTAACACTACTTTCTCCTATAGATAGATAATAGAGACACGTAGAAGACCTGTCCTATGGTTTAAGTAGCTTGTCACTTGTTTTATTGCTAGTTTTATATGATGAGTATCGTAATCTAATCTGTCTCGTTAGATCCTAAATATCGGCAAGTAAACTCTTAATGATTACTTATGTTTATCCTACCTTCTAGACGCTAGATAAGTAGGCGAGGAACATGTATTGTAGCCCAGAAGACTCAACTAAACACAGAGGTTATCAATACACAAAAACAATTCACCAAAAAAACATTATATAAAATTTAATCGATGGGAAAGCAATTTTATGGGGAGCAGTATGGTGGCCACAAGCCCATCAATCCTGATGAATTAAAGCTTACTAATACAATAAAACAAAACTATTTAAGGAATTATACACATGCAGGACCTTCTTACGGCTCTAAGATCTCTGTTTAGGGCGTGTATTGTGATGCTTCTTCGACTGAATTCGTCTCCTTAGGGATTTGTTGCATACACAATTCGTATCTGTCTTGGGGTATTTATAGCTTCTGTCTGAAGGATCGATGAGGCGCATCTTGATGATAGATGCGGCGCATCAACTTAACTTCGCATGGGGTCCAAGATTATTATATTCTGGAATATTCGTACAACGCCCTCAGATGTGGCGTAACTTGTTTCTCTATGCGGCGCATGTCCTTTAACGTCTTGGATAGTGTTTGGTGAAGTCTTTAGCTAATACGCCACATGTTGTAAATGAGATGTGGCGTATTTGGAGTAGAACAAGTTTGTTATCCTTCGTTGACCAAAGTTTCATATGCGGCGCATGTTGTAATAAGATGCGGCGCATTCTTCAAAGTCAGGCAATGGTCTTCGAATTCATCTAACTATGATGTTGCGGCGTATCTGTTGAGAATGATACGGTGCATCTCCTAGATTTCAGTAGACTTTTCAAATCTTGATCATTTAGCTCCATAATTCGTCCAAAATCATCAACTTCCACCAATTGCTTGTATTTACCTGAGAATTACTAAAGTAAACAATTATGTATCGATTCTCATACAAAACAATATAAAACAAGTCAATTAAATAGGATAAATGATGATAATAATATGTACTTATTTGATCTCATCAAATATACCCCCACTTGAAATTTACTTGTCCTTAAGTAAACCTTTAGATTAAACGTAATGAAAATGTATCCTTGATAGGATGTTTTTACATTTAAGAATTTATTCGTTTTATCATAATTGCACGGCCAAACACTTAACCAATTAGAAACAAAATATATGTTTAATAAAAGCAAATCTAATCGTTTAACTGTCCGTACGTGACAAATATTATATCATATGCTTGACAAGAATACGCATCTCCCCCACTAAAGCTAAGGAGCAACAAGTCTAAAGCGGTGAAAAGGGTTTTTTGGTTCATGGGTTAAACCTAGCTTTGCTTGAACCTCTCCTGCATAAACTTAGTAGATCACTAGCGCGAGTCCTCGACACTTCAAACAACGGATGGTCACTAGAGTTTCCTCTAGATCGCTGGCGCGTCATTTGATTAATCTAAAACTCGGATGGTCACTACCTCATTCACACATTTAACATTTTTGCTCGGCCATTACCATATCCGGATGCTCGAAAGCTAACAACGGATATAATAATACGGTCGGGTATGGATAGCATTTAGGATATAAATTGGTGTAAAATAAAAAATAAATAACAACAAACAAATACATTAAGTCCTAAGTGTGGTTAGAATACTTCCCTACCATCCCATGAATAAGGCTCATATCATTGAATAACTCACGCTTTGACTCTTTTGTAACTCAGGCTTTAGGTAGACACGAATTATACTCAATAAAATCTTAAACAAAGAATAAACAATCCTTAGTTGGCGTTCCCATAACAGCTAACTCCCTTTCAATTCATAAATATAATACAACAATAGTGGCGATATCAACCACTTAGTACAAAACTTTACAATGTTGGTTTAAAACAAACTTCCAACTCCTTCTTTCTTTTTCTTTCCTCATTTTTTTGATTTTTTTTTTTCATAAACATAAAATAACTAATGGTGTAAAATTTCACCACATTACCATCACAATATTTTCTTTACTTTTCAGACTTTCAGACATAACGTAATAGTGAAAGTAGTGAACACATGAAAAACTGACTAAAAATATACAATATGTACTTTTACTCCAATTGCATTGTGCAATTTTCCAACCTAACCAAAGATAATGAATTTATGCACACGAATACAGGTAACGCAAGGAAACACACTTTTCCTAAGCAACTAACCACGGAGTTAAATCTATAGGGTAGACTTAGGTGTAAGGTGTAATGAAAAACATAAATAACAAGGGTGTATAAAACCTAAAGGAATGGCTCTACGGGTTTTTTTAGGGGTATCTTAATCTAAAAATGAGAGTAACAAAAGCTTTATACGGGGGATAACTAGACAGTGTAGTTAGTTAATAGCACATGACATATGTAGGCTTTTTGATGTAATCCTAGAATTTTACCAATTAAGACAAGTCACTCCAATTATAAAAATAATACTCATTATGGTGGTTTCGAATAGTATACAAGTCAAGTTCTAAAGTTTATAAGTCATCCACACACTCATAGATTTGTGAATTTTTATAAACTCAAATCACAATTTTAGAAAATAAAGTGTTGAGTGCAGCTATGCAACCTAGATTAAAGAAAAACATGCTAATTTTTTTTTTTTTTTTTTTTTTTTTTTTTTTTTTTTTTTTTTTTTGGTATTTTAAGCACAAATTAAAGAATATTCTTGAAAATAAGGGCAAGTAAGTGTTCTAATTCTCCAACCCTCCACTTAACTTAAACAATGTTCCCTTTGTTTATTGAAATTAAAAACAGGAATTTAAAAAGAATAGAACTGAAAAACTCTTCTGATATTTGCTCGGTTTGATCCTCGATTATGCGTTTGCGAGCAATAATTTCTGTGGATGTTAGGCTTTTGGCTTTTTATTATTCATGTATCTACAGAAAGTGTAGCAAATATAAAAATCACCAATTATACACCTGATTTTAAGAAGATTGATACTTGTACAAAATTCATTAGTGGTTAGAAAAAAATAAAAATAAAACTATAAATAATCAGGTCAGTGGATGCGCCGTATCTTATGGAAGAAGATGCGTCGTATCGAGCCTAGAATTGGTACGGGTCAGAAAGATTAGATGCGTCACATCCTTAACCAGGGATGCGCCGCATTAAATAAACTGGCAAAAGATTTATAGTTCAGAAATTAAAATGCGGAAAAAGTAAAAACAGATATGACCTGTGCAGTAGATACACCGCATCTATCGATGGAGATGCGCCGCATCTGCTACAGGTCTGACAGACTCGACAGCAAAAACAATAAAGATAAATCCGGGTTGTCTCCGGGTAAGCACTTTTCTTTATTCTAGAGTCTTCAAGTTAGACTCACGTTCAGCTTCTATTTTGTTTCAATAACGCCATCATCATCTTCTTCACATTCGTCATGCTCAGAGTGTTGAAGTTCGTGGTACTTCCATGTGTCATCGAATGATGCTTCCTAAACGTTTAAATTCAGCAAATAGGGTTTCAAGAGGGTTTCCCAAGTAAATAGATGTGACATTTCAAAAATTTCATGTCACTAATTTTAATATTCTTATTATTTAACAATTTTTTTTAATAATTAATTTCGTCGGAAGTTATCCGTGTACGTCAAAACACATTCAATTAATTCAACTGCGACTAGACTATGTCTACTCTACACTTCTTATGCATTTTTGTTTCCTTACAATCCTATTTTAAAAGTCATAATTCAATTTTTCAATTTTTACGTAAACCTTGCACCTTTTACGTTTTACGCGATTTAAATTTACGTTTTATGGTTTTAACAACCGGAACCAACCTTAGACTACGAAAATTTTACATATTCTATAAACTTTAACCTATTTTCATATTTACAAGTGATTTTATACTTTTCGTTGCATTTTTATAGTTTACGTCACTTTTAACAAGAACCGGTGTCACCAAACGTGTTTTTCAACTCACGGTTTTAGTTTTAACGACGTTTAAACACGTCGGCAAACCCAAAGCTTCCATGAAATATTAAAATTAGCCATTTTAATACTTCACAACAATTTCATAATATTTTTATAAAACTTTTCTAAAATTCACGTTTTCAAGTCACCCGATACTGCGTAATTCGCGGTTTTAAGACCGTACGCTTAATGTAAACCCCACAAACACACTAATATACCAAATATTAATCCAATATTAATAAAATCTGATCTCTACCCTTGTTTTTCAAGCCTTGGTCATTCACCACTCTTCACCTCTCCAAATCACCACTTAAAACCCCTAAATACTACTCATTACCTCACATAATCCACACCAACACGTATACATATCATTCACACTTTATTTACTTAAATTTTTATAAAAAATTACAAATAAAACTTCCTTTGGAAGCCCCAAAACCGTCACTCCCATCTAAACCACCAACACTTCACATTTTCTCATTTTCAAGAAAGTTATATCCTTCTCTCTCTTCTCCACATGCAAATCTCATAAAATCATCCATCACCCTTCTTCCTCCGTTGTTGCTGCCGTGAATCAACACCAAGACACCACCATCTCATCATCTTTTTTATCACAAAATCATCACCACATCATCCTCTTGAAGTCCCTTTAAGAAGATGGTGATTTGAATCGAAGATTTGAAGGTTTTCTTGATGTTTCTTGACGTTTTATTGAAGTTTTCTTGAAGTCTTCCTCAAGATTATTTTAGAGCCATCTCCACAGCCCTCAAGCTATATTTGAAGAGTAGAAGAGAAGTTCCAAGCTTGTGGTGGTGTCTCTTGGTCATTTCTATCCAAGCCCTAGAGAAGGTTTCATTGATTTTCACTCCTAGTAAGCATATCCCATCATCCTCTTTGATTTTTGTCACATGCAAATGGTTTTTGTTATTTAATTAATTATGGGTTTTCTAATTTTGATTAGTTTTTTTGTATGAGATATGTTATAAGAGATTTAGATGGCATTGCATGGTATTAGATAGTGTTAGAATTGATGTTTGGATGGATTTTGAGGTTGATTATAGGGACTATTTTAGACAAGCAGATAAAACGAATTGGTGTGCAATATTTTTGGCTTATGGCCTGCTGGGAAATTACATTTTTAGATAGATATATGTCTTAGCTTCAAGTGGCGAATTGGAGGGTTTATCAACTCCTCCGAATGAATGAGTTATGGCCGTTTTGCTAACATTGATCAGTTCCGAACTACTGTTGTAAAAAGGAGTTTAACTCCAGGTTTTTACACTAAATGTGTTGGAATAAAAGTTGATACCTGTAGTAGACATCTTAGGCTAACATTTCCAAGTGGAATCACTTTAATAGCTATCACGGTTTGGGAAATACATTAAAATTAGTGATTCATAGGAAAAGTTGGGACTGCTGCAGACCAGCAGCATATATGGGTTAATTTAAGAAAACTTTTTGCCTAAGAAGGTCTGTATTATTTGATGGGATTATGTAAATAAGTTTAAGGTACATGTGTCGAATTGGATAGGGTGATATCTCCTCCGGATGAGTGAGATACGGTCATTTTATGGAAACATGTCAATTCTGGAGCTGCTGTTGGAAAACATATTTTTGCTCCAGATTTTTGTACATTAAGCTTAGGTTTTAAAACATGGTTCAACACTAGACATTATAAGATTTCACCTCCAATTGGTTTCAACTTAATAGCTATTATAGAACATTATTTATGACCAAAACCGTAAGCGTTAGAATTTCAGCGAACTTTCTGGTTGGAGTTATAGTTAGTAAAAACTCATTTCCCGTTGATTGGTAAATGATTTGATTAAATGGCCTAATATTTTGGAAACTAAACTTAAGCATATTTCCAGGGGTGAAAGCCCCATCCTTGTATCTTTTATAGGTTAAGAGATACGATGGTGTGGAGTTGACTAAAATTCAGCAACGTGGTTTTTATGTCTTGTCTTGAAATCTAAAACATGTAGATACACATAGGTGAAACAAGAATTAAGGAATGAAACTTAGTAGTTGTTTTATTACCTATAAGATCAGATCACAAACCATATTGGGAGTAAAAATACCTTGGGTTAAGTCTTAGTGCAATGCCATGCTTATCTTGGAAACATATCTCATGATCATTTGATTTAATTTTTCATATCGCTCTTCTTTATCATTCTAAGTCGCGTCACGTCTTTTAGGTTGTGCTTAGACGCTTCGCACTCGTCCGAAGATCCATTTTACTTATGATCTCTTTGCTCTTAAGGTGAGTTCATAGCCTCGCCTTTACTCATTTAAATGTTTTATAAACCTCGCGAGGGGGATACATGCTAGTTTTTACAAACTGAATACAAGTAGTTTTTGGTATGCTGGACCCGATTACATGATTATAGTGATTGAATGCTTCTTGCCAATTAAGTCCCCACTATGAACCGTTAATTCCGTAAGGAAATGCTATTATTATGGATATGCATATTAGGCTTGGCTGGCTTTGACCGGGTGAGTAGCGCCTCAAACATAACGGTCACATAATATTGAGAGTTTGGGGTAAATTTGGCAATTTTTACCTCGGGGCACAAAATCATGGTTAATGTTCGGTTTCATAAATCTCAATACTATAATCTATTTTACCCGACATGTATTTGTTATATGTCTATTGATAAATAATGCTTGTATTCAACTTATTACTTATTTAACTCTATGAATTCACTCAACTTTATGTAGGCAAGCATAGTGAATCCTCCTCAATTTGTGCTGAGGAGGAATGAATTTGTAAGTTTAGTTCAAATTTAAATTTCCTCTCAAAGCTTTTAGTTCAGATATGTAGTATTAGTATAAGTACTGTTTGATTGTTGATTAATACTAATATAGTTGTTGTTACTGCTTATTATAGAATTTAATTGTTCATTAGATATAATTTGTTTGTTTAGATCTGTGTTTCATTGTTAGTTAGATTGATTGTTAGTCATTACTGTTTGTTTGATTGATTTGTGTTGGATCTGTGTTTCATTGATACATGTGAGACTGATATTTCATTTTGAACAAGTGAGTTGTTTGAATTTGAGTTGGATTAAGTAGCTGGAATAATTGTGGATCTGAGCTTGTATTGGATTTGAGCTGTATCACTGTTTCATTTGGATATCTGATCTGTGACCTCTTGTGCACATCTGTCATGTTTGAAATCTGAGTTAGGTTGAGTTGATACACATCTGTCATTTTAAGATCTGTGAGTGCAAAGTGATTGCTGGTTTTAGTTGATTGCAGCTGATCATTTGAGTTAAAATTAGTTTTGGATGCTTATTTGCTTATTGTTGATGTGATTTAAAGCTGAAAACAGTTTTGTATTAGTGATTTAGAATCTATATAGGGGTGTTTGGTTACTGTAGGATTGCTGGTAAATAGGTTGTTATAGAAGTGGTTATTGGTTTTAACATTTTGCTTGAGGTATTTGTAAGTTTAGATTAGATAATAAAACAGTATGTGTTAAACTTTTAGTCAATTCAGTTTTCTATATTCATTAGCTGTAAAGGAAATTGGAAAAAGTTAGAGTAAGTGTAAGTGGTAATTACATAACTGATCTTAGTAGCTTATTCTAGTGTAAACTTAGTTTAAAACAATATGTTAAAGTAGAATTAGCAGCTTGAAATTGGATTAAGTCATTTAGATAAAAATCATAAAAAAAGTCAACTGAGCTTATTTTTTTTGTATCTGTAAGCTTGTTGAACTGTGTTTGAATTTAAGTTCTCTTAGAAGAATTTGGTTATGCATGTGCTTAAAACTGTATCTCTATTTATTAGACTTAACTTTGCTACATTTAATTTGGAGATTTGAGCTTTGCTAGTCAGCTTATCGTTTCATTGTAGTTGCCTAATTGAGCCTTTTGACTGCTGTTGCACTTAGGCTTGCAGATCTGTTTTTGTAATTGTTATTGCTATTTGATTGATGTTCTGAGTGGTTATGGTGTAGTATTAGAATTGTGTATCTCCATCTTTGCTTCTGTTCTGCTTGTGCTTATTTTGTCCAATTGTTTGGAGCTTATTGTGAGCTTATTGCTTAATAATTGTTGAATCTGTGGAGTTTAGTGTCTATAATTGATCACATTTTTGCATTTCTGAGAATTTAGTAGCATATTAGGACTGTGTTCAGAGTTTCATTGTGTTTGGTTCACAAGTGCTTATAAATAAGCACTTGTGATAAGCAGTTTATATTAAATAAGCATTTTCCTTTTTCAATTTTACTTCAAAATTTTTATCCAAGTTCTTTTTAATATTTTTGAATTTCTGGAATTTTTCTAGATTTTTCTTAGCCTTTTTACTATTTTTCTTATTTTATTTTGACTTTATTCAATTTTTAAATCATTTTTAATTACCAAAAATCAATAAAAAAATCAGAAAAAATTGTGAAAAATACAAAAATATTTTTAGAAATTCTTTTACAATATTTTAGAATTTTTAGAATTAAATTTTCATTTTTCCACTTTATTTTTCTATTTTTCCTTATTTTTAATCCATTTTAAATTCCAAAAATCAATAAAAATCCATAGAAAATAAAAGAAAAGTCAAAAAAATATTTTTCTTTTTCTGAAAATTCATTTTATTAGTTTAAAGATTTTTAGAAAATATTTTCACGTTTGTAGGATCATTTTTCAATATACGTTACGTTTTAAATTTTGCGGTCGCATTTCCGTTTTTACGTTTTTGAATTTGGTGCATAATTAGCTTGTACTCTTTGCACGTTTAATAATTGTTTGTGATTACTTGAATTATTTGATTGCTATTTTCACTTTCTCACTTTTCAATTCACGATTTTACGAATCGATATTCTCGATTCCATTCGCCTTCGTTGGGAAACGACTCGGGTGATCCGTATTTTACGCGGATCACTTCGATACTATACTATATATTATATATAATTGGTTTTCACACGAATCAATTTTTGGCGCCGCTCGGAGTCGCGTGGATATCAAATATTGAAGGACTTATTTTCTACACATTCGATAACTTTTTATCTTTAAAATACATATATGTGTCATGTTTTAATTCTTGTAACTTAGGTTTTAAAAAGAAATTGTTGGGACCTTTGTACTATGATTTATCAAATCGAATGTGACATTTTATTAAACGTCTCTTTTGAGGTCGTTTTATGTAACTTATGTGTATGAACTATGAAGTGACACCCAAATTGGTATTCCGCTGCGTTGTAAATTTTGGGGGTGTCACAAAATGGCATCAGAGCATTAGTTATAGCGAATTAGGTCATTTTCAAAACCTAAACTATAACTGATTTTCGAATTTTTTTTAAAGTCTTTCACCATTGTTCGATATCCGCGTACGCTTGCTCCCAGGTAACTTATATGCTCTATTTTGCATCATACTATTTACTTTATATCGGTCAGATATTTATACCCTGACCACTCCGATTATCGCGTACTTTGTGTTTTCTTATTTCCTCCCTCGAACGTCGATACTAGTATTGTATAAGGATACCCGTACATATATGTGTTACTCTCTTCTCAAATCCTTACACATGTGTGTAGTACTATTGTATGTATTAATGAGTTCATTTACTTTAACCTTTTATGAACGATGCGGTGATCTCCGAAACATTTTCGCTACTTTACTTTATTTCCTTTTGATGATATTGACATTCGGTGTACTTTGTCAATTCCACTAGTTATCTTATTGTTTAACTCAGAGTGTGAACATTCTTCTTATGCCTTTGAATCGTGTATGTTGTTTTCATTATCCATTGTTTTGAAATCTTCCAATTGGTGGGAGTACGACCTTAACTGGTCATCTCGGATCGTGCCATCCTTTGGCACTTACCTTTGGGAATGCGACTGACTAATGTCATATTATTATTCTCGTTAATTCTCATCATTTTGATGAATCATGTCGTTAGTTAGGCATCCTTTTATTTATTGTAGCACTTAATCTTGTTGTGTATTTTGTTTTGTGATGGACATACTTAAGTAGGATGATTTATAATCATCTTATTGAAATGAATTGGGACGCTTCTTCATTTGAATAAGGAAATTATAAACCGTCGAACCATAAATTCATAGTTCTTCACTTACATGGATTGTGACGCCTCTTTATGTAAGTGACAAGTTATGTAACACCCCAACCCGATAAGGGTAGAAGTATTACATTACAGTGACATATCAAAACAAACACAAGCATATGATTCATACATATAACGAAATTCAGGGTTACAAATGAAAATCTGAAACTACAAGGTTACAAAGAAATAAATACTATGTCTAATAAAGTGAAACTTCATCTAATCGTCTCTAGTCCAAAGCATAGTCTTCTAAGTCCAATCACACTCTCTTCCCATAACCCAGCTTCCTACTAAAACCTGCCGCAGGAAAAGGAAATGCGGCTGAGCTTAAAAAGCCCAGTGAACAGATACATATACAAAGCAATGATAATGAAACAGAACTGAAACATAGTGCATTGGGGAAATAGAATAAGGAATAGATAAAAGAGTGATAGAATATAAAGAAGAAAGGATAGTCATCTACCACGAGCCCAGAAACTCAAAGTCATAAATCTCAAAGTCATAATTCTCAAAGTCATAATCTCAAAGTCATAATCTCACAATCAGAGGGGATACCTCTCAGGCAACCAGATAATATGAGGGGTGTCCTCATGTATCAAATGGGTGGAGTAGCTAGCTCCCAGAAATTGTGAAAGGCGTGTATTGCACACAGCACCAGTCACCTCAAAGTCAACTCAAAGTCATAGTTAAATCCACTAAACAGAACAGATCTAGGATTGCAATCCATACGCCCCTTACTCAAAGTCAATCTCAAAGTCATATACTCAAAGTCATAATGGCCATAATAGTAATCATAAAAAGGGACGGCGTGAGAAATCACTCACCCACACATGAGTCATGCCAGCGGTGCATCACAGACATGCCTATGGTACCTCCATAGGTAGGGAAACATAAATGGCTCGGGTATCAAACTAGGAGTCAGGTCTCATATCATACAAAAGGTCATATAGCAAAGGTTTATCTCAAGGTCATGTCTCAAGGTCATCTCAAAATCTTAATATCAGAAGTCATATCAATGGGTCAGAATATCCAAGGTTCATTCCCAAAGGTTCATTTCAAAAGATTCGTTATTAAGTTTCTATTAAAAGTCCAATTTAAATAATCTTTTAAAACAGTTTTCATAAAAATGGTCTTTCAAAATATAGTGTTCATGAAAGTTAAATAACCTTTCTTTTAAAAAGAAATTTAGCATCATTTATAAACATCTTTTCAAATCGGTTCTTCTCAAAACATTTCCATGGTATCATTAAGAAGGTTTTCATAGCATAGGTTCATAACGGAGGTCATATCAAGTGGGATCAACAGAGAAGGTTCAAGTAAAGGGGATCATAGCAATGGCATCAATTCGGGAACTAACGGATCAGAATATGAAAGAGATCATGAGAAACCTTTTGAGAAAGGTCAGAATATCTGTACCTTAAACCGCAAGTGCAAACATGACAGAAAACATAAAGGTCGGAAGCAAAACTCCTTCTTCAGCGAATCTACACGAATTAATGATCGACTTATTATTAATAACTTATTCAATTCAGATTTCTCATTTTAGTCGGCTTTCCAGTTTTAGTAACTTTCCATTTAAAGTGACTTTCCACTTTTAACAGGTTTCCATAAATAGTAAGTTTCCACTTTTAGAAAGTTTCCATAATTAGAAAGTTGAATCATTATTAATGGAATCAAAGTATCTTTTAACATATTTACACATTTGGTCCTTAGGGTTTCATAACTTTACATTTTAACCCTTTACTTTCCAAAATTACACTTTAAACCTTTTAGTATTCAAAGTTACACATTAAACCCTTAACTTATCCATTTTACATAATAATCCCTTATTTTATCATGTTATACTAATATACCTTCAAGTATTCACAATTTACACTTTAAGTCCTTCAAGTTATCAAAGTTATATATTTAACCCTTTAACTTACAATTTCAACTTTTAATTATCAATAATTACATATTAAGCCATTAAATTACCAAATTAGCATAAAACCCCCTGAATATATTTTATTACTCAATTCAGTCCCAAGTTTCCAGAAATTACACTTTTAGTCCCTTTACTTTAATTAATTACAAATCGCACCAATTAAATACAATTAACTCATTTCTTGTAATATTTACACTTAGAACCCTCAAGTTATATTTTTCCCATATTCCTACTGATATATATGATCTTACAAAAATATCCCAGATGTTTCAAAGTTGGCAAAACACACCCTTGTACTTTATTTTCCAATCGGATTTATTTTAAAGTTACCAAAACCAAACCCTAATTTCATAAAATCATTATGCCATCATTATACAATCATTACTCAATCATTATTATGCATTAATTACCAGATCCAAACATAAAAACCCTAACCCTAATTCGATTTAGGGTTTCTTTTATTTTCTTCATTGTTTTCTTAATTAGCCGATTTATAAAATAAATCACAACACGAGATTTAAGCTTCTATAATTCAAACCCATATTTTTACGAGATCATAATTAATATATGAAGTTCATAAAAATTATCATTCATATCCAGAAAATTCATATACAATGATATAGAGTTTTGTTGCGTTTTTAGGGTTTAATTCACCAAAACGTTATAGAGCATGCATGGATCGATTAGAACATTTTATTTGAGACTTATATGATGTAAGAGACGTGAGAAAAATACCAGACCAGATCTGGAACAAATAGAATAGGCTGGACGAATTACACCTCTTGAATTGGATAATACGACACCAAAAATTCCCACGAGAACAAACGCGACCAAAAAACCTTGTAATCATTTTTCGAATATCATATATGATGTAAGGAACTCAGGAAAAATAGAAAATGAATTTATAAGAGGTCGTATGAAACATAACGAATTTACCTTGTTTATAGTGCTCGACAAAAGGAAAAATGTGCCACGATCGAACCAAGCTTCAACAATTCAAAAGGGTATTTTTCTAGGACTCTTTGGATGTTGTTTGATCACAGAAAAATGACTTGGAATTATTTGTGTGTTTATCAAATCGGCAATTAGGGTTTTGTGGAGAAAAGATATGGGTTGACCTTTAAAATGGGAATGCCGTGTGAAAGAGGGGGGGGGGGAGACCAGAATTTTCGACTAAATTAGTTGGGAGAATATTTGGTGATAATCTTCCATATTTACACAATATTTAAACCATTTAAATAAATATTAAAACCACTTATTATTAATTCGGTCCATAGAGGGGTAATTTGGTAATTTTGTAACTTTTATAAATGTTAAATGAAATTGTTAAAAATATTTGGTATCATAACTTATGCATTGTTAGGAGTTTAGGATTTATTTGGTACTTTAATAAGCTTTTAATAAATTTTTAAACATGTAGGGGCATTTTGGTCATTTCACTTGCTTTCAGATTTTAGGTGTTACAACTTCTTCCCCTCTAAAAAGAAAAATTTCGTCCTCGAAATTTGAAGTCGCAAAGTTAGACGAAGTCGTAGTAAACCGCAAAAGGTCATTACAAACATTCTCACGCTCGGGGAGGTTCTTCCAAAAAGATCTTCAGACCAATTAGTTTCTCATGACTCGTAATTATTGTCAGAATAGTTTCAGATTTCTCAGAAAGGCATATCATACTGAATTTGAATCAAAAGGATAATGTACCAAACATAACGGATGATAAACGAATTCTCCAGGAAGAGGTATAAAAATACATAGGATTTTCATCGAATTGATTAGGCGAATTAGATGAGAATACATTGAATTGTAGCAAACATGGGGTGATATACGGTTTAACTCTTCAGCTTCTCAAATAGTCACGGCTTTTAGATAACCTTCCAAAGGTATTCTCATAAACAAACAGGTCTCATTTCCTCAAAGTCCACAATCACATATTTTACTCATAGCAGATCATAATGAACAACTTCACGAATGCGAATCATATACGGACAGAAAGCATATCGTTAGATATCGTTAACGGCAGAAATTTCATAATGGAACCTAAGATTCTTATCAGAAGTTGCAAGATCAGCAAAACACGTGTCGAGAGTCCAAACGTATCGAATCGTATATCAAGGGTAGCAGATCAAACGTATAGGTAGAATGAACCTAAAGTCTCACTAAACTCAGATGATCTTGATCAGATGAAAGAATTCTAAAGCTTCTAAGGCACTCCTCGAAATATCACATGCCCACCATAAGTGCACGTTATATGATGTAAGTATTATCACGTTGGCCAGGCGTCATAATACTGGCATCATATACATATGCCCTCATGATGATCATACTTTATCTCAAGTCGTGAACACCCAAACTTATTTAAATCCACCTAGTCCACCTATAGTCTCAGAGGTCACCAAAATCAAACAACATAACTAAGAGAACGAAAATTACTCGAAGAGTAACGGAGATCCGAGAATGTCATTCAAAATTAAGGTACGTCATCAATAGCGTCAATCCTTTACAGAATCATCTCATCTAAACACAATGTCCGCTTCAAAATCCGTCCACTCAAATACAAATTTCAAAATTTCTTCCAAGTTGGAGTAGTCTGTTTATTCTTGTCCGTCTTACCTCATGATTAAGAGAATTTAAAATTCGAGTCTAGTTCCTCAAGCCTTCAGCAACTCTTCTTGGTACTGTGGCGTCGTAGCGGCAGTCTCTGACACGATCACTGTGCATCCCTCCATCCGCAGGTCTGCTTCTACTCTCAATTCATCTTAGTACAACTAAAATGAATAGAGAAACAAGACTGCGTGTCTTCGACAGGTCTTCTGTCATGGCTCCAGGTTTTAAGGTACATGATGTTGTTGTCGACTCCAGGTTGTGTGTTGAATGGTTCGTCTTCTTTGGTCTGGTTGTCTTGGTGCCCAAACTGAAATCTTCACGTGTTGCATGATGTATGATTGAGCACTATCCTAGTTCCTCACTTCTTCTTGTATGCTTCTTCCATGGTAGTGCTTGTCGCAACCATCTTCTACGACTCTTCCACCAAGTTTCTAACTCCGATAACGATCTTCGATCTTGGTCCTTCTTGTGAAAGCTCTGTCTTTACATTATACAGGGTAGTGTTGTCTATTATGCTTTCTGAACGTCAATCAAATTTCTCTTCCAGAACAAAGGGTCGTCTCACCAATAATCTCTATGTTCTTCTTTCGTTTTAGAACACAACACAATGTCATACTATGACAATTTGTCCAAAACACGCGAAAACATGATTATTCTAGCCAACACCATTGGCATCATTCAAACTCACAAATGTGGTAACGAGTGCAAAGGCAATTTCAGAAATCATCTCAGGAAATTTTCACATCGCCTTCTTTCTTCTTCAAGAACTGAAATACTTCACAAAGGTTACTCTCGGTTAGTTAACCCCATTCTTAGAAGTTCTTGTGGTTGCTTCTTCAGTCCTTCAAATCTAAAATGATGCAATCAAATGCGGGGTTCAAAGGAAAAACAAATTAATCATTGATACGCGGAAACAGATAATGATTACTGATAGTGGTACGTTTAAGTTTACGATAGTCGATACGTCATCGCATACTTCTCTCGTTCTTCTTCATAAACAAACGAGAGCATCCAAAGAGAAGCACAAGGGTTAACAAAAATCATATTCCATCAGTTCCTTCAAATACTCAACTTTTATAGCACCATGGTTTCTTCAACTGAGATCAGTTAAATGCCCACTCTACTTCCTAGCAGGAAGGAGTACCAAAAGGTTCATCAGAGAATACCGGAAAATCTTCGTATGACAAAATATTTCCCAATAGTAGAACTTTCCAAGGGTTGATAATAATGGTTTTCAGGACAACTTGGTAATCACATGAGTTTGGGGTAGGTGTTTCCATAGTGACAGAAATTTTAGCAGATGTAGAGAGTCATCATAATGAAATAGGGTGAAGCATATTTTTAAGGTCACATTTCAGATATGGTAGTCTATGGTATCTTCACGAATAGCCATTCAGTCCAAAAGACCGTACAATCAGACATCTCAAAGTCAAAGGATTCATAGAGTGAATACATTCGTCAAATCATACAAATAGTTCATATATCAGAGTCAAGTACATGGTTCAACAAAATGTTGGGATGGATAAACGAACAGTTCAATGTGTGGGAATTTCGTTTAGCTTCTTAGCATAAGTAGCAGGTAGGATGTGTATCATTGGTAATACGAATATCGTATAATCGTCAATTGTGAGAGGTACAGAATCTCAGTTATCAGCATCATCATGCTTAGTTAACAAATCCATATAGAGATAGTATTTACATCATGCCCTTCCAAAGGAAACGGTAGGCAGAACAAGGTTCAACATTCAAAGAGATGAAACAAAACTTCTCATATTCGTGGTTTATAATTACCAAAATTCTCATAGGAGTAATAATGGATCATACAGAGTTAAGTAGTATCGGATGATACATTCATACCCAGCATAAGTAATGAATTTACAGAATGTGTCGAACACATTGCGATTGAATGACCTACGATATGGTCCAAAAAGGTGTCAAACAGCTTATCAAACAAATCGGAGGCGGAGATCAAAATCTGAAAGTGAAACTTAAATGTGTAAGGTATCCAGGTAGCCTCCCGAGGTATTCCAAACTTACTTGGTTACTAAGCTTAAGTTGCAAAACTTCTAACTTCTGAAACAAAGGTCCTTATAAGGCTTATCTAAGAGCAAAGGCACGATCAGAGTGATACGGAAGCAAATGATACTTACATAAATGTCTTAGTCTACCCATTCCTCACCGGTAATAACTTGGGTTCCTATGGGGAATCCTAATGTAAAGTTTCAAAGGTTGTCTTATGAGCGCCTACAGTGGAAACTTAGGGGTCCAAACTTCACAGGTCAAGGGTAAATGTATTACGAATCGCAGCCTGGGGCTCTGATACCATAATTGTAACACCCCAACCCGATAAGGGTAGAAGTATTACATTACAGTGACATATCAGAACAAACACAAGCATATGATTCATACATATAACGAAATTCAGGGTTACAAATGAAAATCTGAAACTACAAGGTTACAAAGAAATAAATACTATGTCTAATAAAGTGAAACTTCATCTAATCGTCTCTAGTCCAAAGCATAGTCTTCTAAGTCCAATCACACTCTCTTCCCATAACCCAGCTTCCTACTAAAACCTGCCGCAGGAAAAGGAAATGCGGCTGAGCTTAAAAAGCCCAGTGAATAGATACATATACAAAGCAATGATAATGAAACAGAACTGAAACATAGTGCATTGGGGAAATAGAATAAGGAATAGATAAAAGAGTGATAGAATATAAAGAAGAAAGGATAGTCATCTACCACGAGCCCAGAAACTCAAAGTCATAAATCTCAAAGTCATAATTCTCAAAGTCATAATCTCAAAGTCATAATCTCACAATCAGAGGGGATACCTCTCAGGCAACCAGATAATATGAGGGGTGTCCTCATGTATCAAATGGGTGGAGTAGCTAGCTCCCAGAAATTGTGAAAGGCGTGTATTGCACACAGCACCAGTCACCTCAAAGTCAACTCAAAGTCATAGTTAAATCCACTAAACAGAACAGATCTAGGATTGCAATCCATACGCCCCTTACTCAAAGTCAATCTCAAAGTCATATACTCAAAGTCATAATGGCCATAATAGTAATCATAAAAAGGGACGGCGTGAGAAATCACTCACCCACACATGAGTCATGCCAGCGGTGCATCACAGACATGCCTATGGTACCTCCATAGGTAGGGAAACATAAATGGCTCGGGTATCAAACTAGGAGTCAGGTCTCATATCATACAAAAGGTCATATAGCAAAGGTTTATCTCAAGGTCATGTCTCAAGGTCATCTCAAAATCATAATATCAGAAGTCATATCAATGGGTCAGAATATCCAAGGTTCATTCCCAAAGGTTCATTTCAAAAGATTCGTTATTAAGTTTCTATTAAAAGTCCAATTTAAATAATCTTTTAAAACAGTTTTCATAAAAATGGTCTTTCAAAATATAGTGTTCATGAAAGTTAAATAACCTTTCTTTTAAAAAGAAATTTAGCATCATTTATAAACATCTTTTCAAATCGGTTCTTCTCAAAACATTTCCATGGTATCATTAAGAAGGTTTTCATAGCATAGGTTCATAACGGAGGTCATATCAAGTGGGATCAACAGAGAAGGTTCAAGTAAAGGGGATCATAGCAATGGCATCAATTCGGGAACTAACGGATCAGAATATGAAAGAGATCATGAGAAACCTTTTGAGAAAGGTCAGAATATCTGTACCTTAAACCGCAAGTGCAAACATGACAGAAAACATAAAGGTCGGAAGCAAAACTCCTTCTTCAGCGAATCTACACGAATTAATGATTGACTTATTATTAATAACTTATTCAATTCAGATTTCTCATTTTAGTCGGCTTTCCAGTTTTAGTAACTTTCCATTTAAAGTGACTTTCCACTTTTAACAGGTTTCCATAAATAGTAAGTTTCCACTTTTAGAAAGTTTCCATAATTAGAAATTTGAATCATTATTAATGGAATCAAAGTATCTTTTAACATATTTACACATTTGGTCCTTAGGGTTTCATAACTTTACATTTTAACCCTTTACTTTCCAAAATTACACTTTAAACCTTTTAGTATTCAAAGTTACACATTAAACCCTTAACTTATCCATTTTACATAATAATCCCTTATTTTATCATGTTATACTAATATACCTTCAAGTATTCACAATTTACACTTTAAGTCCTTCAAGTTATCAAAGTTATATATTTAACCCTTTAACTTACAATTTCAACTTTTAATTATCAATAATTACATATTAAGCCATTAAATTACCAAATTAGCACAAAACCCCCTGAATATATTTTATTACTCAATTCAGTCCCAAGTTTCCAGAAATTACAGTTTTAGTCCCTTTACTTTAATTAATTACAAATCGCACCAATTAAATACAATTAACTCATTTCTTGTAATATTTACACTTAGAACCCTCAAGTTATATTTTTCCCATATTCCTACTGATATATATGATCTTACAAAAATATCCCAGATGTTTCAAAGTTGGCAAAACACACCCTTGTACTTTATTTTCCAATCGGATTTCTTTTAAAGTTACCAAAACCAAACCCTAATTTCATAAAATCATTATGCCATCATTATACAATCATTACTCAATCATTATTATGCATTAATTACCAGATCCAAACATAAAAACCCTAACCCTAATTCGATTTAGGGTTTCTTTTATTTTCTTCATTGTTTTCTTAATTAGCCGATTTATAAAATAAATCACAACACGAGATTTAAGCTTCTATAATTCAAACCCATATTTTTACGAGATCATAATTAATATATGAAGTTCATAAAAATTATTATTCATATCCAGAAAATTCATATACAATGATATAGAGTTTTGTTGCGTTTTTAGGGTTTAATTCACCAAAACGTTATAGAGCATGCATGGATCGATTAGAACATTTTATTTGAGACTTATATGATGTAAGAGACGTGAGAAAAATACCAGACCAGATCTGGAACAAATAGAATAGGCTGGACGAATTACACCTCTTGAATTGGATAATACGACACCAAAAATTCCCACGAGAACAAACGCGACCAACAAACCTTGTAATCATTTTTCGAATATCATATATGATGTAAGGAACTCAGGAAAAATAGAAAATGAATTTATAAGAGGTCGTATGAAACATAACGAATTTACCTTGTTTATGGTGCTCGACAAAAGGAAAAATGTGCCACGATCGAACCAAGCTTCAAAAATTCAAAAGGGTATTTTTCTAGGACTCTTTGGATGTTGTTTGATCACAGAAAAATGACTTGGAATGATGGGGTTGTCGAATGGAGGCTTAGGGGAATTATTTGTGTGTTTATCAAATCGGCAATTAGGGTTTTGTGGAGAAAAGATATGGGTTGACCTTTAAAATGGGAATGCCGTGTGAAAGAGGGGGGGGGGGGGGAGACCAGAATTTTCGACTAAATTAGTTGGGAGAATATTTGGTGATAATCTTCCATATTTACACAATATTTAAACCATTTAAATAAATATTAAAACCACTTATTATTAATTCGGTCCATAGAGGGGTAATTTGGTAATTTTGTAACTTTTATAAATGTTAAATGAAATTGTTAAAAATATTTGGTATCATAACTTATGCATTGTTAGGAGTTTAGGATTTATTTGGTACTTTAATAAGCTTTTAATAAATTTTTAAACATGTAGGGGCATTTTGGTCATTTCACTTGCTTTCAGATTTTAGGTGTTACAAGTTATGAATGAGTGGGCTTATGCGTATCCACCATAGCATGCGTACGAACCATTCTTTGGGCTATGAACTCCTCTCGACTCATAATTTATTATGTGGATTTTTCCGATTTTGTATCGACCGCCGCGAGCTTGATAAGCTAATAGTAATGTACTATTATTCGCTTCCATGAATTGACGACTTGATAAATTCCTTGTCTCCTATTGTCTTATCACCAACACTTTTATTCTATCCTTTCCTTTAAGGACCCTCATAACATTTTATTCGTTCCCTCATACCATTGCTTACACATTAGGTGATTTCTATCACTTGTTCTATCTTCGTTGCTACCTTTTTACTTTGTCAAAATCCCGAGCACAAAATGCATTAAGCACCTCCATGGGCTTCTATAAAAAATTTATGCGTCTTTAAGAAAATTTTACAAATACTTCACAAGTGTTTAAATTACCAAAATGACCTTCTTAAGTTAAAGAGTCGGTTCTAACCGCCCTCTTTTGTAAAAATCATAACCAATATTTATAATGACACCATGCCCAATATTTCAAATTACACTTTTTATACATCATATTTTAATCACATCTTGAGGATATGACTGATTTAAACTTCGTTTCAACTAATGATTCCTAAAAATTTGAAAATAGACATTCTACAATCACAACCATAAACCCGAGTTTCAACATGGTTTTTATACATGCTTCCATCCCAAAAATCTTTAAAATGACCAAAAATGATTAAGAAGAATTGAGCGCCGGGACGTCGCTCTCTTAAGGGGTACGTGCTGTGACATTTCAAAATTTTCATGTCACTAATTTTAATATTCTTATTATTTAACAATTTTTTTTAATAATTAATTTTGTCGGAAGTTATCCGTGTACGTCAAAACACATTCAATTAATTCAACTGCGACTAGACTATGTCTACTCTACACTTCTTATGCATTTTTGTTTCCTTAAAATCCTATTTTAAAAGTCATAATTCAATTTTTCAATTTTTACGTAAACCTTGCACCTTTTACGTTTTACGCGATTTAAATTTACGTTTTATGGTTTTAACAACCTGAACCAACCTTAGACTACGAAAATTTTACATATTCTATAAACTTTAACGTATTTTCATATTTACAAGTGATTTTATACTTTTCGTTGCATTTTTATAGTTTACGTAACTTTTAACAAGAACCGGTGTCACCAAACGTGTTTTTCAACTCACGGTTTTAGTTTTAACGACGTTTAAACACTTCGGCAAACCCAAAGCTTCCATAAAATATTAAAATTAGCCATTTTAATACTTCACAACAATTTCATAATATTTTTATAAAATTTTCTAAAATTCACGTTTTCAGGTCACCCGATACTGCGTAATTCTCGGTTTTAAGACCATACGCTTAATGTAAACCCTACAAACACACTAATACACCAAATATTAATCCAATATTAATAAAATCTGATCTCTACCCTTGTTTTTCAAGCCTTGGTCATTCACCACTCTTCACCTCTCCAAATCACCACTTAAAACCCCTAAATACTACTCATTACCTCACATAATCCACACCAACACGTATACATATCATTCACACTTTATTTACTTAAATTTTTATAACAAATTACAAATAAAACTTCCCTTGGAAGCACCAAAAACCGTCACTCCCATCTAAACCACCAACACTTCACATTTTCTCATTTTCAAGAAAGTTATATCCTTCTCTCTCTTCTCCACATGCAAATGTCATAAAATCATCCATCTCCCTTCTTCCTCCCTTGTTGCTGCCATGAATCAACACCAAGACACCACCATCTCATCATCTTTTTTATTACAAAATCATCACCGCATCATCCTCTTGAAGTCCCTTGAAGAAGATGGTGATTTGAATCGAAGATTTGAAGGTTTTCTTGATGTTTCTTGACGTTTTATTGAAGTTTTCTTGAAGTCTTTCTCAAGATTATTTTAGAGCCATCTCCACAGCCCTCAAGCTCAATTTGAAGAGTAGAAGAGAAGGTCCAAGCTTGTGGTGGTGTCTCTTGGTCATTTCTATCCAAGCCCTAGAGAAGGTTTCATTGATTTTCACTCCTAGTAAGCATATCCCATCATCCTCTTTGATTTTTGTCACATGCAAATGGTTTTTGTTATTTAATTAATTATGGGTGTTCTGATTTTGATTAGTTTTTGTGTATGAGATATGTTATAAGAGGTTTAGATGGCATTGCATGGTATTGGATAGTGTTAGAATTCATGTTTGGATGGATTTTGAGGTTGATTATAGGGACTATTTTAGACCAGCAGATAAAACGAATTGGTGTGCAATATTTTTGGCTTATGGCCTGCTGGGAAATTACATTTTTAGATAGATATATTTCTTAGCTTAAAGTGGCGAATTGGAAGGTTTATCAACTCCTCCAAATGAATAAGTTATGGCCGTTTTGCTAAAATTAATCAGTTCTGAACTACTGTTGTAAAAAGGAGTTTAACTCCAGGTTTTTACACTAAAAGTGTTGGAATAAAAGTTGAGACATGTAGTAGACATCTTAGGCTAACATTTCCAAGTGGAATCACTTTAATAGCTATCACGGTTTGGGAAATACATTAAAATTAGTGTTTCATAGGAAAAGTTGGGACTGCTGCAGACCAACAGCATATATGGGTTAATTTCAGAAAACTTTTGGCCTAAGAAGGTCTATATTATTTGATGGGATTATTTAAATAATTTTAAGGTACATGTGCCGAATTGGATAGGGTGATATCTCCTCCGGATGAGTGAGATACGGTCATTTTATGGAAACATGTCAATTCTGAAGCTGCTGTTGGAAAACATGTATTTTCTCCCGATTTTTGTACATTAAGCTTAGGTTTTAAAACATGGTTCAAGACTAGACGTTATAAGCTTTCACCTCCAATTGGTTTCAACTTAATAGCTATTACAGAACATTATTTATGACTAAAACCGTAAGCGTTAGAATTTCAGCGAACTCTCTGGTTGGAGTTATAGTTAGTAAAAACTCACTTCCCGTTGATTGGTAAATGATTTGATTAAATGGCCTACTATTTTGGAAACTAAACTTAATTATATTTCCAGGGGTGAAAGCTCCATCCTTGTATCTTTTATAGGTTAAGAGATACAATGGTGTGGAGTTGACTAAAATTCAGAAACATGGTTTTTACGTCTTGTCTTGAAATCTAAAACATGTAGATACACATAGGTGAAACAAGAATTAAGGAATGAAACTTAGTAGGTGTTTTATTACCTATAAGATTAGGTCAAAAACCATATTGGGAGTAAAAATACCTTGGGTTAAGTCTTAGTGCAATGCTATGCTTATCTTGGAAACATATCTCATGATCATTTGATTTAATTTTTCATACCGCTCTTCTTTATCATTCTAAGTCGCGTCACGTCTT
This sequence comes from Artemisia argyi, assembly GCA_030686995.1. Classification (NCBI taxonomy): domain Eukaryota; kingdom Viridiplantae; phylum Streptophyta; class Magnoliopsida; order Asterales; family Asteraceae; genus Artemisia; species Artemisia argyi. The sequence goes on from CM060683.1 coordinate 87,511,172, forward strand.
TTAGGTTGTGCTTAGATGCTTCGCACTCGTCCGAAGATCCATTTTACTTATGATCTCTTTGCTCTTAAGGTGAGTTCATAGCCTCGCCTTTACTCATTTAAATATTTTATAAACCTCGCGAGGGGGATACATGCTAGTTTTTACAAACTGAATACAAGTAGTTTTTGGTATGCTAGACCTGATTACATGATTATAATGATTGAATGCTTCTTGCCAATTAAGTCCCCACTATGAACCGTTAATTCCGTACGGAAATGCTATTATTATGGATATGCATATTAGGCTTGGCTGGCTTTGACAAGGTGAGTAGCGCCTCATACATAACGGTCACATAATATTGAGAGTTTGGGGTAACTAGGCAATTTTTACCTCGGGGCACAAAATCATGGTTAAGGTTCGGTTTCAAAAATCTCAATACTATAATCTGATTACCCAACATGTATTTGTTGTATGTCTATTGATAAATAATGCTTGTATTCAACTTATTACTTATTAAACTCTATGAATTCACTCAACTTTATGTTGACTTTTTAGCATGTATTTTCTCAGGTATTATTTGCTAGCTGAGCATTGGGAGCAATCGGAGTCGCGTGGATATCAAATATTGAAGGACTTATTTTCTACACATTCGATAACTTTTTATCTTTAAAATACATATATGTGTCATGTTTTAATTCTTGTAACTTAAGTTTTAAAAAGAAATTGTTGGGACCTTTGTACTATGATTTATCAAATCGAATGTGACATTTTATTAAACGTCTCTTTTGAGGTCGTTTTATGTAACTTATGTGTATGAACTATGAAGTGACACCCAAATTGGTATTCCGCTGCGTTGTAAATTTTGGGGGTGTCACAATAGATCAGCATAGATCGTGAGTAAATCAACTTCTTCACTTTCATAAGTCTTAATAGAGCATATTAGCACAGAAGTGTGAGATATTGATTCAAAAAATTCGTCAAAGAGTGGTGAGTTGCAATTAATAGCATCATAGGTCTCATCCAAAATTGGACAGAGTTTCCCATTTTCCCATTCCAAATTTTCTGAGTTCTTATCAACCATACGTGTTGCTGGAAACGCTTTAAAGTTAATTTCATAAACTTCGCAATCATCGTTGTTCTCCAATGTCCATAGTATCTTAATTGGAGAACTTGTGCATCTCAATGTCTCCATTCCCTCCATAGTCAAGTACTCACTCATGGTGATATCTTCCATAATAATCCCCGTAATCATAGGTAAGTAAATCAGTAGGATTTGCCCGATAGAAGATAATCATTATTAGTAAGTGATGATGTACCCTCCGATTAGCTCGAAGGATCCCCCTTCGAGTCTGATCGCAACCTACATAATCGAAGGCTCTGGCTAGCCTCCTAAAACTTTCTTTAGCATAAAACTAATCATCAATGATCTAGTTAGCAAGTGGGAATTCGCCAATCGAAGGATTAAGCCCTTCGGGGTATCTCTCGATAAGTTTTAAGGACGGAACGATGCCAAGTCCAAATATTGGGGCGACCAAGTCTTACCCACGTCTCCTCTTTCTCTTTAGCTCCCCCGCTAAACCAGGAGGAGTGGGACACTAAACCATAGCGGTTACCACAAATCATGGGACGCCCCCATGATCTCTCTCAAATGTGTGACCACTCTTCAGGACCGTTTTCTTCACCTATAAATAGTCCTGGACGATGACAAATCTGGTATGCAATCTCTCTCACCTTACTTTACTACATTTACATTTAAACTCTCATACCGATCACTTATTCACACGCCGGAGGTGGTTCGCAGGGTCCAACCCCTGTGCAATCACTTAACGTAGTGTTTTAGTATTTCTTATTTTAGATTATATCCGAGCTTCGTGTAATCACAACACCCCTCATTTCCTTTGATCACCATCGAAAGCCTGGTAGTGCGAATTATTGTACAATCAGTGGGGCCATCCGTGGGACCCGCTACAATTAGTCCTGTTATTTCCAAGCAGAATAACCAAGTCAAATACGCTCACTATTATTCCGGCATGAATCCAGAAAGAGAAGTTACACCCCCACCGGGTTTCTTGTCTTTAACCCCTTTACCCGTAACTGACACCAACAACCTTCTGCCAATCACGGCCTCCACCTTTACCACACGATCTCACCCTGAAATAACGGCCAACCACCACGCATCCACATCAGCTAATCCAGAGCTCATCATTAGCCCCGCCTTTGTCGATGCTAATTACGAAGAGCTAGAGTCCTTGTTAAGGGCTTGAAGGAGGCAAGTCATAAACATGGAGATGCGAAGGGAGTTACAATATTCCAGTGATGAGTATGATGAGGAGATCGAGATGGAGCCGAGGCCTTCGATCCCTAGGGCTCATCACCCCATCCTGCGTATTGGGTCTCCTGCGGGTAGAAGGGCTGGAGGAAGGAATGTAGGCTTTGAGGGAGTTCCCGAAATAGCTCCCACGAGGAGGGAAGGAACTGTTGCTGAAGGCTCCAATGGGAGGAGCCAACAGAGGGAAAACACGGAGGTAAACCTACCTCCACTACTAGCAGCACATTTGGGGAGGACCGAAGGAGGAGTTCCACTGCATCCCTCCCACGCATCTGGTGTGGGAGGTAACCCAAGTTCATTCAACACAGGAGGAAGTCTCCCTCCCGTTGGATTGTATTCCCAGTTTCCGGTTCAAAGTTATCCTCCAAACCTTTATCCCCCCATGAATGGGCAACCTAGCAATCAATATTCCTCACAAACTGTTGTACCATATAACCATCCCATAATATACCCTCCGTATACCATGTATAATGGTTACCCTCCAAACACGAATACACCTCATCCTTTCTACACTAATCAACCCTTTTCAGGGGTACCCCTCCTTATAATCCATACCATAATGTTCCCATGAACATACCACCTTACACCCACTCATACGCAGAGCCCGTAGGTCCTATGACACCCTTTGTAAGATGGATCGAAGACTATCCCTTTCCGGATGGTCTAAAGATGCCTTCACATATAGGCACCTACGACGGGAAGGGGGATCTAGATAATTTCCTGCATTTGTTCGAAGGAGCCATAAGGATGCAGAAATGGGTTATGCCCGTAGCCTGTCACACGTTTACGTATACCCTCCGAGATTCCGCACGCATTTGGTGGAATGGGCAGAAACCGGGAAGCATCATCAACCTCGATGATTTGAAGGCTAAGTTTTGATCTCACTTCAGCCAACAGAAGAAGTTCACAAGAACGCACCTCACGGTGCACAACATTAAGCAGAAGGAGAACAAAAGCACAAGAAATTTCGTTACTAGGTACACTGACGAAACTCTGTAGATTCTAGGCTTACACGAAGAGCAACGCATCTCTGGCTTTGTCCATGGCCTACGCAACCGGAATCTTGTGGAATTCTTATCCACAGATCTTCCGGCAACATACAAAGGCCTGATGGAAAAAACATACACGTGGATAGAAGCCAAAGAGGTATCTACCAATGGGGTTCCGATAGAGAACAATAAAGGAGCGAAGCCGCCTTCGTGGGAAGGACCGAAGAACAAACACAAAGGCCATAACAGGTTTACTCCATACAACAAGGGTCCGAACCCTGGTTTATGGGAAAGCCTGACGAAGTCCCCAAAGGAAATTTTGGCTACCGAGAAGGCAGCAAGGGCCTTCGAACTCCCTCCTCGCATGACAAGCAACGGGAGGAACCGAAATATGACCAAGTACTGCCACTTCCATGAGGATTTTGGTCATGAAACGAACAGCTGCAGAGAATTGAAGAAGCAAATAGAGGAAGCTGTCAAATCAGGACAATTGACACATCTAATAAAAGGTATAAGAAAGGGAAAAGAAAAGGTCGTCGACACTAAGGACTACGTCCATGAGGCTCCGATCCTTATGGTTCGCAGGGGAGGCCCAAGTCAGAAAAGAAATGAAATTGAGGAAGGAGCACCCAATGTAGGGGAAGTAACATTTCCACCCTTAATGGGTCAACCTCCCTCAGATGACCCTGTAGTCATAAAGGTCCTCATTTGCAACCGAGAAGTTAATAGGGCCTACATGGACTGCGGATGTTCTTGTGAGATCATATACGAGCACTGTTTTCTGAAGCTCAAACCTTCCATAAGATCGCAAAGAGTAGATTCGAAGATACCTTTAGTAGGCTTCTCGGGAGAACACTCATGGCCTCTAGGTGAAATCCCTCTAGACGTAACCATTGGTGAAGGCCGTCTGGCAAGGACGGAAACCCTTACTTTCGCAATCGTAAGGTCAGATTCTCCTTATAATCTATTGATAGGGAGAACCGCCATGCAGAAGATGGGCATTGTGGTATCCACCATACACGCAGCAATCAAGTTCCAAACAGCCAATGGGATAGGGACCGTACTATCCAATTACAACAAGAAAGGGACACCAGAGGCGGGAAAGAAGATTAAAGAAAATCCTCAGGAGCCTCCGAAGGCTATCTTGAGCTGCGGGGACGCCGAAGAGCGTATTGTGATAAACGAGCTCCATCCGGAGCAAACGGTAGTAATCGGAAGACAACTCCCTGCCACCTTCAAGGCAAGCCTGAAAAAACTCTTGAAGGACAACAAAGATATCTTCGCATGGACATACTCCGATATGACAGGGGTTCCGAGAAGTCTCATGATCGATGGTAAGCCTTTCGGAATGGAACACAAACTCAATGAGTTCAAGCACATTGAGCCCATCAAACAAAAGCGCCGGAGCCTTGCGCCGGAGAGAAACGCTGCAGCCTGCAAAGAAGTAGACGAATTAGTACAGGCGGGTATACTCAGAGAGGTCAAATACCAAACGTAGGTGGCTAATCCAGTTATGGTAAAGAAAAGTGACGGAGGATGGCGTATGTGCGTTGATTTTACTGTCATCAATAAAGTGTGTCCAAAGGATTGTTACCCCCTCCCAGAAATAGATTGGAAGGTAGAGTCCTTATCAGGGTTTCGTCTAAAATGCTTTTTAGACGCTTATAAGCGATACCATCAGATACAAATGGCAGTAGAAGACGAGGAAAAACGGGCTTCTACACGGGAAAGGGCGTTTATTGTTATAAGAAGATGCCCTTCGGTTTGAAAAATGCAGGGGCAACCTACCAGCGTTTGGTGGACAAGGCCTTCAATAAACAGATAGGAAGGAATTTGTAGGCATATGTTGACGACATGGTCATAAAGAGTATGACAAAGGAAAACCTACTCTCAGACATTCAAGAAACCTTCAACCAACTAAGAGCCATAAATATGAAGCTCAATCCTAAGAAATGTTTGTTTGGTGTCGAAGAGGGGCAATTCCTGGGGCACTTGATCACAAAGCAAGGAATCAAAGCAAACCCTTCAAAAGTGAAAGCCATCACTGATCTGCAAGCCCCAAAGACATTGAAGGAGGTACAAAGCCTTAATGGAAAGCTGGCAACATTGAGCAGGTTTTTGTCAAAGGGTGCAGATCGATCACTACCGTTCTTTAAGACTCTTAAAGGATGTATGGATAAGAAGACTTTCCAATGGAGTGTCGAAGCTGAAGCTGCCTTTCAAAAGTTGAAGGAGTTCATGGAAATCCTACCAACACTCACAGCCCCAATTAATGGAGAAGTACTGTATATGTACATCGCAGCGTTATATGAAAGTATTAGCGCAATACTCCTGGCAGAATGAGAGAAGAGGCAAGTTCCGATCTACTTTGTCAGTCGGGTTTTGCAAGGAGCTGAATTAAATTACCCAGAATTGGAAAAGCTAATTCTTGCTCTAGTTCATGCCACAAGACACCTCCGAAGGTACTTTCAAGCTCACCCAATCACGGTATTAACTGATAAGCCCATCAAACAAATGCTATCGAAGCCCGAGAAGTCGGGGAGGGTATCTAAATGGGCCATCGAATTGGGGGAGCATGAAATAGAATACAAGGGGCGAAACTCCATAAAAGGTCAAATACTCGCAGACTTCCTCGCTGAAACTCCTTCCGAGCCAGGAAATGATAAGGAACCTCCCAAGAAGAGGCCTTCAAAAAAAGAGGATAACTGGAAGTTATTCACAGATGGAGCCTCAAGCTCTGACGGTTCAGGGTCGGGGTTGATGTTAATCAACCTAGAAGGAAAAGAATACACTTATGCACTGCGATTCGAATTTGAGGCGACCAACAACGAAGCAGAATACGAAGCTTTGTTAGCAGGCCTACGCCTAGCTAAAGACATGGAGGTACACAACCTTTCGATTTTTGTTGACTCACAACTGGTCGCCAATCAAATCAAAGGCTCTTATGAGGCAAGGCAGTCCACGATCAAACAATTCCTGGATAAAGCAAAAGAAATCCTACAAGGATTTAAATCCTACACCATTGAGCACGTTCGAAGAAACCAAAACAAGAAGGCAGATGCGTTAAGCAAGTTAGCCTCAATGGCCTTCGCTCACTTAACAAAAGAAGTCCTGGTTGAGGTGTTAGCTGACAGATCTATCCAAAGGAAGGAAGTATTGGATGTAATATCCGAGGAAGAAACCAATTGGATGACTCCGATAAGGGAGTACTTAATAAGCGGCATTCTACCGGAAGATCCAAAGCTAGCAAGAAAAGTCAAAGTCAAAGCTCCTCAATATAGGATAATAGGAGACTACCTCTACAGACGATCCTTCTTATCCCCATGGCTTCGTTGTGTTGGACCTAAGCCGGCTGCAAACATAATCAATGAAGTTCATGAAGGATCATGTAGTCTACACGCAGGACCCCGCTCCGTCATCTCTAAAATTATAAAGCTGGAGTACTACTGGCCATCAATGCATAGGGATGCAATGGAAATAATACATAAATGCGAGGCGTGTCAGATCCACTCGAAGGTCCCAAGACTACCTAAACAAGATATGACCTCTGTCACATCTGCGTGGCCTTTTTCCCAATAGGGAATTGACATAGTAGGACCTCTGCCAGTAGCACCAGGAGGAGTGAAATTTTTGGTCGTAGCTATCGACTACTTCACCAAATGGGTTGAAGCCAAACCTTTGGCATCTGTGACGGGCAGACACATGGATAAATTCGTATGGGAACACATCTTTTGCCGCTTTGGAGTCCCTCATATCATCATCTTCGACAATGGGAAGCAATTTGCCGAAGGGGTATTTCCTACTTTTTGCAATGGTTTAAAAATCAAGCAATCGTTCACATCCGTGTACCACCCTCAAGGTAATGGGCAAGTAGAAGTTACCAACAGAGACATTATCAATGGAATCAAAAGAAGGCTAGGACGAAGTCACCAAGGGTGGGTGGATGAATTACCCCAAGTTCTCTAGGCTCATAGGACACATCCCAAGTCGAGTCACGGGGAAACACCTTTCAGCCTTACTTTTGGCACAGAAGCTGTCATCCCCTCAGAGATAAGCGTGGAAACGGAGCGCATTATGAACTTCAAAGCCTTAGAAAATGAGGAAAAGCTTCGGGAGAATCTAGATTTACTCGAAGAACAAAGAGAAATAACCTCCATCAGAGAAGCTACGTACAAGAAAAAGTTAGAAAAATATTACAACAGCAGGGTTCGGCCCTCGAGATTCAAACCAGGAGAATATGTCCTTCGACTTAACAGCGCAAGCAAAGCCGAATACCAAGGGAAGTTGGGACCAACATGGGAGGGGCCCTACGTAGTAGCAGAAGCCTACGGTAAAGGAGCCTATAAGTTGGCAACAATCTTTGGGGACGAAGTTGACAGGCACCAACCTTCGTAAGTTTTACATATAAGACTTATAATTTTTCAGAAAGTTTGTTTATCTCAAGTTTATCGAACTCTTCTCATTCGGGGAAAGAAGCATTAATGGTAGGCGTCTTAGTATTCATTTCATAAAATGATGTAATCCTCCCTACCCAATTAATGATATAACGTATTTCCCATAAATCTCTTGTTTCGTTTCTTACAACAAAGATTTATTCAGCCAAGTACTACAAGTCTCAATGTTCGAAGGATGAGATTTATGTCTTATACATGGCATCCACGACTTTCCTAAAACGTCTATAGGCATTTGAAGCCGTAAGACTATGATGACAAAGATGGAGTAGGTCGCAACCCTCTGTCAGTAGTTAAATTATACGATTGCTCAAAAATCTTCGTTCAAAGTACACACAATAAGGATACTCATCTACGGTAACCTTAGGTTGTACATTAACATTCTTACATAACGTTGAGAGAAGAAAAACAGATATTTAAAGGGTAAAATAAATAAATATCCCATGGCAAGTAGATAACACAAAAGCAAGCATCCTAAAAATCAAAGTAGTAAAATTAAAAGGTGTTTGGAGGGTACAAAAAACCCTCGGGATAAATCATTGCCAACAAGGCAGCATTTATGCATTCTTTGATGAGTGGGGATCTTCTTGATGAGAGGAAGGCTTCGTACCAGAAGCCCTCCTACTTGGAGAAGATGGCCGAATCCTACTAGGCTTCTTCGACAACAATTTTTTTACGGAAGCTTTCGGATCTTTGGTCACCTTCGAAAGAAAGGGAAAGTCTGCCGAAGCAAATGCATTACTGGCAACATCATATTCCTTTCCATGCGAAGGACGATAGTAAGGAACCTTCGACAGGATCACAGGCTTCCCAGTTTCAGCAATCTCTTCCAGGGTAGTACATTTCCCATGGAATATGGCAGCATTCACCAAGTTAGCCACCACTTATCCGACCTCATCACTATGATACAACTCCATAGCAATGTAAGGAATAACCTTGGCCACCACATCTGCCCTATCTTTCTGGAGACTTTCACATAGAAGGTTTAGAGCATCCGTCTCCTGTTGCAATTTGGTTTTTTGCTCCATGAGTCTGTTCTTTTCAGATTTAAGACTTGCACACTTCTACTCAAGCACAGATACTCTATCTTTTAGCCCAATCGCTTTGGCCTCCTCCATTTTGAGCCTACCACACTCAGCTTGGGCTTCCTTTATTCGAGTGGCAAGCTTCATGGCGTTGGATCGAAGATCTTTCATAATTGGATTCTTCTCAATATCCTTCGTAGCCCTGTCACACTTTGTCTTCAGCTCAGTGATCAACTGCTCCCTATGTTCTCCTTGAGCCAAAACTACATTTAACTCTTCTTTAGCATTTTTAACAGTCCATATCAATTCTCTTGTTCGGCTGTTAAGATGGTTATCTAGAACAGCTTGCCTTGTATAGCTCTTGTCGTGAAGATCACACAGCTGCTCTATTGACATATTGTCAAGGGCTCCCTTCCAACGGCCTGGAATAACACCTTCAACTAATCAGTGGCAAGCTTGAGAGTTGGGGAGTTCCTTCGTGTTCGATAAACCTACACATTGTCGAATTAAGAGATGTTTGAAGCTTTCAACTAATTTTGTGGTAGTATGTAGGTTGTAATAAGCGCTTACCATGAATGTCTTCATCATCCGAATCTTCGGAGGGTATGGCAGCAGCAGTCTTATCTTGGGAGTTCTTCTTCTTTGAAGCTCTGGATAAGCGAGTGGGTATGTCAAGTTTCCTCTTGATTGGAGGCTTCGAAGCCTTCATTTTAGTCCCTTTCCTTTCACGAACCCTGTCAGCTATACCAGAGGTACCGGCATACGTCATGGGGACATCATCGGAGGAAAGGATCTCCACGTCAGGAAAGGCTTTGATTGCCAAAGGCACCTCCTCAGCATTAAGGGGAATCACCTCTTCAATTATTACCGCTGGCTCCAGCACCATGGCATCCACGTCATTATTGTTGACTGAGGTTAAAGGAGAACCTACCCTGTAGCTGAATTCTTTAGGATCCCTGGGAATGAAGCTAGCTTCATTTGCACCATTAGACACGACGAAGTTCCTGAATGCCATTACTGCAATATAAACAGATACATAAATATAATCAGATATGTTATTCATTTATGATAAGTTACATATACATACTCTGGCCATCACAATGGATTTCTGGCGACAAAGGAGATCCTTCCCAATGGTCCATAAGACCAGCCATAAAGAGGATGGGTTCTGGAAAGGTTTGTGCATCAATGGGGTGTCTGGCAAGATGTTGATAAAGTGGGTCGTCTCGAACATTAAGGGGAAGTTGATCATTGAATTTCTTACGGTCTAAACGGAATGCTTCATTCAAGAGTGTTGGATACCCCGGAGGTATGCTTGTATCTTGTACATAAAAGAATTTCCCTTTCCAGTTTGTTATATTTGTGAAGGGTTTGGTGATTAGCACGGGCACATTTTCATCATTCCTCTTTGACAGTGTCAACTAATCTCCCCCGGGACACAGGTTAAGGAAGCCTCACAGCACATTTAGTGTGGGCTCATACCCATATGCCTTACACATTACTATGTAGGTGGTAAGTATGGCTAGTCCAAACGGATTAAACCTTGAAATATGCACCTCATAATATTGTAGCAACTCTAGAAACAATGGGTATAGGGGTATTCTTAGATTTGACCGGGTAAAGGCATGAGTATACAGGCCCACATACCCTTTTGGGGTGTCATAGATGCTCTGACTATTTTTTGGGAGAATAACTTTGTGTTGTTTGGGTATTGGGTAATAATCTAGAAAGAGGGCTAGGGCTTCTCATGAAAGAGTACATTTTTTGTTGTCTTATAATACGTTTAGCATCCATGCTCATGGCTACCTGATAATACCTAAAGGGCCTAACTAAAATATGGGGGAAGAATTTACCTTTTGATTGTTGCACGTCAAAGCTTTGTGAAAGTTGCAGAGAAAAAGTTGTGGTATTGAATTTGAGAGTGCACCGGTATTTATATTACACATAATTATATCTACTAAACACTTTAAATTTTGAAAGATGGTTGAGCTTACCGATAATTATGTCGTTACATTCTTCTGTTCAACGGATAAGTCATAAGCATGCGCATTTAAAGCATCTTTATATTTCAAAAATTCATCTTATCTAATTTTCGAGGATATGGTGAAAGCATTGAGCTATGATAGAGTTGAAAGCCACATATTCTTGTGCGCATATCTAACTTTCAACTGGGGGACTTGATGATGTACCCTCTGATTAGCTCGAAGGATCCCCCTTCGAGTCTGATCGCAACCTACATAATCGAAGGCTCTGGCTAGCCTCCTAAAACTTTCTTTGGAGTAAAACTAATCATCAATGATCTAGTTACCAAGTGGGAATTCGACAATCGAAGGATTAAGCCCTTCGGGGTATCTCTCGATAAGTTTTAAGGACGGAACGATGCCAAGTCCAAATATTGGGGAGACCAAGTCTTACCCACGTCTCCTCTTTCTCTTTAGCTCCCCCGTTAAACCAGGAGGAGTGGGACACTAAACCCTAGCGGTTACCACAAATCATGGGACGCCCCCATGATCTCTCTCAAACGTGTGACCACTCTCCAGGACCGTTTTCTTCACCTATAAATAGTCCTGGACGATGACAAATCTGGTATGCAATCTCTCTCACCTTACTTTACTACATTTACACTTAAACTCTCATATCGATCACTTATTCACACGCCGGAGGTGGTTCGCAGGGTCCAACCCCTGCGCAATCACTTAACGTAGTGTTTTAGTATTACTTATTTCAGGTTATATCCGAGCTTGGCGTAATCACAACAACACCCCTCATTTCCTTTGATCAACATCAAAGGCCTGGTAGTGAGAATTATTGTACAATCAGTAAGGAAACGATTATTGAAAATAAAAGTTGCTGATATCTGCAGACGATGCATCGTATCCCAAAGGTAGGATGTGCCGTATCTAATTACGTTAAAAATTAAATCAAACTTTTATTCAGAAAAACGATGCGTCGTAACTGCAAAAACAGATGCGACGTATCTCAGTTTAATAAATTCGAAAACTTGTTTTTAATAAATAAATAGATGCGCCGCAACTGTCAAAAATTATGTGTCGTATCTTGTTAGGGTTTTGAAAATTTTCTGATGAAAAACAAAATACGTCGTATATAGGGGATAGATGTGCCACACTTCGAAATTTTAAGTTAACGCTGTATTTAAGAAAACGCAATGCGCCGTATCTGATAAATCAGATGCGCTGCATCATTTGGATCACCAAAATATAGCAGACATCAGTAATACAAAAAATAAAAGAAAAATAACAAAAACGAAAAATTACAGAAAATTAAAAAAAAAATAAAGAAAACATACAAACAAGAAAATTAAATATGCAAGAAAATACAAAGAATGCAATCTAAACTAATATACAACAAAGTTAGTAGTTAGAATCTAATTAAAATACTAATGAAATAAACAGATGTTAAAAAGTCATTCCCCGGCAGTGGCGCCAAAAACTTGATGCGTTGGGTATGTCAGTGTAGCATAGGTTAATTTTACCTAATCAAGCTTTAAATTTATATTTAGCCGACTTATTACTAATACATACACTTAACGCGCAGTGTACCCGATCAATATGTATATAGTGGTAAGTAGAGTATCGAAAACTAAGAATGGAACATAATATCTAGTTGATTTGAACAATATTTTAATATCTAAGTTAGTTTTACAATCTAATCTAATAAAAAAGGGGTTTAGCCTGATAGACTAGCACGGATTTGAATTAAACAGAAAAGTAAAACTAATGAGAATAAATCAGTGAACAGGAATCACGTACACAGATAGATAATAGAGACACGTAGAAGACCTGTCCTATGGTTTAAGTAGTTTGTCACTTGTTTTATTGCTAGTTTTATATGATGAGTATCGTAATCTAATCTGTCTCGTTGGATCCTAAATATCGGTGAGTAAACTCTGAATGATTACATATGTGTATCCTACCTTCTAGATGCTAGATAAGTAGGCGAGGAACAGGTATGGTAGCCCAGAAGACTCAACTAAACACAGAGGTTATCAATGCACAAATACAATTCACCAAAAAAACATCATATAAACTTTAATCGATGGGAAAGCAATTTTATGGGGAGCAGTATGGTGGCCACAAGCCCATCAATCCTGATGGATTAAAGCTTACTAATACAATAAAACAAAATTACTTAATGAATTATACACATGCAGGACCTTCTTACGGCTCTAAGATCTCTGTTTAGGGCGTGTCTTGTGATGCTTCTTCAACTGAATTCGTCTCCTTAGGGTTTTGTTGCACACACAAATCGTATCTGTCTTGGGGTATTTATAGCTTCTGTCTGAGGGATCGATGTGGCGCATCTTGATGATAGATGCGGCGCATCTACTTAACTTCGCATGGGGTCTAAGATTATTATATTCTGGAATATTCGTACACCGCCTTCAGATGCGGTGTAACTTATTTCTCTATGCGGCGCATGTCCTTTAACGGCTTGGATAGTGTCTGGTGAAGTCTTTAGCTGATACGCCGCATGTTGTAAATGAGATGCGGCGTATTTGGAGTAGAATAAGTTGGTTATCCTTCGTTGACCAAAGTTTCATATGCGGCGCATGTTGTAATAAGATGCGGCGCATTCTTCAAAGTCAGGCAATGGTCTTCGAATTCATCTAAGTATGATATTGCGGCGTATCTGTTGAGAATGATACGGCGCATCTCCTAGATTTAAGTAGACTTTTCCAATCATGATCATTTAGCTCCATAATAAGTCCAAAATCATCAACTTTCACCAATTGCTTGTTTTTACATGAGAATTACTAAAGTAAACAATTAAGTATCGATTCTCATACAAAATAATATAAAACAAGTCAATTAAATAGGATAAATGATGCCAATAATATGTACTTATTTGGTCTCATCAAGTATCCCCCCACTTGAACTTTACTTGTCCTCAAGTAAACCTTTAGATTAAACGTAATGAAAATGTATCCTTGATAGGATGTTTTTACATTTAAGCATTTATTTGTTTTATCATAATTGCACGGCCAACCACTTAACCAATTAGAAACAAAATATATGTTTAATAAAAGAAAATCTAATCGTTTAACTGTCCGGACGTAACAAATATTCTATCATATGCTTGACAAGGATACGCATCTCCCCCACTAAAGCTAAGGAGCAACAAGTCTAAAGCGGTGAAAAGGGTTTTTTGGTTTTTTTGGTTCATGGGTTAAACCTAGCTTTGCTTGAACATCTCCTGCATAAACTTAGTAAATCGCTGGCGCGAGTCCTCGACGCTTCAAACAATGGATGGTCACTAGAGTTTCCTTAAGATTGCTGGCGCTTCATTTGATTAATCTAAAACTCGGATGGTCACTACCTCATTCACACATTTAACATTTTTGCTCGGCCATTACTATATCCGGATGCTCGAAAGCTAACAACGGATATAATATACGGTTGGGTATGGATAACATTTAGGATATAAATTGGTGTAAAATAAAAAATACATAACAAGAAACAAATAGATTAAGTCCTAAGTGTGGTTAGAATACTTCCCTACCATCCCATGCATGAATAAGACTCATATCATTGAATAACTCACGCTTTGACTCTTTTGTAACTCACACTTTAGGTAGACACGAATTATACTCAATAAAATCTTAAACAAAGAATAAACAATCCTTAGTTGGCGTTCCCATAATGGCCAACTCCCTTTCAATCCATAAATATAATAAAACAATAGTAGCGATATCAACCACTTAGTACAAAACTTTACAATGTTGGTTTAAAACAAACTTCCAACTCCTTCTTTCTTTTTCTTTTCTCATTTTTTCGATCTTTTTTCAAACATAAACATAAAATAACTAATGGTGTAAAATTTCACCACATTACCATCACAATATATTCTTTACTTTTCAGACTTTCTGACATAACGTAATAGTGAAAGTAGTGAACACACGAAAAACTGACTAAAAATATACAATGTGTACTTTTACTCCAATTGCATTGTGCAATTTCCCAACCTAACCAAAGATAATGAATTTATGCACACGAACACAGGTAACGCAAGGAAACACACTTTGCGTAAGCAACTAACCATGGACTTAAATCTACAGGGTAGGCTAAGGTGTAAGGCGTAACGAAAAACATAAATAACAAGGGTTTATAGAACCTAAAGGAATGGCTCTACGGGTTTTTCTAGGGGTATCTTACTCTAAAAATGAGAGTAACAAAAGCTTTATACGGGGGTTAACTAACCAGTGTAGTGAGTTAATAGCACATGACATATGTAGGCTTTTGGGTATAATCCTAGAATTTTACCAATTAAGACAAGTCACTCCAATTATAAAAATAATACTCATTATGGTGGTCTCGAATAGTATACAAGTCAGGTTCTAAAGTTTACAAGTCATCGGGATACTCATGGATTTGCTAATTTTGATAAACTCAAATCACAATTTTAGAAAATAAAGTCTTGTGTGCAGCTATGCAACTTAGATTAAAAAATAATAATAATAATAAAAAAATAATAATAAAAAATGCTAAAAAAATTTTAAAATTTGATATTTTTAAGCGCAAATTAAAGCATATTCTTGAAAAATAAGGGCAAGTAAGTGTTCTAATTCTCCATCCCCCCCCCCCACTTAAGTTAAACAACGTCCCCTTTGTTTATTGAAATTAAAAACAGGAATTTAAAAAGAATTAGAACTGAAAAACTCCCTTGATATTTGCTCGATTTGATCCTCCATTATGCTTTTGCGAGCAATAATTTTTGTGGATGTTAGGCTTTTGGATTTTCATTATTCTTGTATCTACAGAAAGTGTAGATAAATATAAATATCACCAATTATACACCTGAGTTTAAGAAGATCGATACTTGTACAAAATTCATTAGTGGTTAGAAAAAAATAAAAATAAAATTGTAAATCATTAGGTCAGTTGATGCGCCGCATCTTATCGAAGAAGATGTGCCGTATCGAGCCTGGAATTGGTACGGGTCAGAAAGATTAGATGCGTCGCATCCTTAACCAGGGATGCGCCACATTAAATAAACTGACAGAAGATTTATAATTCAGAAAATAAAATGCAGAAAAAGTAAAAACATATATGACCTGTGAAGTAGATACGCCGCATCTATTGATAGAGATGCACCGCATCTGCTACAGGTCTGACAAATTCGACAGCAAAAACAATAAAGATAAATCCGGGTTGTCTCCCGCTAAGAACTTTTCTTTATTCCAGAGTCTTCAAGTTAGACTCACTTTCAGCTTCTATTTTGTTTCATTAACGCCATCAACATCTTCTTCACATTCGTCATGCTCAGAGTGTTGAAGTTCGTGGTACTTCCATGTGTCATCGAATGATGCTTCCTAAATGTTTAAATTCTAAAAATAGGGTTTCAAGAGGGGTTTCCCAAGTAAATAGATCAGCATTGATCGTGAGTAAACCAACTTATTCACTTTTATAAGTCTTAATAGAGCATATTAGCACAGAAGTGTGAGATATTGATTCAAACAATTCGTCAAAGAGTGGTGAGTTGCAATTAATAGCATCATAGGTCTCATCTAAAATTGGACAGAGTTTCCAGCTTTCCCATTCCGAATTTTATGAGTTTTTATCGCCCATACGTATTGCTGGAAACTTTTTAAAGTTAATTTAATAAACTTCGCAATCATCGTCATTCTCCAATGTCCATAGTATCTTAATCTGAGAACTTGTGCATCTCAATGTCTCCATTCCCTCCATAGTCAAGCACTCACTCATGGTGATATCTTCCATAATAATCCCTGTGATCATAGGTAAGTAAATCAGTAGGATTTGCCCTATAGAAGATAATCGTAATTAGTAAGGAAACGATTATTGAAAATAAAAGTTGCTGATATCTGCAGACGATGCGCCGTATCCCAAAAGTAGGATGCGCCGTATCTTATTATGTTAAAAATTAAATCAGTCTTTTATTCGAAAAAACAATGCGTCGTATCTGCGAAAACAGATGCGACGTATCTTAGTTTAATAAATTCAAAAAATTGTTTTTAATAAATAAATAGATGCGCCGCAACTGTCGAAACAGATGCGTCGTATCTCGTTAGGTTTTTGAAATTTTTCCGATTAAAAACAAAATACGTCGTATCTAGGGGATAGATGCGCCGCACTTCGAATTTTTAAGTTAACGCTGTATAAAAAAAAAAAAAAAAAAAAATGCGCCGTATCTGATAAATCAGATGCGCCGCATCGTTTGGATCAGCAAAATACAGCAGACAGCAGTAATACAGAAAATAAAAGAAAAATAAAGAAAACAAAAAATTACAGAAAATAAAGAAAATAAAGAAAACAAACAAACAAGAAAATTAAATATGCAAGAAAATACAATGAATGCAATCTAAACTAATATACAACAAAGTTAGTAGTTAGAATCTAATTAAAATACTAATCAAATAAACAGATATTAACAATTCATTCCCCGGCAGCGGCGCCAAAAACTTGATGCGTTGGGTATGTTAGTGTAGCATAGTATAAGATCCCGTAAAATTTTCCTATGATTAATACATTATTATAATATAAAAGTAACCATTTTTACCCGTGACAACTTTTTTTTATATATACACTTTTGACGATCACAACATTTTCACCATTTACCTTGAAAAGAATATTCATTCGTGCTTTAAAAACCTAAATATCATAACACGTTCTCACATACTTTGTGTCACACTCATTATACGTACCTTCATAGTCTCAACTCGCGAATAACATGAAACTAGTAAACATACTTATTGTAATCTTTTACCATGCTCATTTGACTTCCCCTCATACCTCACATGTATATCAATCATATTTACCACTTGATATATTGCAATATAAACCAAATCCTATCACCACCTAGCTCTTAGTAAGCTACTACTCTCATCTCTGTGGCTATCACATTTCATATGACCACTAGTGTCAAAATATTATATAGGCTCCTAATATCCCACGTACGTACCACATCTTCAGCATACTACAAAATTAAATTGATTCCTTGTTGGTGTTATACGAGCAGACTAGCAAAAACCAAAATGGACCTTTAATTTTCTTTTTCCTTTGGGCCTGAGCAACAACGAGTCTACCAGCCCACCAGGCCAAGCCCAGCGGGGTATATTTTAATTTCTTTGTTTTCTTTGTTTCTTGTCGCGACTGAGCACCAAATCACCCTTGTTTTCTCTCAAATTTGACACACAACATATACATGTTTATACACAAATCGAATGGCCATGTTACAAAGAATGGAGGTGTACAAATTTTGTGACCTCCCTCACTTATTTGCTGCCTCAGAATCAACCTAAGTAAACCATGAAAATCATCTTTGGGTAAAATAGCATAACGTGTCACAATCTCTCTTTCAACCTCCCTTGTTCCCCAATGACAACAAAACCAGCTATAGACATCTTAGAAACTATCAGGAATAATCTCACACATTCCTTGTTTATATTCTTACTCAAGGGTCTCGATTGGGCATGGTGAGAGGTGACATGCATTCGTTTCTATCTATCACTCTATCCCTTGTGATCTCATCTTGCTATCACCTTCCAAAACTCACTATATAACCCATCCATGTAAGCTCAGTTGGTATCACACGCACCAGCATAACACCTATCTATTTTCATGAAGGTTTTGTTGCCAGATTGGGACAAACCATTTGCCCAACGTACGGAGTGTCGAAACAAACCTAGGGTTCCACAATTGCTTGTCTTGCAACCTTGATGGGTCGTGTATCAAGCCACGCTAAACCCTTGTTCCTATTTGATCCATACGTAACGTTGTACCCCACCCCTAGAGGAGAGGAGGAGAACAAGGAGAAGAACCAAGAGGTGGAAGTGATCATTCTTGCTAGTTCTTAGACATTTCGGTGTAGCTACACGACGGGTTCAAAAACTTGGAAACTATGGAGTTGTTTTGGGTCTCGTTTCCTTGATGAGCTGCTAATCGAATAGCACCAACTTTCTGTCCATAACGTGAGGTCCTCACCACCATCTTTGGTGTCGTAAGTTCTTCCTAACTTTTCTCCACCCGTTCTTTCATATTCTGGTCATGCACGTATGTACTACGCGACTTCAGTTCATGCATAACATATTTTGTTTTGTCATACAAACGCGTACAAACACACTTAAAGGCGTACATTGGCTCTTGTGTGGCAATACAACAAATAGTCATTAACAAGTAAATCAAACACGTATTTGTGAATTACCTGAACAACTTGTCTGTTGATGGGACTCAGGAAGAAGAAAACACAAGATATATAAGCACCATGCATGCATATACACTCTCGATTAACCATTTTGTACCAAAGGTGGTTTTGTGTGGCTAAGCTTGTGTGGTGTTAAAAGATTAAAAATCATATAAAAGGAAACTCACAAATAAACTGAGCTTAGATTGTTAACGCATGGCAAGCTCAGTTTTGGTTAAAGAAAATGAAACAAGATGATACAAGCACATGAATACAAACACCATTCGTTTATACTGAAGTGATGGAATATATAAAACAAGTATAAAAGAGTAATGAAAGCTTTAAAGAAACAATTAACTTACAAAGTGTAAAAAGAGTCATTAAGCTCAGTTGGTTATTTCATTGGCTTGTGAGCTAGGGGTCTCGAGTTTGAGACTGGGCTATGGCAGTTTTGCCATTTTTGCTAGTTTGCAAAACTTTTACATATTGACAGCTTCAGACCCTCTACTTTGCACCCTTACTATTTTCCTAAAAGACTTTTATAAGTTTAAAAACTATTATAAATATTTTACGCTCTCAACCCTTAAATTTAGAAACATATATCATTTTCTTAAAGACTTTTGTAAGTTTGTAAACATATTTATTTTGGACTAAGTACGAGAAGCATTTTGGCATTAAAAGAGTCACCTTAGTATAACTTAAGGGTTTACATAGAAACTTAAGTACGCTTGACAAGTTAACATTATATGACTATATCATAGTAACATATAACGAGACCTACATTTTAGACAATAATTACGAATAACTATATATTTCTGAATATATATATATATATAATTTATAACGTCAATTATATAACTTGACATTATTATCGGTTAACTTGAATACACATCAGGAAATGATTAATTCTTAGAACTCATCCATTCATATAATTAAATTGACATTTACTATAATTTATCATTCACCAACTGTTGATACATATCATTAATTCATGACGAGAAATATAAATAATAAACGATACTTATACATAAAGACAAGTTATATAGTATATAACTTGCTCTTGAACTATTAAGCATTTTACCACGCAAGCCACCTCTGCCACGAAAGTCATTTTGTCATCGAACACTATTCAAATCACGATTCTCGATAAGTCAAACTTATCTCGGACTTCCATATCATTCAGGTTATCTTTGAAGTCATTTCCATTCTACCTCTGACTTTACGTTATCCATGCCTATCATAACTCTCAGGTGAGTCATAGCCCCT
Source organism: Artemisia argyi (assembly GCA_030686995.1). Classification (NCBI taxonomy): domain Eukaryota; kingdom Viridiplantae; phylum Streptophyta; class Magnoliopsida; order Asterales; family Asteraceae; genus Artemisia; species Artemisia argyi. The sequence continues at coordinate 87,531,372 of CM060683.1, forward strand.
ACTCTTACTTGTTTTACAATGGTTTATAAACGTTTTTGGGGGAGATACATGCTTAACTACTATTTTTACTTTTACAAGTATTCATTAATTAAATACAGGACTATATTACATATAAACTTTACTAGTTTACACATTTTTATATCTCATAAGGAGATACCTGCTATAGACATGATTTCAAGTGATTTTTCAACGATATGCTATATTTGATCTCTATTGCCTAAGTTACCTATTACCAAAAGTCCCTCGATCATGCGCCTTAATCACTTGTAGGGTGAACGTAAATAATTGTGGATAGATCTATTAGGGTTTGACAATCCCCATTTGGTCGCTAGAGGAAAGCCACCAAATGCACTTTATTTGATTTCATAGGTTACTGGTAAATACCTATCCTGAGGTCCACTATTTCACATCAATATTATGGTTATTTTGATGTCTGTTAATCGTTGCGTGTCATGAGCTTAGGGCAATAGAACGGTAATAATGTAGCACTACAATGACTGATGTTAGGGGCGTACAATGCTGTAGCCCACTGTTTTATCAAACCCCGAGATTGTGTTCACTATATAGCAGGAAAAACTACTAATAATTGGCAAACGAACTAATATTTTGGTGTTGACCCGATTAGGTCAAACAAACTACTATTTTGGTGTTCACCCGGTGAAGGGCAAACCAACGGATTAATTTGTATAAAATTGATTAAGGAAATCACTCATTCTCTGATTTTGATAAATCAACGATTTAAGCTATGAACATTATAGATTTACTCACACTTTAATTTGATAATCAGTTGTTATTATAACTACTATGGACTCACAAACTCTTTGATTTTGGAAATTGATATTCGAAACTATAAACTCTATGAACTCACCAACCTTTGTGTTGACAATTTTAGCATGTGTTTATCTCAGGTCCATAATGAGCAAGGATGGCAAGGAGGAGCACGGATACTTATAAAGGCTATAAATTTTCCTATCATTCGAAAACTTATTAAATAAACTTTGAGACAAATAGGGACCTCTTTTAAAACTCTGGTGTTTATATTCGAATGATAAATCTTTAAAATGACTAAAATGACAATCATTTTCTACTACTAAACTGTGCGCTATGAAGTAACACCCAATCTAATTTCCGCTGCTTGTTTTCAAAACTGGGGGTGTTACACATAGGTTAATTTTACCTAATCAAGCTTTAAATTTATATTTAGCCAATTTATTAAACACATACACTTAACGCGCAATGTACCCGATCAATATGTATATAGTGGTAAGTAGAGTATCGGAAACTAAGAATGGAACGTAATATCTGGTTGATTTGATCAGTATTTTAATATCTAAGTTAGTTTTACAATCTAATCTAATAAAAAGGGGGTTTAGCCTGAGAGACTAGCACGGATTTGAATTAAACAGAAAAGTAAAACTAATGACAACAAATCAATGAAGAGCAATCACGTACACAGATAGATAATAGAGACACGTAGAAGACCTGTCCTATGGTTTAAGTAGCTTGTCACTTGTTTTATTACTAGTTTTATATGATGAGTATCGTAATCTAATCTGTCTCGTTGGATCCTAAATATCGGCGAGTAAACTCTTAATGATTACTTATGTTTATCCTACCTTCTAGACACTAGATAAGTAGACGAGGAACATGTATGGTAGCCCAGAAGACTCAACTAAACACAGAGGTTATCAATGCACAAATACAATTCACCAAAAAAACATCATATAAGCTTTAATCGATGGGAGAGCAATTTTAAGGGGAGCAGTATGGTGGCCACAATCCCATCAATCCTGATGGATTAAAGCTTACTAATACAATAAAACAAAACTACTTAATGAATTATACACATGCAGGACCTTCTTACGGCTCTAAGATCTCTGTTTAGGGCATGTCTTGTGATGCTTCTTCGACTGAGTTCGTCTCCTTAGGGTTTTGTTGCACACACAATTCGTATCAGTCTTGGGGTATTTATAGCTTATGTCTGAGGGATCGATGCGGCACATCTTGATGATAGATGTGGCGCATCTACTTAACTTCGCATAGGGTCCAAGATTATTATATTCTGGAATATTCGTACACCTCCTTCAGATGCGGCGTAACTTGTTTCTCTATGCGGCGCATGTCCTTTAATGGCTTGGATAATGTCTGGTGAAGTCTTTAGCTGATACGCTGCATGTTATAAATGAGATGCAGCATATTTAGAGTAGAACAAGTTGGTTATCCTTCATTGACCAAAGTTTCATATGCGGCGCATGTTGTAATAAGATGCGGCGCATTTTTCAAAGTCAGGCAATGGTCTTCGAATTCATCTAAGTATGATGTTGCGGCGTATCTGTTGAGAATGATACGGTGCATCTCCTGGAATTCAGTAGAATTTTCCAATCATGATCATTTAGCTCCATAATTCATCCAAAATCATCAAATTTCACCAATTTCGTGTTTTTACCTGAGAATTACTAAAGTAAACAATTAAGTAAACAATATAAAACAAATCAATTAAATAGGATAAATGATGCCTATGATATGTACTTATTTGATCTCATCAGCAAGTGAAACAACACTGACTCCAGAAGAACAAGCACTTTGTGATGCTGTACAAGTCAACATTTCCAAGGAATCCTGCAAGGCAGATGCTAATAAACAGAAACGTCCAAGAGAAGATGATAACAAAGATCCAAACTCTTAGGCAAAGAAACAAAATAATGCTGAGAGATCATCTTTACAACAACAAGAACCCGTCATTCCTTCAACCACAACCAAGACTTCTCAACAACAAAAGGCATCAGAAGCTAGTCCAAAGGTATAACACCCCCAAAATCGATCAATACAGCGGAAGACTTAAAATGTCAGCGGAAGACTCTTGGGGTATTATATTGTGGATCTTTCATCACAATTATAAAAAACGATTCAAGTGATCGTTTTAAGTTTTATTTAAAATACCAAATATTCATAATTCCAAGAGAATTCGTTATTCAACAACAAGTTTTATTTAATGAGAAATAAACGTTTCTTTATTTGCCCACTTCGTGTCATTGCCATCCATTCCATTTAGTTACCTGAGATAAACATGCTAAAAGTCAACAAAAAGTTGAGTGAAATTCATAGGTTTATAATTAAGAGTTTGAACACAAGAGATAGATGTTTATTGTAATATCGATACAAATAAACAAGTTAGAAATCACATTCATTATTGCATTAAGCTCATGACACTCAACGATTCAACAGACGTCAATATTTTCATAATAATGATGTAAAATATATAGCCCCCAAGATAGGTATTTGCCAGTAACCTATTATATTCAAATAACGTGCATTTGGTAACTTTCCTCTAGCAACCAAATGGGGATTGTCAATCCCTAATAGATCTATTCACAATTATTTACGTTCACCTTTCAAGTGATTAAGGTTCATGATCGAGGGACTTTTGGCAATAGCTACTTAAGCAATAATAAGATCAGGAAAAGACTTGTGTTCGGTTTTTGAGCATGTATCCCCCCAACAGAAATCAGTTAAGTGTGGGCTATGAACTCACCTTAGTAGGATAGTAGAACAAATGTAATCTCAACGATGCAAGGCAACGGCTTCACACACAACCTATAAGATATGGCACGTTTCAGTTCTTAAGTCTCGTTTTATTGCGAATGTTTATTATTAATTATGAGTAATTGATAAAGCGCATACGTGATGTGTTACATCGTATAAAAATAGATAACGGTTACGTATTGTTTTATTCGTCTAAATTTAGTTATTCGTTATATATGTTTTATTCGTATTATATATATATATATATATATATATATATATATATATATATATATATATATATATATATATATATATATATATATATATATATATATAATAAAATTATTATTAAAATCAATATTACTATTCAATCCTTCATGTTTCTCAATTTTACACTTTTTACCCTTAAGGAAAACATTTACGCCGTTAGTCCAAAAATTATATATATTTACATTTTTAGTCCAAATATCGAATATTTACATTCATTATCCCTAAATTTCAATATTTACAGTTTATACCCTTAGAAAAACAGTTTTATACTTTTCACCCTAAGTTTACAAATTTGACAATTCTAGTCCCTAATCTTCGAACATTTGCAAAAATGGTCCAAACATTTCCAAATTTAAAACTTAACATTTTTATTATTTCAATAAGCTCTTAAGGTCTCAAATAGCTTATTTTCACAGCTTATTTGCTTATTGTCCTCTTATTTCATTAATTGGGCTTAACGATCCAATATTAAGGGCCCGTTAAGGATTTACGATCCAAGGGGTTTGGGGGAACACTAGGTTCATAGAAATCCATCATTTTAAGTTACAAAAACATTTCAAAACAGCTTATACGCTCAGCTTATCGTAATAAGCTGAAATGAGCTTTTTGGGCTTTACGGCCCACTTAAGGTTTTTAGTAATCTTAAAACTAGTTCTAATAGCGATCTACTTTGGGTCTCGTTAGGTGATCAAACGATGCTGTTAAGTCGTACTATTTATCATTCTCGTTTCTATACCAAGTAAACAATTAGTTCGTACAAAAATATTAGGTGGTCATGTGTTGAAATTTAAAATGACGAGGTCAAAGTATAAGGTCTAAACTTAATACGCAAAAACAATAAAACTCAAAATAATTCTAAGTCTTTTAGTATATTTCGTATAGGTTCACTTATCTTAGAAACGTGTGATTTTTAGTGTGTATACGTTATTATAATTCCAATGTTATTATAGGTTCTCGTTAATGGCTTAGTAAACATGCAATACAACTTATAATATAAGCATGTTACGTTTTAGTGTCTCGTCTTATTTAGGTAAAGTGTTCGTGCAAAATAAGAATTATGTATATGTATAAAATGAAAATATCGATTGAAGTCTCACCTCACCTCAAGAGGTGGAGTAAAACGATGAAAATGGTTCGTGTGTATGGTTCAACGCCTTGTGGTTCACTTCACGTCCCTCCAAGGTTCAAGTAGCTCCAACCCTTGCTTCCTAGGTTCACTTCAAGGTGTGGTTCTCCTAGCAATCCGTATGTCCCTCCATAGCTCTCTCTCGTTAGTATTTTTAGTGGTAGTGGTACGTATGAGTGTATGTGGTGGTTTAGGGTTGCATGGAAGGTTTATATAGGCAGTTTTTGAATGTGTATGGACAAGATAAGTTCACAAGGATGGAGGTTGCATGTTAGGCGAACAGTAATGCCACAATCTTTAACCAATCGAAAGTTTACATGGACAAGATCTTGTGTGATTGTTCCCTGTTCATTCCTGACAATTACATTGTGTTTATAGTTTGTTTCGTTGTCATTGGGAAGCATGGGAGGCTGGAAGAAACCTTGTGCCACGTTTTGGCCTTATCTCCATGGAAGGTATCATGCATTTTGCTTTGTACGTTTTTAGGGTAGTAAACGAAGGTGAGTGAGTGAAGTTTTGGTCTTGTGTGTATCTTGGGTACTAGGTGAATCAAAATGTGTAATAAAATGGGTATGTTGTGTGTAGGAATCGTAAAATACTAGGGAGCGTTTGGAGTGTCGCGGCTAGCAGAAAACCAAAACAAAATAATAACAAGGGTGCGTTTTGGGCTTAAAGCCTGGTGGGCTTGCGTTTGGTCTCGGCCCAGCAGAAAGAAAGAAAAGAAATAAAAGAAGAGTCCGTTTGGTTAGTCTTGGGGATTTCGTGGCCCAAAGGGTGTTGGGGGCCCACCTAGCATGTCTCGATTATCGTGTCAAAGTTCAAAAATATTAGTGAGCGTTCTCGGGAAGTTTCGTAGGTTCGGGGAATATATAAATAGTATACGTTATTTAGACGAAACGTATTATTAAATATAAACGCGTTATATAATTATTTATCGTTCGCAATAATTATAGGCAATCTAGGTTGTGTGTAAGCATCGTTCCTGGTTAAACGGTCAATCACAGTTATCGTAGTGGTTCAATATCAAGCCATATCATAAAAAAAATTTTGTTACCCGTAAAATGGTGTTAATTCCTTGTAACATCGTTTTATTTATTCGTATGCATTTACTAATCGTATGGGAAATTTATGAGAGGTTACATTACCTACCTCTTACAGGGAATTCCGTCCTGGAATTGTAGTCTAAGATAGTTGCCAAGGGTGTCTTAGGTGAAGAGATGTGGGTACTTGGAGCGAATCTGATCCTCGCGCTCCCAGGTATATTCCGGTCCTCGCTTGGAGTCCCAACGAACTTTGATAATAGGGATACGATTTTGTTTTAGTTGTTTGACTTCTCTATCCATGATTTCAATGGGTTCCTCGGTAAAGACAAGGTTATCATCTAGTCGAATCTCTTTCAATGGAATCACGAGAGATTCATCGGATAAACACCTCTTAAGGTTTGACACATGAAAGGTGTCGTGAATCCGACTAAGTTCTTTGGGTAGTTCTAGTTTATAAGCCACGGGTCCTATCCTTTCTAGGATTTTGAATGGACCGATGTATCTGGGGTTCAACTTTCCATGCTTTCCAAATCGTACCATTCCCTTCCAGGGAGATACTTTCAATAAGACTCTGTCTCCTATTTGAAATTCCATGGGTTTCCTTTTTAGGTCTGCGTAGCTTTTCTGTCGGTCTCGGGCTGCTTGTAATCGTTGCTTAATCTTAACAATTTTCTCAGTTGTTTCCCGAACAAGGTCTAGTCCTATAAGTTGTCTTTCTCCGACTTCTGCCCAACAAACGGGCGATCTGCACTTTCTACCATACAGTGCTTCGAAGGGTGCTACTTTTATACTGGCGTGGTAACTATTGTTGTATGAAAACTCTGCTAATGGTAAGTGCTTATCCCAACCTTTTCCAAAATCAATAACGCATGCTCGGAGCATATCTTCCAAGGTTTGGATAGTTCTTTCACTTTGACCATCAGTTTGAGGGTGGTATGCGGTGCTCATATCTAGTTTAGTTCCTAAGGCTTTCTGTAATGATTTCCAAAAGTGAGAGGTGAAACGACTATCTCGATCCGAGATAATCGAAATTGGCACTCCATGTCGAGTGACAATTTCCTTCACATATATCTGAGCTAGTGTATTCATCTCATCGGTTTCTTTGATGGGTATAAAATGAGCGGATTTTGTTAGACGATCCACAATAACCCATATTGTGTCGTATCCGGATGAGGTTCTTGGGAGTTTGGTGATGAAGTCCATAGTGATTCGTTCCCATTTCCACATAGGAAGTTCTGGTTGTACAAGTAAGCCTGAAGGTTTCTGATGTTCTGCCTTTACCCTTGAACATGTCAAACATTTACCGACATATTCTGCGATGTCAGCTTTCATGTTTGGCCACCAATATAGTCTCTTTAAATCCTGATACATCTTGTCAGAACCTGGATGAATGGAGTATTTTAACTTGTGGGACTCGTACATGATGAGCTCACGAATACCTCCGATCATAGGGATCCAACTTCTGTCCTTGAAACACAGTGTTCCATCGGATTTCTTCATGAAACCATTCTTATTCTCGGGCATACCGTAAATCTTTTCCTTGGGTCGGTTTTCTTCTTTAAGTGCTTCGTTCTGCGCGGTAAGGATTTGGGATGGAAGGAGTGAGTGGATAGTCATTCCTAGTGATCTAACTCGAAGGGGTTTCAATCGTTCCTTTCGGCTTAACGCATCTGCTACTACATTAGCCTTTCCTGGGTGGTAACGGATCTCACAATCATAATCGCTGAGCAACTCTAGCCAGCGACGTTGCCTCATATTCAAATCCTTCTGATCCAAAATGTGTTGAAGACTCTTGTGGTCGGTGTACACGGTACATTTGGTGCCATATAAGTTGTGTCTCCATAACTTGAGCGCAAACACTACAGCTCCTAACTCCAAGTCATGAGTCGTATAGTTTTCCTCATGTTTCTTCAGTTGTCGGGATGCAAAAGCTATCACATTGCTTCTTTGCATCAAAACTGCTCCTAGTCCATGATAAGATGCGTCACAATATACTATAAAGTCCTCGTTTCCTTCTGGGAGGGCTAATATTGGAGCTTCACAAAGCTTTTGTTTTAACAACTGGAAGGCTGCTTCTTCCTTTTCCTCCCAGATGTACTTCTCATTCTTTTGGGTCAGTTTAGTCAAAGGTTTTGCAATCTTGGAGAATCCTTCTATAAATCTTCGGTAGTAACCTGCGAGACCTAAAAATTGACGTATCTCCGTGGGGTTTGTAGGAGATGACCAACCTTTAACAGCCTCAATCTTTGCAGGGTCCACGTGGATGCCTTGACTATCGATGATGTGTCCTAAAAATTGTACGGTACGAATCCAAAAGTCGCATTTAGAGAACTTAGCGTACAATTCTTCTTTCTTGAGCAGTTCTAGAATGATTCGCAAATGTCCCGCGTGTTCTTCTTCGTTGCGAGAGTAGATCAAAATATCGTCGATGAATACTATTACAAACTTATCCAAGTAAGGTTTGCATACTCGATTCATTAAATCCATGAAAACTGCTGGTGCATTGGTCAGACCGAACGGCATTACTTGAAATTCGTAGTGACCATAGCGCGTTCTGAATGCAGTTTTTGGAATATCCTCTTCTCGAACTCTTAGCTGATGATATCCTGATCTCAGATCAATTTTTGAGTACACACTCGATCCTTGCAATTGATCAAACAGATCATCAATTCGAGGTAATGGGTATCGATTCTTTATCGTAAGTTTATTCAACTCCTGGTAATCGATGCACATTCGAAAGGATCCATCCTTCTTCTTAACGAATAAAATTGGAGCTCCCCAAGGTGATGAGCTTGGTCGAATAAATCCTTTATCTGATAATTCCTTTAGTTGTTCTGATAACTCTTCCATTTCAGATGGCGCTAGCCTATAAGGTGCTTTAGCCACTGGTGCTGCTCCAGGCACTAGTTCAATCTAAAATTTTACTTGACGTACGGGTGGAATACCAGGTAATTCTTCAGGGAATACTTCAGGAAAATCTCTAACGATAGGAACGTCATCAAACTGCTTCTCGGATGACTTACTTTCCGTAACTTGAGCCATGAATACTTGACATCCTTCTTTCATGTATTTTATTACTCGCATACATGAGATAATTCCATATCGAGGTTTGCTTTTGTCACCCTGGACAATGAGTGTTTCATCCTTGAGTGGTATATGGACGGCCTTTTCGTCACAGTGAATCCTAGCACGATGGTGGGATAGCCAATCCATGCCGATGATAGCGTCGAAACTACCAAGTTGAACCGGCATAAGATCAATGGCAAAAGGTTTTTCGGATAAGGTTAGGGTGCAATCTTTCATGATAGTATTGGTATCTATTAAATTCCCGTCAGCCATTTCGACTTCGTAGGTGGTGTTTAGCTTAGAGGGGGTAACATTAAGTAAAGGGGCAAACGTATTTGATATAAAACTCTTATCGGCGCCCGAATCAAACAATACTCTAGCATTATAATGGTTTAGTAGAAACGTACCGGTGACTACATCGGGTCCGTTTCCATCTCCGAGTAGGTATACCCTAGCTTGGGCGTTGGCGGGTTCGTTTCCTTTTGGGCAGTTCCTCCGGATGTGTCCTACTTCTCCGCATCCGAAACAAGTGGGTGATACAGCTAGTGTGTTGCTTCCCGTAGCAGGAATCCTACAGTTTCTGGTTTGATGACCGATTTTATGACATTTGTCACATCGGACGGTACAACGACCCTCATGATGAAGTTTGCATCGCTGGCACAGGGGTTTCTGTCTGTTGTACCCTACACCTTCCGTAGCGGTGTAGACTCGGGGTTTTTCTTGTCTTTGATTCTGCTGCTGAGTGCTTCGAGTGTTGTGATATGGTTGGTGGTTCCGATTATTGTTGCGTTGGTTGTTCTTACGGTGATGACTGTTGTAGCTCTGCTGGTTGTTGTTGTGATGGTGGGTGGTTCTTTTATCGTCCAATTTCCTTTTAAGTTCATTGCATTTCACTTCTCGATCTAGAAGTTTCTGAGCAAGCTCCATTGCTGCTTCCAAGGTTGGCGGGTTTGCTGAGGTGACATTTCCTTCAATACTCCTAGGGAGTCCTTCGACATATTTCTCTAATGTCTTCTCATGATCGGGTACCATGGTAGGGCATAGTATCCTGAGTTCTTGGAATCTCCGGTTGTAACTTCTCAAATCAACTCCTTTCACTATTAAGGCATGGAACTCATCCTCGAGTTTTCGCAGTTCGGAACGGGGACAATACTTCTTTAGTATTTTAGCCTTGAATTCAATCCAAGTAAGCTGATGTGCTGCTTCTGCTCCTAGTGTTTGAACGGTAGAGTTCCACCAGGATAGAGCGTCTTGCATTAGTGTTCCCGTTGCGAAGCTTACCTTGTTGTTTTCCGAGCATCCATTTCTTTGGAAAACAGTTTCACTTCTTTCAAACCATTGAGCTAATTCTGACACTCCTTCAGTTCCTTTGAAATACGTTGGTTGACATGCTATGAAGTCCTTGTACGTGCAGTAGCGGGGTGCCGGTGCATTTCCGTCTCTATTACGGGTTTGTTCAGCTAAAACGGCATTAACGCCATCAGCGATTGCTTGCTGGATTGCAGCCGGGGTCATAACTTTGGGGTTTGCTGGCGCGGCGTTCGTGGTTGTTCTCCTAGTTCTAGCCATATTGCTATAAAAGAAGGTATATTATTGGAACATTTATAATAACCTTATCACGTTGAAAATACATATCGAGTAATGAATAGTTAAATATAGGTCGTAGTTACAATGATTCGATCATTGAAAAGGTTCAAATCGTAAATTTTCGTATGTTGGGATGACACACATAGGAATTATGAATAAGTTTGACCTGTATGAACTAATATATTACGATATAAAGTTTGCAACGTAAATAAAGATAAAATAAACTTCCATAATTCAATGTCAAGGTGTTACAACACTTATTGGTACTTGTGCAAATGTTTACAAAACACGACAAGATATACTTATTTGTAGGACATTGATTTTTTTTTTAACAAGGTGGTGGTCTCATGGTTTTCCAAAGGCCTTGTCTAGGCGGTTTTGGAGTTCTTGAATGGCAGTGGACATGGTTTCCATGGTTTGATCTCGAGTCCTTTCCCTTTCTTGAGCTTCTAGCAGGGCTTGCCTAAGGCGTAGGTTTTCAGTGTTGATCCTCTCAATTTCTCGGTCTAAAGTTCCCAATGCTATTTCGGTCGAAGTGTTGGCCCCACATAGTGCTCCTATGAATTCCATTGATTCCCAAAATAGAGAATCCAACTTTTCGACCTTATCTTCTATTGCAAGATGACCAATTATGAGACTGTTCATATCATCTTCAAAGGTTTCTAGAAGTTCATGTGGAATCTTGTTGAGTATACTAGCGATGGAATCAAGTCGGTCTTCGTGGCGAACCATTCTTGCAGCTAACAATGGTATGGTATGGTGTATGGGTTCCCCAGTGACTGGCAGAATTCGGGAGGTAGAGTAAGAACTTTCCCCAAGTTCCCTTGTTGTTGGTGTTCCTTCTTGAGATCTCCAATATCACATAATGGGCAATAAGAAAGACCATTTACGAGCATCTACTCGCTTGTGGATCCTTCGGCGTCTACGGTGAACACTAGATTCTGAGGTGGTTGGGCGGATTGGGTAAGTCTTTCGGTGAGGTGATAGAGGGACACTTCGGTAAGGTGCAGGTGGTGATGCTAGTGGAGGTGATGCTATGGGTGATGGTATTAGTGGCACAGTAGTAGTTTGGCTGTAGAAGATAGTTGGTAGTGGTGGTATTACTGGTGGTGCAGGTGGTGATGGCACAACTGATTCAGGTGGTATGACAAGAGCTGGTGCTGGTACAGCAGTACTTGCTTCATACGGCTGAAGTTGTCTAATTAGCCTAGATCGGCGAATTGGACCAGATGTTGCCAGAGGAGAAGCCTCTGTGTCAGATGCTGGCAGAAATTGCTGGCTTTGCATGTATCTGTCGGTAGTAGGAGACATAGGCATAGGTGAGGTAGCATAGGCTGAAGTAACATCTTCAGTTCTTGAGTTTGAGGACAAGCTGATAGGGTGGGTGTTCGAAGACATGACACTGTAATAAATTCCCCGATTAGTAAATGTAAGCATAATTATAACCAATTTAAAATGCTATAAGGTAAATAATACTTTTTACCAATTATTGGGATGCGTAGGCACGAAGGGCGTAAGATGGTATTTTATGAAAATTTTGTCCCGTTTAAAGTGTAGTTATAGTCCAATGTTCCAAAAACACTTGGTTCACTATAACCGTAGCTCTGATGCCAATCTATAACACCCCCAAAATCGATCAATACAGCGGAAGACTTAAAATGTCAGCGGAAGACTTTTGGGGTATTATATTGTGGATCTTTCGTCACAATTATAGAAAACGATTCAAGTGATCGTTTTAAGTTTTATTTAAACTACCAAATATTCATAATTCCAATAGAATTCGTTATTCAACAACAAGTTTTATTTAAAGAGAAATAAACGTTTCTTTATTTGCCCACTTCGTGCCGTTGCCATCCATTCCATTTAGTTACCTGAGATAAACATGCTAAAAGTCAACAAAAAGTTGAGTGAAATTCATAGGTTTATAATTAAGAGTTTGAACACAAGAGATAGATGTTTATTGTAATATCGATACAAATAAACAAGTTAGAAATCACATTCATTATTGCATTAAGATCATGACACTCAACGATTCAACAGACATCAATATTTTCATAATAATGATGTAAAATATATAGCCCCCAAGATAGGTATTTGCCAGTAACCTATTATATTCAAATAACGTGCATTTGGTAACTTTCCTCTAGCAACCAAATGGGGATTGTCAATCCCTAATAGATCTATTCACAATTATTTACGTTCACCTTTCAAGTGATTAAGGTTCATAATCGAGGGACTTTTGGCAATAGCTACTTAAGCAATAATAAGATCAGGAAAAGACTTGTGTTCGGTTTTTGAGCATGTATCCCCCCAACAGAAATCAGTTAAGTGTGGGCTATGAACTCACCTTAGTAGGATAGTAGAACAAACGTAATCTCAACGATGCAAGGCAACGGCTTCACACACAACCTATAAGATATGGCACGTTTCAGTTCTTAAGTCTCGTTTTATTGCGAATGTTTATTATTAATTATGAGTAATCGATAAAGCGCATACGTGATGTGTTACGTCGTATAAAAATAGATAACGGTTACGTATTGTTTTATTCGTCTAAATTTAGTTATTCGTTATATATGTTTTATTCGTATTATATATATATATATATATATATATATATATATATATATATATATATATATATATATATATATATATATATGTAATAAGTTACGTTTATTATTTATCGATTTAATATATATTCAAATATATATATATATATATATATATATATATATATATATATATATATATATAATAAAATTATTATTAAAATCAATATTACTATTCAATCCTTCATGTTTCTCAATTTTACACTTTTTACCCTTAATGGAAAACATTTACGCCGTTAGTCCAAAAATTATATATATTTACATTTTTAGTCCAAATATCAAATATTTACATTCATTATCCCTAAATTTCAATATTTACAGTTTATACCCTTAGAAAAACAGTTTTATACTTTTCACCCTAAGTTTACAAATTTGACAATTCTAGTCCCTAATCTTCGAACATTTGCAAAAATGGTCCAAACATTTCCAAATTTAAAACTTAACATTTTTATTATTTCAATAAGCTCTTAAGGTCTCAAATAGCTTATTTTCACAGCTTATTAGCTTATTCTCCTCTTATTTCGTTAATTGGGCTTAACGATCCAATATTAAGGGCCCGTTAAGGATTTACGATCCAAGGGGTTTGGGGGAACACTAGGTTCATAGAAATCCATCATTTTAAGTTACAAAAACATTTCAAAACAGCTTATACGCTCAGCTTATCATAATAAGCTGAAATGAGCTTTTTGGGCTTTACAGCCCACTTAAGGTTTTTAGTAATCTGAAAACTAGTTCTAATAGCGATTTACTTTGGGTCTCGTTAGGTGATCAAACGATGCTGTTAAGTCGTACTATTTATCATTCTCGTTTCTATACCAAGTAAACAATTAGTTCGTACAAAAATATTAAGTGGTCGTGTGTTGAAATTTAAAATGACGAGGTCAAAGTATAAGGTCTAAACTTAATACGCAAAAACAATAAAACTCAAAATAATTCTAAGTCTTTTAGTATATTTCGTATAGGTTCACTTATCTTAGAAACGTGTGATTTTTAGTGTGTATACGTTATTATAATTCCAATGTTATTATAGGTTCTCGTTAATGGCTTAGTAAACATGCAATACGACTTATAATATAAGCATGTTACGTTTTAGTGTCTCGTCTTATTTAGGTAAAGTGTTCGTGCAAAATAAGAATTACGTATATGTATAAAATGAAAATAACGATTGAAGTCTCACCTCACCTCAAGAGGTGGAGTAAAACGATGAAAATGGTTCGTGTGTATGGTTCAACGCCTTGTGGTTCACTTCACGTCCCTCCAAGGTTCAAGTAGCTCCAACCCTTGCTTCCTAAGTTCACTTCAAGGTGTGGTTCTCCTAGCAATCCGTATGTCCCTCCATAGCTCTCTCTCGTTAGTATTTTTAGTGGTAGTGGTACGTATGAGTGTATGTGGTGGTTTAGGGTTGCATGGAAGGTTTATATAGGCAGTTTTTGAATGTGTATGGACAAGATAAGTTCACAAGGATAGAGGTTGCATGTTAGGCGAATAGTAATGCCACAATCTTTAACCAATCGAAAGTTTACATGGACAAGATCTTGTGTGATTGTTCCCTGTTCATTCCTGACAATCACATTGTGTTTATAGTTTGTTTCGTTGTCATTGGGAAGCATGGGAGGCTGGAAGAAACCTTGTGCCACGTTTTGGCCTTATCTCCATGGAAGGTATCATGCATTTTGCTTTGTACGTTTTTAGGGTAGTAAACGAAGGTGAGTGAGTGAAGTTTTGGTCTTGTGTGTATCTTGGGTACTAGGTGAATCAAAATGTGTAATAAAATGGGTATGTCGTGTGTAGGAATCGTAAAATACTAGGGTGCGTTTGGAGTGTCGCGGCTAGCAGAAAACCAAAACAAAATAATAACAAGGGTGCGTTTTGGGCTTAAAGCCTGGTGGGCTTGCGTTTGGTCTCGGCCCAGCAGAAAGAAAGAAAAGAAATAAAAGAAGAGTCCGTTTGGTTAGTCTTGGGGATTTCGTGGCCCAAAGGGTGTTGGGGGCCCACCTAGCATGTCTCGATTATCGTGTCGAAGTTCAAAAATATTAGTGAGCGTTCTCAGGAAGTTTCGTAGGTTCGGGGAATATATAAATAGTATACGTTATTTAGACGAAACGTATTATTAAATATAAACGCGTTATATAATTATTTATCGTTCGCAATAATTATAGGCAATCTAGGTTGTGTGTAAGCATCGTTCCTGGTTAAAAGGTCAATCACAGTTATCGTAGTGGTTCAATATCAAGCCATATCATAAAAAAATTTTGTTACCCGTAAAATGGTGTTAATTCCTTGTAACATCGTTTTATTTATTCGTATGCATTTACTAATCGTATGGGAAATTTACGAGAGGTTACAAAAGGCCCATGATCACTTCGAGTATACAGATGGAGATGACTTTCAGCAACCTGATCCACGGCCGCAAGATAGAATAGAACCATCATCAACCAGCAAATGAGAAACAAAGCGCAAACAGCCACAAGATAAACCCGATCATGCCTCTACAAGCAACGGTACAAAAAGACGTAAACAACCAAGAGTTGTTACATGGCTGGACAACGACAACATGGTTGATTACATATGGTTTGATGATATGGTTAAAGCTCAACCTCCACTTGCTGACAACTAAGAACCTCTTGATGGCAGAACCGTAGAGTATGCTCAGCTTTTACAAAGAGATTATCGGGTAAAGAAATGAGCAAAAAGGAGCTGCGACGGGTCAAGAATATTGCGTTTAATCTTCTGAAAGATCGTTCAGCTAACGCAATCGAGCTCGAGTATCATCCGGAAAACATCGCCCGAGCAATGTCGAATAATATCGATTGGATCAATCCCGAATCCAACATTGATATTATTTCGAAGCACAAAGGGCCGTACTACACAAATTGGACCAAGCCTCTGCCATTAGTTGGAAAGCTGAGGGAACAAAGGATTCCATTCAGATTCTTCTTCAACACTGACCTGGAGTTCTTACAGTACGATAACACACAAGAAAAGAAATATGCTACATCCCTCACATTCTCGATCCCAGCTGCAAGATATTTGAACAACACAATTGAAGAAGATGCTTCATACTTGTTCGTTGATCAACTTGTGGTGTATAATTGAGATGCACTTTACGGGATTCACCATTGGCCTAAGAAGCGAGCACTATTTTACCGCAGAAGCAGGCTGGAACAAACAAGGGGGAATGTTATGCATGATCTGAAGATTTTCTCTATTCAGTTCATCTCTACTGTTACTCACTAGGGATACTCCTTCCTTAACAAGATCATCATCAAGCGTCTAGACAAAAAAGAGTACGTGATTTCTGAAGCTGACTTTCCAAGACTTAACCTGAACGACATTGAATACATGTATCTTTTGAAGGTCCAAGGGAAACTCTGTAACTTGCCAAAGGATACGTAGCTGGCATTCATCACTGCTTTTCTTATCTTCATCAGGAGTGTTATCATCCATTAATGTGTTGAAGATCTCCAACTGGGAGTGGAAAGTTATTAGAAGAAGCTGAACCACATAAAGACTAACATTCATGGAGTTCCCAACATCAACAAGCTATCTCAATATACTTTGATGAAGCAACCGGCATTTGGGTTCATCTACAGAAATGTTCACTCATACAAATGTTTCATGGCATTCGATGAAATCCACAAGTTCTGTTATGAAACGTTGAAGTTTGACAGAAATGGACTCAAATCTAGACTCAATGAAAAGGATTGTAATAGCAAAAGATGGACCACTGACGAAGCCAGACAAGTTCACAGATTCATTGCAAGAATTGAGCTTAGGTTGAAACATCGAGACCAGATCAAAAGACTGGGAAGCTATCTTGGAGGAAGACCGAGTTTCCCGGTGTTCACATTCTAGAGACTAGAATGATGGTAGTGTTTGTAGGTAGTTGATTTGGTTTGTATTGACTAACAATTGTTTGTATAACTATGGCTTGTGTACATATGTCAGTGTACAACCCGTACTTTGTAAAGAAAGGACCCTGAGGTACGCATCAGTGCCTCAATCCTAATATAAGGAGCGAAAGCTTCTTACTTTTTAGTAAAATTTATCTAGTTTTTCAAAGTTTTCACAATTTTGCTCAAAAGGACAAGTATTTTACCTCAATAATGCTTATCACTTGTTGTGGGGGAGTACTTGGAAAATATCTTTGTTCAAAATCGATAAATTCTTTGTATATTCTTCCCGTAAACCTCAAAATGCATATTTTAATCAAAAGTTTAACAAAAACAACATCAATATGCTATTTTTGAGGGGGGGAATGCTAATGTGATTAAAATATGATTAAAAGTAAAAGATATTTCGTATAAGCTCGACTCATAATTGACCAAAGAATTCACGAAACATAACAAATGTCAGTAATCGAAAGGACTTGCTCCGGAACGGGTATAATTTCAAGCCAGTCCAACTGGTGATGTAACCGTGTCTCGCAAACGAAAAGTCTGAGTAGAAGGTACCGTTTCGAGAGATTCTCTTTGGATGTGACCAAGACGGGTAATAATTTCAAGCTGGCCTAGCTAGTGATGTAAGCTTGTCTCGAATCAGTCATGTTCACTAAGAATCAATCAATTCAAAAGTGCAACTTTCCCCACATCGTGTAAATTTCTATTTACAACTTATAAGCACGTGTGAAGGGGGAGTATTTCTGAAAATGCAAAACTCTCAAAGTGTAAACAAATATGTTTTAACAATCATAAAACATTTGGGGAGATTTTCAAATAATTTATGAGAACATAGGATAGTCATGGAGTTATAAGGTGACGAAGGTTAGGAAAAACCGTCCTATGATCCACCAGAGCCGGAGGGATCTATCCATGGACAATACCAATAGTTTAGAACTAGAAAGTCCTTAGGTATGATATGAAAAAAGGAGTAAAGAATGAAAGGAGAAAGAAGGAGTTGAAGAATTAGAAAGAAAAGTTATGAAAAGGGTGAAAAGAAATAGACCTCCAAATGATTCAACCTTAGGGCAGAAACCGGGTTCAATTCATATGCTACTGGTTGTTGCTAAGGCGACACAGGTATTGAAGACAAAGATGTCATGGACCCAGTGACGCACTACACTAAACCTTCTAAACCACTCAAGTTCTCTTAAAAGAGCTTGTTTCATTCTCACGGGGAACCCTGCATAATCTTTCGACCGCTCATTACGAGCCATGTTGATATTGAAACAGGAGACTCCGCCCTAGTCTCCGATGACTAAAAAAAGCACTTATCGAGTCTAGAGCCACGAGATTACGTCAAAAGATCTCTTAGGTACACTTAGAACTTCTACAATTGTTGTTCAACATTAAGGACACTAGTTGTAAATAATAAGAGTCCTACGCAGATCTTAACAATTTTCCATACATTTATGAGAGAATTCACATAAGTGTTTCTCAATGATTGAATGGAAACTCCTGCTAGGTTCAACATCAAACAGCTTTGACAAAGGGTCACTTCGGTAATTCCTTGTGGATTACGCTTAGTGTTCACGGTGGTCCCAAACAGTCTACAGTCGTGGGGTGATCTCCAGCGACTCACCTGAACCATTGATGTACTTCAGTGGATCTTGTAAGCCTTCTCGGGGGTATCTGGTTCGGGAACGGCCTTGGCTAGGATTAGGGAGAGTTTTCACACTATGCTGTAAGTACCGAATGTTTTATTGCTAACTATTTTATGCAGGTACAACCACCACCATGACACCAACTTCCACATGCTCATACATACGTCACAAAGTCAATGAAATTTCTCACTAATGATGTCAATGAAAGACAAAGATCAAAGTAAAGCAAAAGTCAAAGAAAGATTCTATGTCAAGCAAAGAATCTACAAAGCAAAGTGATAAATATTAGAGTCAAAGAAAGGGAACTCAAATGAAAGTCAAAACTAAGAAGACGTATGAGCATGTTGGAAAGGCATATTACCAAAGACAAAGAAGTGACGAAAGGCAGATGATGATACAATCACACCAAGAACAAAGATTGAAGAACAAAGAACCATTACCTTATACCATTTTTTAAGACGTCTAATGAAGTACAAGTCAAGAGTCAATGACAAGAAGACGTCCAGCAACTGTGATGACCGACCATTAGGGGGAGATTATTGGGAACATATTTTGTATTAGTCAAGTCTCAGTCATTTATATTTTGTAATAGGTTGCTTAGTTTACTTATTTCTTATATTTATGTATAAAGGCTTAAGTGTAAAAGCCCACGATTTAGAATGAATGGGAGGAAGGGAGTGTTGCCCTACTCCTCCCCTATAAATACTACATGTATGCTACCTTATTATTTGTTGGTTTATTTGATATCTTAAGAAAACTCTTTCACATTTATTTCTCATATCTTATAAATCATCCAATCCTTATATCTACCAAATTCTTACTTGTGTTATCATAATATGGGAACCTAACAACAGTTAGCACCAGATCTGATGTAGATCGATTGATGAAGCGAAAAGTGTACCGCTTTTGGGGGGTCATTTAAGGCCAAAGTCGAGATTATTTGATCAAATATTGCCCTAAATCGTTCTTTTTGTCATTTTAGGTACTTTTGAGAGGAAATTTACAAATGGAAGCATTTTGGACGTTTTTGGAGCGAAAAAGTGAAGAAAATGACAAAGTCTCAAAATCATGCTGGAATTTGTACATGACGGCGTCACAAGTTGCTAGTGACAGCATCAAGACTTGACAAAGAGGTGGATAAATCAATT
Source organism: Artemisia argyi (assembly GCA_030686995.1). Lineage (NCBI taxonomy): Eukaryota > Viridiplantae > Streptophyta > Magnoliopsida > Asterales > Asteraceae > Artemisia > Artemisia argyi. Next base: position 87,551,288 of record CM060683.1, read on the forward strand.
ACACGTGACGCGCCAGAGTGTTTTCTAAAGAATTCGTGACGGCGTCACCCTTTAGGGTCGCCAAGGCCGTCACGTTTAAAACAAAGAGAGACGGCCCAGAGTCCACAAAGCGTGACGGTGTCAGAAGTGGATCTAGGCAATACGAGTATTATTTTGGCGGCGAGTTGACAGCATCAGACCTAACTCTTGACGCCGTCAGGATGTAAAATCTATATATAGTTTTCTAGTTTTCATTCATTGTGTGCAACTTTGAAGGGAGAAAACCCTAGATGAATTTTACAGATATTTTGAAGGTTTCAAAATCTTGTTTCATCCACGCTTAATTGAAGATAAGTCTTTCATCAAATCATTCAATATGTCTATGTGTTGTTTGATTATATCTTACACTTGTCTTCTCTTTAACATGTTAGGCTAGGTTTTCTTTGTGTTTGCTTAGATGTAATGAAACTTAGATATTGATTATGGGTTGGTTGTTTGTTTATAATTATTGCAGATGAATGAATTTGATGTTAGGCTTCAGAAAACTGGCAGACTTCCAATTGGTAACTTGCTTGAACGTATTAAGAAACATGATCAGAGGTGTACTATGATATATTGGTTGTATTTAATGCGTAGGTAACTACTAATGAGGCCATGTTAGGAGCTAGTAGTCGGCTCAATATAGGAAGAGGTAGAAGCTTATAGAGTTAGGGAAGATCGTACATGGCCCTACGATTGGTATTAAGGAATATAACCCGTCATCCATGCAATTGTAACAAATTAATCAACCAGTAAAAGATAGCTAGGGAGTAGTGAAATCTAAGTAAACACATTTTCTCTCATTATTGTTTTCACCATAATTTAGTTTAAGTTTAGTTTATTTTATTTTGATTGCATCTTTAGTTATTTGGGTTAGTTGATTAGCAACTAATTCCGCCCAATCCTTCAAAACCCGAGATTTTTACTTGCTTTTCATAAAATATAAAAATACAAAAAGAATCATCCTTCACCTCTAGACCTAGTTTTAGTAAGTTTTAACCCTAGCGAACACTATTCTTTAAGTTGAACGATCAATCCCCCGGTACTTGTCACTATACTATACTACAATGGTCAGGTACACTGCCTGGTGGGGATTGCAAGCTTCTCAAGATCCCTTGAGAGGTAAAACCTTTTGTGAGGGTGCAATTCCACGCATCAAGTTTTTGGCGCCGCAGCCCGGGGAATAGTTATTGTCTAGGTTGAAACTTCTTTTTATTAGGTCTACTTGCTAGATTCCTTTCTAGTAAGATTTTTATTTTATTTTTATAGGTTTCTTTAGTCTATCTTTTTCTTCATTCCTTTGTTCGTAACCTTTACCATCCGCCATCATGGAAGGTGGTAATCTCTTTGATCCCATCAACCCACCACAACAAAACCATCCACAAAACCCACCACAACCAAACCAACCTCCTAGACCCCGAACTTTAGGAGAGTACTCCCGTCCTAGCCACCAAGGCTATCGAAACACCATTGAGCTCACTCAAGGAGCCAATGTGTCTCCCTTGCGATCCGACACCATCCAGTTGGTGCAAAGCGGATGTGCATTCCATGGACTTCGTTCCGAAGATCCTAATCAACATCTTAAGGATTTCCTCAAAATCATAGACCTTGATGTTGGAACTCGAGAGACAACCCGATTGCGTCTCTTCCAATTCTCTCTACGTGACCAAGCTAGTCAATGGCTTAAGCATTTACCCACGGGATCCATCACCTCTTGGGATGATCTCACCACTCATTTCCTTGCTCAATTTTTCCCACCGGGGAGAACCACTAAGCTTAGAAATGACATTTTGATGTTTCAACAACGTCAAGGTGAAACTCTCTATGAAGCATGGACTCGTTTCAAGGACTTACTCCAAAAAGTCCCTCATCATGGCATAGATCTTTGGCTCCAAGTCCAAATTTTCTATGACCATATCGATCTCTCCACAACGCGAACCATTGACCAATCGGCTGGTGGCAAGCTTTGTGATCTAAGTGCAGAAGAATCACGGGAACTCATAGAAGATCTTGCTCTCTATGACAATGAAAGTTGGAATGATCCCCGTGATTTGAACAAAATGGTCAAGGCAATATCTTTGCCTTCAAACAATTCAAGCACTCCCGATCGTAGGATCATGGAACTTGAAGACCAAGTCAAGTTTCTCATGAAATCCTACGAAGCTCCTAAACCTTCAAGCCAAGTGAACAAAATCACTTCTTCGTGCGAATTATGTAGTAGTCCCCACGACACTCATGATTGCATGGAACTCCCCGAACAAGCTTTCGTGGATTACGCATCCTCGCGTACCGATGGAGCGGGAGACAAGTGGTATACTTTCAAACCCGAGCAAAACCCTTACGGTGATTCATACAACCCCTCTTGGAAAAATCACCCGAACATTAGGTGGAAACAAAACCAAAACATGCCCAAAAACAATTCTTCCACTCCACTTAATCGTTATCAACCAAACGATCCACCCTCTAACCGCACTTTCAACAACAATCCTTCCAACAACTATGGTAGTACCAACAATTTTAAAGGATTGATGTCCAAATTTATGGCATCTCAAGAAACTCGTTTAGCAAAGTTTGAAGCCGATTTCAAACATAAGCAAAATGAGATGACCAATAAGATTGACACGTTATTGAAAGTTCTCAATGACCGAGAAATGGGAGCACTCCCAAGTAACACGGTCAAGAATCCGAAACTAAACGTTAACGCTATATCATCTGTTTCGTCTCCTACTTCTTGTCCACAATACTATTCGGTTAATGCCGTGAGCACGTGTTTCAAACAAACCCAAATCTTTCAAAAGAACCAATTGAATGTAACGCACAACATCAATTTGGTCAATAACATAGTTGAAACACTTCCTACACAAGACCTTGGCGAAGAATTCAAGGAACTTCACCTTGAGCGTCCCGTCATTGATGTCTTAGCCCGTGCTCCCTATTACAGTGCCCTTTTAGAAAAATATGAAGAGAAACTTAAGTTGGGTAAGAATGGGACCGCCTTCATTCAAAACAAGTTGCCCAAGAAATTAGATGATCCGGGCATATTCGTGTTACCTTGTAAGATCAGAAATTCTGAGGCTTTTGACACACTAGCCGATCTTGGGTCAAGCCTAAATTTGCTTCCATTATCTCTGTACACCACTCTTAAGCCAGGAAAGTTAGATGAAACAGAGGTAATCATAGGGCTTGTGGATGGAAGTGTAGCATATCCGGTTGAGGTAGTGAAGGATGTGCTAGTACATATAGGAAGGTTGACGATGTTAGCCGATTTCCATGTCCTTGATATGGTTAGTGACACTACATGCTCGTTATTAATAGGAAGAGGATTCTTAGCTACCTCAAGTGCGATGATTGATTGTAAGGAATCTAGAATAGCGGTAAGAGATGAAACTTGGTCGGTCTATGATGTTAAGAAGCATGCCTATGATACTAGTGAGGAACCAACACCTCATTGGGTAGATGTGAATAGGAGACTATCTAGATACGGACCTTGGGTTAATGGAGACTTCATAGGACCTCAACGCCCATTTTATTTAGAGGAGGAGTTCATAAACAAAATACATTCGATAGAGCTAGGGATGAAGAACTAAACCCCTTTGAGGATCCCTTAGTCTTTAGGAAAATGATTAAATTCCTTGGAGTGATTCCTATCAACTTAGGAATGAACAAGTAGAAAAGGGAAGGTGATAAATGTAAATGGAATTGGGACAAGCCACCTAAGGAAGGTGACGGATCATGGCATATGAAGATGATTCTATATGATCTGGATGGAGAAAATTTTGAGAAGTCATACCGAACCAAGAAAACCGATAGGAAATTGAAACCTAAGTTTGATCCCAAAGATGTCCTCGATGAGGAACTCACTCATATAGGGTAGCCCATGACCTTGAGTTTAGCTACAAGACTCGTAAATAAAGAAAAGCGTTTCTTGGGAGGCAACCCATGTTTTATTTGTTTTAGTTGTTTTATTGTTTGTTTGTTTGATTTTATTTGTTTCCGTATGCATGCTTTATTTTTATTGTTTGTGAATCATGTTTCTTAATAAATTGTGAAAATGCTTTACCTTGTTGTTTGTCTTAACTTCATAAAAAGGTATTTCGCAAAAGATAAGTGTAAGGGAAACCTAAATTTGTTTTTAAGAACGGAATTGGACATGAACCACAACAATATTAAATGAACATGTATATTAGTATTTGTTTGAGTCAAATGCTTGTATCGACTAATAATGATGTTTTGCAGGAATTCCAGGAATTAAGGCGTGAGTTTTTCCAGAAATTTTCCGGAAACTTAACATGAGATTTCTGTCAGAACACTCTGATGACGTCAGGATCATAACCTGACGGCATCAGGTGTAAAAATTCTGAAAAATTATGCAAGTTTTGTTTTTCTAACGGAGTCTTAAAGTTTTTGTTAATTCTTTAGTTTTATAAACTCCAGAAAATCTGCAAACATTCATTCCACAAGCATTATATCCTTATATATATAGATTGCCGCCGATTTTACGCGAGGTTTGCCATGATTGTTTTCTCAGGTTTAACAGGTTATATTGGACAAGAAGATGATTTATATTTCTGGAGGGAAGCTCTCAACGTTCATTTTCTTGGAGGAGGATTTAACCATGTTATCCATTTATCCACACCGAACGAATCAGGGGAGTATTTGTTTTCATTCTTTTACCTTCATTACTTTTACATCCTTTTTATTGAACATTGGGGACAATGTTCAGCCTAAGTGTAAGGGGAGGGTAAATGATGATACCTTAGAGAATGCAATTGCACTTGAGTTTGTTTGTTCAATAGTAGGTGTGTAATAAAACCAAGAGAAATACTTGTTAGGGCAATTTTAGCACCAAATTTAAAATTTTTTACAACATTTAGGAGTGAAGCTTTATCCTTCATGAGCGTCTCATGGATAGGAGTTGTACGACTAGCACAAAAACCGTACCACTCAAAAAAAATTTCCACCCAAATATGTGAGGTTCGCCTTTAGATTTGGTAGGAAAAGCATTCATTATTAGTGCTTATGAGTGTACCGGTAGTACTTAGATTCTAGAACTTGCGTTAGTGATGCATTCCGAGACCGCTAGTGAGATTACATTCGTGTAGTAGGATTTACTACATGATAAGAGGCATTAGGATCACCCTTGTGTTAAACCCGTATCATAATTACTTGACCAATAAAGTCATAATTACTTGACTAGTAAAGTCAATTAATTTTCCCACACTTTTGCGTTGTACCCATTTTTAGTACACGATACCCCTAGTACACCCCTCCGAGCCTATCTTTTCGTTTCTAACTTTAAGCATTTTACTTAAAGGAAGAATTTGTTTAACAATCCACCCCAAATGTGCAACCAAATTACCTTAGCCTTCCGTGTATGCACTCATCTTTAGTGCATTATTGTTATATGTTTAAACCCTTAGTTAATTGTCTAATTGATTACATGGTTGCTAAGTCGAGTCATATCTTGTACATATTGTTTTGGGACAATTGGGACTCATGGGTAAAGTACTATTGTTATGGAGTAATGGGGAAGAACATCATATATTACCCCCATATGTGCGTTAATCTTAAAAAGTACTCCAAGTGTTTTGATTGTCTTGATTCGAGTCATTAGAATAGTTAATTGTAAAGTGTGTAAAAGTTCAAGTGTAAGGGGAATGCAAATTCCCTATGATGTATTATTTTGGATGGTAGGGTAAGAGTGTATTAAAAAAAATCAAAAAATCAAGAAAAAGAAAAAAAATAGAAAAAGAAAAAGAGAAAAACGTACGGACTACCATCCCGTTTCCTTTTATGTTTGTTTTATTTTCTTTTTATTAGTTTTTGATTAGCTTAAGTCGAGTCGAGTCTTGGCTTAGCAACGCCACATTCTGCATGTAATTAAGCAAGATGATTAACTCGCCACCAGTAAATATTGCCTTTATCCAACAAAACCTTGTTTATCATATCCCTACACCTCACGTTATAACCCTTTAAAAGACCTCTTTGATAGTTTATCCTAGGTGCTTACGCCAAGTGGAATAGGTTTGATCCTTTCCCAAGCCTATGGTAATCTATTTGCTATGATAGGTAGTGAGAGATGTTTTCCATTTCCATATTGTGATATATACTTTATTACACCTGAGAGATGTGAGTATCTAAACACTACTTGTGAGGTGCTAGTGTATAATTTCCGTGCTTGTTTTTGGTTGAAGTGGAACGATTATTTGTTGCAATTTCTTTTATATTAGTGTTAAATGACCCCTAACTTGTATTTTGATTAGAATAAAAGCGCATTTGCTTGAGGATAAGCAAATATCAAGTGTAAGGGTATTTGATCAAGCAAAAAGTGTACCGCTTTTGAGGGGTCATTTAAGGCCAAAGTCGATATTATTTGATCAAATATTACCCTAAATCGTTCCTTTTGTCATTTTAGGTACTTTTGAGAGGAAATTTACAAATGGAAGCATTTTGGACGTTTTTGGAGCGAAAAAGTGAAGAAAACAACAAAGTCTCAAAATCATGCTGGAATTTGTACATGACGGCGTCACAGGTTGCTAGTGACAGCATCAAGACTTGACAAAGAGGTGGATAAATCAATTACACATGACGCGCCAGAGAGTTTTCTAAAGAGTTCGTGACGGCGTCACCCTTTAGGGTCGCCAAGGCCGTCACGTATAACACAAAGAAAGACGGCCCAGAGTCCACAAAGAGTGACGGCGTCAGAAGTGGATCTAGGCAATACGAGTATTATTTTGGCGGTGAGTTGACGGCGTCAGACCTAACTCTTGACGCCGTCAGGATGTAAAATCTATATATATTTTTCTAGTTTTCATTCATTGTGTGCAACTTTGAAGGGAGAAAACCCTAAATGAATTTTACAGATATTTTGAGGGTTTCAAACCCTTGTTTCATCCATGCTTAATTAAAGATAAGTCTTTCATCAAATCATTCAATATGTCTATGTGTTGTTTGATTATATCTTACGCTTGTCTTCTCTTTAACATGCTAGGCTAGGTTTTCTTTGTGTTTGCTTAGATGTAGTGAAACTTAGATATTGATTATGGGTTGGTTGTTTGTTTATAATTGTTGTGGATGAATGAATTCGATGTTAGGCTTAAGAAAACTGGCAGACTTCCAATTGGTAACTTGCTTGAACGTCTTAAGAAACATGATTGGAGGTGTACTACGATATATTTTAATGTGTAGGTAACTACTAATGAGGCCATGTTAGGAGTTAGTAGTCGGCTCGACATAGGAAGAGGTAGAAGCTTATAGAGTTAGGGAAGATCGTACATGGCCCTACGAATGGTATTAAGGAATATAACCCGTGATCCATGCAATTGTAACAAACTAATCAACCGGTAAAAGATAGCTAGGGAGTTGTGAAATCTAAGTAAACACATTTTCTCTCATTATTGTTTTCACCATAATTTAGTTTAAGTTTAGTTTATTTCATTTTGATTGCATCTTTAGTTAATTGGGTTAGTTGATTAGCAACTAATTCCACCCACTCCTTCGAAACCCAAGATTTTTACTCACTTTTCATAAAATATAAAATTACAAAAAGAATCATCCCTCACCTCTAGACCTAGTTTTAGTAAGTTTTAACCCTAGCGAACACTATTCTTTGAGTTGAACGATCAATCCCCCGGTACTTGTCACTATACTATACTACAACGGTCAGGTACACTGCCTGGTGGGGATTGAAAGCTTCTCAAGATCCCTTGAGAGGTAAAACCTTTTGCGAGGGTGCAATTCCACGCATCAAGTTTTTGGCGCTACAACCCGGGGAATAGTTATTGTCTAGGTTGAAACTTCTTTTTATTAGGTCTACTTGCTAGATTCCTTTCTACGAGCTATTTGAAGAATCAAAAGACTAAGAGCTAGGAACTAACTGTCATGTAATAGGATGCAAGAATTCAAATTATAATTTGGGGGTGACCTCCCTTAGGGGGAGATTGTTAGGAATATAAATATTCATATGAAAGACTCGGTTACCCCGAGTATCCATTAGCATTGTACTAGCTCATAGGCTTAGTAGTATTAGTTACATTATCATAATAGTAGTTTTATATAGTAAGTATTTGTGGAGTGGGTCGGGTCTTTACCCACTGTCAGCTCACTCCACAGCCCATATAGGGGCGTTTTCATGTAAGTATAAATACCCTTTCCCATGCAAGCTAAAGGGTTGGATGTTCATTTTCTAATCTAATACACATAGTGTTTCTCTCTCTAGAATATCCCAACATCATCTCCTTCTCTCTCTAGAATTCGAATTAGGCTTGAATCATTCCTTGTGTTATGACCCTTCCGAAAGGCCAAAAAAGGCTATTGGAGTCAAGTGGGTATACAAGGCCAAGAAAAACGCCAAAGGCGAAGTGGAGAAGTACAAGGCAAGACTTGTGACAAAATGTTACAAGCAGAAGAATGTGATCGACTACGAAGAGGAAACTCTCAGAGTATGATTGATGAGCTCAAGAAGTCAATGCCTAGAGAATTCGAGATGAAAGGCATAGGACTTATGTCTTATTATCTTGGCATTGAAGTAAATCAAATGGATGAAGGAATTTTCATATGTCAAGAAGGATATGCCAAGGAGATATTAAAGAAATTCGGCATGGAGAAATATAATCCCATTGCCACCCCCAATAAAACATAAGGCAAAGCCATCTAAGCATGACGGAGGAGAAGCAGTAGACTCAACTCTATTCAAGATTCTCATTGGAAGTTTGCGCTATTTGACATGTACAAGACCCGAACATCCTCTTTGCGGTTAGATTGGTTAGTCGTTTCACGGAAGAGCCTACAACAAACGTTTGGAGATTGCGAAGAGGATCCTCCATTATATCAAAGGTACTGTAGACTATGGTATGTTTTACTCAAAAGGTGAAGACTTGAAGCTGGTTGGATATAGCGATAGTGACTGGGCTAGAAACAAAGACGATGAAAGAAGTACAACTGGATTCCTATTCTTCTTGGGTAACAATGCTTTTACATGGTCTTCAAAGAAGCAACCTATTGTTACCTTGTCTAGTTGTGAAGCAGAGTACGTGGCTGCAACATCGTGTGTATGTCATGCAATTTGGCTTAGAAGTATGCTAAAGGAGCGACACATGGAGCAGAAGATGCGACTGAGATCTACGTGGATAACAAGTCAGCAATCGACTTAGCGAAAAATCCAGTCTACCATGATCAAAGTAAGCACATCAACACTCGTTATCACTTTGGTTTGAGCTTTTTAGGCTTATAGAGTTTTGAAAAAGCTACCAAACTATGTTACCATGAACAAATAAGCTACAACATTATTAAGGAAGCAAGAAATGAGCATAAACAAAGAAAGAAGTGCATTGGTTAAGCTATAATAAGTGAATAAGCACTTAAGCTCAATTCTGGTCATGAACCAGGCCAATTGGCCAACTTTCAGACTAAGTGGGGCCCACCAGGGATGTTCCAGGGTCCAAAACAAAGGTGGAACCTAGAAGCCTGATAGGAGGGCTTTCTAAAGCACCTAAGCCCAAGGGATAAGCTCAAGATTTGAGCTTGTGGTGAGCTTGTGAAATGGGGTTAGTGGGCAAGGTTCAAAGTAATGTTCTGAGATAAGCAGTGGATTAAACAAGTACTAGAGCAAATTCCAATAGCAAATAAGGACAAATACAGACTTAGGCAATACTTAACAACTAAATACAACCACAAAACAACACTGGATCAAACTAATTCAAAGAGATCAAACAACCTTAGGTGTATGCTGATGCATCAGCCTAACCAGGCAGAAAAGTGGTACTTTGGGAGGCAAATTTAAGCTCACATATAAGCATATGAGTGCAAAACAACTTTCAAACATCCAAGTCACTCTAACATGTGTCCTTAATCACCCACAATCAGGAAAGGTTGCCAAGATATGAACATGTGAGAGTTAATTGAAAAATTGGTCAACTGGGTGCTCAGGGGAGATACATGCCCTGCAGGCTCAAACACAAGCTTGCACACACTCACCAAAAATTCTAAAAATTGTAAAAACTACAGGATTTGGTAGTCTAGGTGGTAGACTTCAAGCTTAAAAAGTTTCAGGTTCCAATTCTTACTTGAAAATTCAGGAAAATTACTCCAAGTTTTGGAAAAATCTGCCTTTGCTAGTATTTTTGACTTTTTCCAATTTGAGCTAGGTTTGACTTGGGTGGATTTTGGTTGATCCTAGTTAACTAATTATGTAGTAATTACCCTAAATCTAACTACCTTAAGCAAACTAAACATATTTTAACTTGATTATCTTAGATTCCTACCCTAATCTCTAAACAGTTAAGCTTAAATGTGATTTAAAAAGTAATTTGACTTTTGCTTTGAAAATTAACAAACCAAGGGTTCCTCTGGGCTAACTTAGACCTAGGTAACTTGTCTGAGTGAAATTTAACTAAAAATAACAAATATAACTGAGTGTAACAAGCTAAACCAAACACCCCTTTATCTGTGACAAGCTTTGAATTTTGACACAAAGGAACAATTCAGGCCAAGGGATTGTTACACGATAGTCTAATATGATGTTAGAAGCTGTAATAAACACCAAGATATAAGCTTAAACTACAAACACCTATATATCTATATTACACTAATTCAAACAGTTAAATGATAAGTTTTTTGACAAAGTGAGATCAATAGAACCAACACAACTTTTTAATCACTACAATGGCTCAAACTTAACTACTGATCCTAAATAAACACAAATTAACTATTTAGAAGTAATGGTAAAATAAAATGGGAGAATGAATATTGAAGCTTACAAGTCGTCCAAGGTTAAACCAAGTGAGACCAAGATTATAAGAACACAACCTATATGCCCCCCCTGGGCTCTAAACCAATCCAACTCCCATGCTACTCTTTTCTGCATCAGCAATCCAACACCTTCATTTTCTCTTCTGTTTTCCTTTTTTTTTTTTTTCTTTTCTTATTATATTTTCTGTTTTTGTTTTGTTTTCTTGTTTGACTACTGAGAGCAGAAGTGAGTATATGAAACCTCAAAACAACAATAATAACTTTGAACAAGATGTAATACAACTCAAAGTAATTTTTGAAACTGATAACTGTGAACTTAGAAATTTAACAACTGAAATACTTGCATTGATTACTTAAAAATTAAAGAGTACACTAGTTAACTGAATTAGAAATTACATGAATAAAACTACTACTACTTGACTACTTCAAAAAACTACATGCCAACAGGCTTACAATGAGGTCTTATAAATACTAAAAAAAATAGAAAGAAACTTGAACCATGCCTGTTGTCTTCTTTCTTTTTCACTTTTGTGCTCTTTGTCTGGTGTCTTTGTGTTGCTTTTGTTCCCTGGAAACACTTCCTAGTCCTTTGATTGGTCTTCTACTTCTCCTCAGCCCTAGGATTTGTGTTGGTGCATTGTGGAGGAGGGGGTAATAATTAGGTTGGGGTTGACTTTGTTTGAGGAGGGGAGGTAGGGTGGTTAGTAGGATGGTTGGAGAGTGGGGAGGGGACAAGAATGTTGGGATTGCAGGTTGTGTGGAGGCTGGGATGTTTGTTAATAGCGGCAAAGGGGAAGGGGGGAAGGGGTTGAACAATTTTGACCCGTCCCTTTTTATTAATAAAATGGGTGTAGGCTTTTGGGTGGACTTGGGCTGGGGAAATGATATGGACCAGGGGTGTTGGTGTGGGTTTGTGTTTGGATTATTTTGGTTTTGGTTTAGGTAATACTATTAAGGGTCCGTTTGTTATTTAGATGCACAAGGCCAAAATTGTAATTTGGTGATTTTCAAGGACCATAATTGCCAACCATCCAAAATATTCCAGGGACCAAGTTTGCCAAATACCAATAACTCATGGACCACATTTCACATTTTCCATTTTTTTTTTGAAATTCCTAGGGACTGATTTCGCCAAATTCCAAACTGTAGGGGCCAAAAGTGTAATTTTTCCAAACTTTTCACCTAAGGATTAATTTTGATGATTTTTGACTTCTAAATGCCTTAGGTTGACTTTTCTTTCAAAACAAATGCTCAGGGACTAGTTTTGTAAATTTTTGAAAGTTGGGGGACTGAAACTGCCAATTGTGTAAACTTTGTTCGTTTTTCATTGTTTTTACTCATTTTGCATCTGAAACGTATAAAATACAATCCCTAGGATATTTTTAGTATTTTGATGCATTTCTGAGCGTTTTCGAATGTTTTGGCAGTTTAAATACGATAAAAATGATGAGTGTTTGAGCACTCATCAATCCCCCACACTAAACTATTGCTAGTCCCTAGCAATCTTTTTTTGGAAAACTTGATGATTTGAAACTCTTTACCAAAAGCCATCACTTCTGGAGTAGCCAGATGTATCGATTACGGTCCACCTGATAACCATGTGATTTTGAGCAAACCACCAGCTGTCAACGGATTTGATTAGTCTTTACCAGAAGCCGTTTGCTTCTGGACTAGCCAACTCTTGATGGACCTAGTCAACATCTTGGTGAGTTGATTACCAATTATGGATTTTCCACTGCCTTTACCACAAGCCATAATCTTGCGGGCTAGCTAACTCATTCGCTTTATGGGATATGGCGAGTTGATTTACCATACAATTTTGGGCAAATTGCAAGTCGTCAACGGATTTGAGATATCTTTACCAAGAGCCGTTTGCTCCTGGATTAGCCAATCCCTTTTGTCGTTTGGACACGGCGGACTGATAACCACAAAAATTTTGAAATAAAGTGAAAAAATTTTTAAAAATTTTAGGCCAAAAAGGGGGATTCTAGAGGATATAATATGATAAAATTTGCTAGAATTTTCCCCTCCCCCACACTTAGAATTGAATATTGTCCTCAATATTCACAGTCCCGGCTATTATGCCGAATCTTTGAACGTAAAAAGATAATATTAGAAGCTAACTATAGGAAATCGTTTTGTATTTTTCACTTTATTTATCTGTACATACAATCACACATTTTTTTTTGTTGATGAAACTTTATATACATATATACATTTTCAAACAGCGGGGGGTTGGCCATTCCCCCACACTTAGGTGGTAGAAAGTAGAAAGAAATCAGAGATACGAGTGAAAACCCATATTGTTGCTACTGTTTTTGTTTATCGAGTCGCTAGCTTGACTCGATCCCTGAATTTAATTGTCCTTGGGGAAAGTTTGGAGATCCGGGACAACCATGGATGGTATGTCCTCTCCAAAGTAATGTTTTAAACGATGTCCATTCACTTTGAAATTAGGACCGTCATTTTGAGATAATTCGACGGTGCCATAAGGATAAACTTTTGCGATAGTGAATGGACCAGTCCATCGGGTTTTGAGCTTTCCCGAGAAGATCTTGAGTCTAGATTTGAAAAGAAGGACTCGATCACCAACGTTAAAAACGCGGTTCTTGATTTTGGAGTCATGAATCTTTTTTGTCTTTTCTTTATAGATCAAAGAGTTCTCGTAAGCTTGATCACGAAGTTCATTTAATTCATTCAGTTGAACTTTCCTATGATCACCCGCAGTTTTGAGGTCAAAATTGGCATGCTTGAGGGCCCAATAGGCTTTATGCTCAAGCTCGATCGGAAGATGGCACGCTTTCCCGTACACAAGCTTGTATGGCGTACACCCAATGGGTGTTTTATACGCTGTACGGAAAGCCCAGAGTGCATCATCTAATTTATCCGACCACGATGCACGATTCTCACCTAAAGTTCTTTCCAATATTCTCTTAATGCCTCGATTGGAAACTTCTACTTGTCCACTTGTTTGAGGGTGGTACGCAGTAGAAAGACGATGAGTTACACCATACTTTTGCATGACTTTATCAAATTTGTCATTGCAAAAATGCGTACCACGATCGCTAATTATAGCACGTGTATGTACTTATTTCCATGAGATGATGGAAATGGCCCCATAAAGTCGATGCCCCACACGTCAAAGATGTCATAAACTTGAATTGCATTTTGAGGCATTTCATTCTTTTGTGAAATGTTCCCGTGACGTTGACAAGCGTCACAGGATTTGACTAATTCTTGGGCATCCTTATAAATCGTGGGCCAATAGAACCCGGAATCAAACACCTTTTTGGCGGTGTAGTTTGGATTATGGTGGCCCCCCGTGGGACCAGCATGGCAAGCCTTTAGAATTTCAGCGGCTTCCTGACCATAAACACACCGCCAGATGACTTGATCCGCGCAGATTTTAAACAGGTAGGGGTCGTCCCAGAAGTAATGTTTCACATCTTTAAAGAATTTATTTTTTTGTTGGGACGACATCCCTTTCACCACAAAATTACCCGCAAGGTAGTTTGCGAAATCGGCAAATCATGGGGTAATAGAATCTCCACGAAAGGCAACCGCATTGAGTGTCTCGAGAGGGAAGGTTTCATTAATTTCCTTCTTTTCGAAGACATCTTGGTGTGGGTTTTCCAATCGGGAGAGATGATCAGCAGCTAGGTTCTCAGCTCCTTTTTTATCACGAATTATGATATTAAATTCTTGCAGGAGGAGAACCTAACGGAGTAGTCTCGGCTTTGCATCTTGTTTTGCAAAAAGGTACTTCAAAGCCGAGTGATCCGTATACACTATGCTTTTGGTCAATATCAAGTATGGCCGGAATTTTTCAAAGGCATACACCACAGCTAATAATTCTTTTTCAGTGGTGGTGTAATGACTTTGAGCCTCGGTCATTGTCTTGCTTGCATAGTGTATAGGCTAAAAGTGTTTTGTTTTGCGTTGCCCCAAGACTGCCCCAATTGCATAATCACTCGCATCACACATGAGTTCAAAGGGCAAGTCCCAATCGGGGGCAACAAGAATCGGTGCCTCGGTAAGCTTTTTCTTTAATGTTTCAAAAGCTTCGATGCACTCGGGTGAGAAGATGCAAGGAGCATCCTTCTCGAGGAGATGGGTCATAGGCCGGGCGATTTTAGAAAAATCTTGAATGAACCTACGGTAAAAACCGGCATGACCCAAAAAGCTCCTAACACCTTTGACAGTAGTGGGATGAGGTAATTTTGCTATGACATCAACTTTGGCTTTGTCAACCTCAATCCCACTTTTTGATATTTTATGGCCGAGGACAATGCCCTCTTTGACCATAAAGTGACTCTTCTCCCAATTTAGACATAACCTTGTGTCTTCACTACGTTTAAGCATGTTTTCTAAATGGGAGAGACATGTTTGGAACGAATCCCCAATGACCGAAAAATCGTCCATAAAGACCTCCATAGTTTTTCTGATCATGTCGGAAAATATGGCCATCATACATCTTTGATACGTGCCCGGAGCATTACATAAGCCAAATGGCATACGTTTATACGCAAAAGTTCCATAGGGGCACGTGAACATGGTCTTTTCCTGATCTTGCGGATCAATGGGAATCTGAAAGTAACCCGAGAAACCATCGAGGAAGCAATAGTACTCATTCCCCGCTAATCTCTCGAGCATTTGATCCATAAAGGGCAGAGGAAAATGATCCTTACGGGTGGCGTCATTTAACTTGCGATAATCAATACAGACACGCCACCCCGTAACCAAACGAGTTGGAATCAACTCATTTTCCTCGTTTGTGACAACAGTAATGCCACCCTTTTTTGGAACGCAGTGAATTGGGCTAACCCAAGGACTGTCCGAGATAGGGTAAATCAATCCGGCATCAAGAAGTTTTAAAACTTCTTGTTTGATTACCTCATGAATTTTTGGATTCACCCTTCTTTGTTGTTGGACTGCCGGTTTGAAGTCATCATCCATTAAAATCTTGTGGGTACAAAATTCAGGGTCAACGCCCTTGATGTCGGAGAGTCGCCAAGCAATTGCTTGTTTATGTGACTTCAGAACCTTTATTAGAGCAACCTTTTCCTTAACACTTAAATCTTTGGCAATTATGACGGGTAATTTATCATCACCCTCCAGAAATGCATATTCAAGATGAGGCGGCAAGTCCTTAAGCTCGACCTCAGGAAAGTCATCAGTTTCCTCAACATATTTGATTTCCTGATTATGAAGTTGTTGTGGTAGAATGGGAAGAGGAGAGGGGTCTTTGTTTAACAAATTTTCAAGGAGAAGAATATCCCTCTCGGGGTCAATCTCTTGGTTATCGATTCCATCGGGAATCGAATCACTTTTGAGAAAGGACTCAATCTCTTCTAAGATGAAGTCACTTCCCTCAAACGGAGTGAGGGAAGGAGAAGAATTGGCAATGATGGGATAAGAAGATGGAGTGAAGTTTTCACTCGTAGAATCATCAACGAAACCTAAAACCTCTTGAGCGTACTCCTCAGCAGCTACATCAATGACATCTATTCGGTTTACCGATTCAGAGTCATAATTGGAGGAGTACCTCGATGTTTGATCAAGGTTAAAGGTGATTGCTTCAGTTCCAACATGCAATGTGATCTCATGCTCAAATACATAGATAAGAGCATGCCCAGTTCTAAGAAATCCCCTTCCAAGAATGAGAGGGACCCTTGAATCGGCATCAAAGTCAACAATCACAAAATCTGCTGGAAAATGGAACTTTCCCACTTTAACGAATACGTCCTCGGCTATGCCAAGAGGACGAGAAATTGATCGATCGGCAAGCTCTAAAGTCATGCACGTGGGAGTGAGTTTGGGAAGAGATAGTTTCTTCCACACAGAATATGGCATCAGGTTAATGCTAGCACCTAGATCGGCCAAGGCGAAGCATTCAACCATACCCGGAAAAATACAAGGAATGAGAAACTTTCCGGGGTCTCCAAGCTTTTCGGGAAGCTTTTTCAAGAGAACTGCTGAGCAGTGCTCATTCAACGGAGTTCTAGCCATCTCAAAGAGTTTTTCCTTATTACTTAACAGATTCTTGATTGTTGATGCAAACTTGGGCATCAAGAGAATAGCATCCGCGAAGCTAATGTCAAAATGCAAATCTTGAAAGATTTGGAAAAATTTATCCATTTGGTGACTAGCTTTTTCGCGGAGCTTCTGTTCATTGAGACGTGATGGATAAGGAATAGAAGTTTTGGATTTAGGGTTGTCCACTGGAGTTTCAGGTGGTTCAAAAACAACTCCAGGCTTACATCTGGTTTCTGGAATAACCTGAGGTTGGACGTGTGCGATACTTCGTGAGCTAGGAGTTTGCACCTTGTCCGTGGTCACCTCAGGTTCACGTTCCACTACCTTTGGAGGAGAGAAAGAAGAGGTAGTAGGAATCGCGGGTTCATCATAAGAAGCACCACTTCTAGTTGTGATCGTGTAAAACCCTTAATTTCTCAATTATTGATATTCCTATTTTGCCCTCTAACTTTGAATCAATAAGAACATTATGAATCTAAAACCTAAGTTACTAAATTCTTAAATTACTGATAACAATTCTAAAATTTTCACCATAGCTTAACTAACTAATTAACTAACCTTAAAATACCAAAGTTACTACAAATAGACTCCATGATACGTTTACATGTCCTTTGGGCCAAAAATTTGCAACAACACTTTGATACATAACTTTGGGCTTTGAAAAAAAATTGAAAGATAACTAAGAGATGAGGCCCATTCTTAACTCCAGGAAGATAAGCTACAACCTAGTCAATGTAATCTCTCTATAATCGGCAAGAATCCTCCTAAATAACTATCACACGCTTCTATTCCATTATTATCTCACAAAATCATACGGTTCATTCTAAACTACACACACACATTACACGACACAAAGAGGAACCCTAAAAACAAGAAAGAATTGCGGCATAAATTCTTCTCCCCTCTCTCTTTTGTTAAACGTATATTCATCTTCAAAATAAACAACAAAACACAAAGCCCTAACTATACAGGAGTGGCGGTACATGTGGTCCAAGTTTGGTAGGAAGTAGTGGTCCAAGGATATGTCACGTAGCTATCTCATGTGTAGGATTGAGTACCGTTTAATGACACCAAGTTGTACCTGTGTGGGGTGATCGATCAAGTGATATGTGGAAGTAATAACCTGATTATGAAGAGGGTACAATGTGGTCCAGGATTGGTGTTGCTTTCGTGGTATTAATTCTGTTTGGAATCGACCCATCAAGGTATCTATCGACCTTGTTTTTTTTCTTTTCTGTTCGACACACACCAGCATGATCATAACATAAAAACTTAATTTGTTATATGCTTACCAAATCTGGTTACCTTACTATGCTACACGAATTATATTCACATAAAATGATAGAATCGACACATGAAATCATACACTTTTCACATAAAATCATACGACTTTGTAAACCGTTGTGTGTCGAGTTTTGTGGACTGTTTTAGTGTTCTTGTTTCAGCCCTATGTCGACTAATATATAACTTTTAACAAGCCCTAAAAATCTGATATAATTGATCATTAATGAGGTTAATAAAATCTGGAAATGACTAGCATTTATTAGGAGTTGGAATAGGGTTTATAGAGTAAGGTTGTGGTGATTTTATGAAGTTTCTGCAGTGCAGAATTTTGATCGGGTTGCACAACGTACAAAATAATGATACCAAAGTGTTTTATGGGTTTCATGAGTCTAAAACTAAGTACTATTTGTCTAGTTTCTTGAATAGTAAGCCACTTAACTTTAGAGGTCGAGAAGGTTGATTTTTGATTTTTGGGAGATTAAGTGTCAAAGCTGAGAAATCGAGTCTGAAATTCAGTTGGTGTTTTGGATTTTTCATTTTCAAACCATAATGATTTAGGAGCTCTCCTTTTACAGGGATAATATTTAGGTTATGTGTGACCTCCTGGAATTTTTGTGGATTTTTCTGAAGTGTTGAAATGGGATAACCAAATGCAAACTTTCTGCATATAAGTGCAGTTAACTTTCTGGAACTATTTTGATAAACGATTTTTGAAAGGGTATTTACACTTGTTAATAAATTCTGGAAAAATTCAAGAAGACTCCTAATACATAATAGCTTATGTGATAATTTTGGTAAATTTTTATTTTGAACTCTGATATGGTTTGGAAATTCGTTAAGTGGACCTAAATTCGTACTAAAATCTGTCATTTGAAGAACATGTGTGTTTTGTACCAATTGAAAACTCTTTAATAAATATGAACCCTAAAGTGCACTCAAATACTAATTAGGTAATATTAGTGATATGTTAACTTATATTAATTCACTTTAAACCTTAATCACATATTTACACTTTTAACCCTAAACTTTATATAAATGTCAGAATAAACCCTAAATTATATTTATTGTCACTTTCAACACCTTAACTTAAGGAAAATGATAACTTGGCTTAAAAGGATTAATATTGCTAATTCTGGAAACCTTCTAAACATGGAAGCTTACTATTTATGGAAACTTACTAAATCGGGAAACCTACCTAAAATAGAAAGTTACTTAAAATGGTTAAACTACTTAAAGAGGAAAGTTACTAAAAATGGGAAGCCGACTAAAATGAGTAATCTGATTTAAGATAAGTAATTAATCATAAGACGATCATATATTCGTGTAGATTCGCTGAAGAAGGAGTTTGCTTCTGATCTTATCGTTTTTGTTATGTTTGCACTTGCGGTTTAAGGTACAGATATTCTGACCTTTTCAGTAAAGGTTTCTCATGACTCTCTCATTTTCTTTTGATCTGACGTTCTGTTTAGGGTTCCCGATGCCGTTGCTATGAAACCCCATTTTATTTTTTGAACCTTTTCTGTTATGAACCTTTGCTATCTGAACTTTCTGATTTTGAACCTTCTGATTTGGACCTTTTGATATGACTATATGATAAGGACTTCTGATATGATCTGATTATGATGACTTATGATCTGTGTCATTTTATGACATTCTGTTGACCTATTCTGTTTGACCTATTCTAGTTTGACACCCGAGCCAAATTTATTTCACTAGGCATGGGGGTTCCATGTCCGTGTCAGGGATGCACCCCTGGCATGACTCCAGGGCAGTGGAGTGATGTTCTGCCACATCCCCTTATCTGTTATCTGTTATGAGCTCAATTGTCTGTTTATTATTGCCAATATTATTTCTGTGGGGGCGTATGGATGCATCATAGATCTGTTTCTGTTATCTGTTATCTGTTATCTGTATCTGGTGATTGATGTTGCGTGCATGCACGTCCTTCACAACTCTGGTAGGTCTCCCCTACATATGCTGCTTATTGTGTGATTATGACTATGATTATGATTATGATGAAGGCATTATTATGAAGGCATAATATCTGTTTCTGGGCTCGTGGTTGATGACTAACCCTTATCTTATCTCTTATTACTATTTCATACTTGCCTTTGATTACATTCTATTATTTCCTTTATACCTTATTCAGTATTTATTTCTGTTTCATTATTACTTCGTTGTTATATCTGTTCACTGGGCTTTTTAAGCTCAGCCGCATTTCTTTTCACTGCGGCAGGTTTTAGAGGGAAGCTGGGATATGAGTGAAGAGTGCATAAGAGCTTAGTGGACTTTACCTTGATAGCTTTATTTCGGATTAGAGATGCTTAGAAGTGTTTACGTTTCAGACTTAGTTTTATATTGTTGTTTCTTTGTAACCTTATATTTCAGTTTATTCCATTGTAACCTTTGAAATCCAATTGTATTACTTAAGATGTATGCTTGTGTTTGCTTTGATATGTCACCATAATGTAGTACTTCTACCCTTATCGGGTTGGGGTGTTACAGATCGCCTTAGCATCGCCCCTCGGGTTAGCGATCGTGTTGCTCGGAAGTGTTCCTGAGCCCGAGGGTCGTTCATTTAAAGACTTCTTAATTTCAGAAAACTGGCTAACCAACAACTTGTTCATCTCTTCTTGGGACTTCATGAATTGTTTTAACAACTCGTCAGATGAAGGCCCAGCAGGAACAATGGCTTGATTTTGGTTATTAAAATTTTGAGCACGATTGTTCTGATTGGGGCCTTGATTTTGAAAATTACCCTGATTAGGGTTGTTGTTTCCATGAAAATACCCGGGGTTGAAATTACCCTGACCTTGGTTTCTATTAAAGTTTCCTTGATTTTGATGTTGGAAACCTTGATTTTGGAAACCTTGGTTTTGATTCTGAAAACCATGACCTTGATTGAAGTTACCTTGGTTTTGAAAACCTTGGTTTCCTCTGTTTTGATTCTGGCCACGGTTTTGGACATTTTGGTTTTGATGAAAACCGGGAGGTCCAGGATAATGATTAGGACGGTAGTTCGGGTCCATAGGAGGGCGGTATTGATTGCCTCCTTGATTAGATGACCCGGCTACAGCATGAGCTTCAAACGGAGAACCATCAGTAGCTGTGCAATTGTAGTAGGCATGCGGCCCACCACAAGTTACACAGACTTCCACTTTTTTAACCTCAGCAGGTGGAGGATGTTGTGGAAAGGAGACTTTCTTTTGCTGGGCGAGAACCAAAGCTTGAATAGCCTCAGTAAGCTTGTCAATCTTAGCATCGGTGCTAGACTGACTCGAAGGAGATGAAGTGGAAGGACCCGCACTAGTTTGTGAAACAACCGGCTTGCTTCGTGTATAGCGGACCTTAGACTTGTTCTCGATGATTGCTAAGGCTTCTTTGGTGGTTCTACTCAAAAAGTTACCTCCCGCAGAGGCATTGAGAGAATCCTGATCAACTTGGCTCACGCCATTGTAGAAAGTATCGAGTTGCATCAACTCAGAGAAACCATGATGTGGACACTTGCGAAGTAATTCTTTGAAACGGTCCCACGCTTCACCAAATGATTCATCATATTTTTTAGTGAACTTGGTGATCTCGTTTTTAAGACTCGTGGTCTTAGAAGGTGGGAAGAATTCATTCATAAACTTTTTGACCAAATCTTCCCATGTCTCAATAGATCGAGGGGGTTGTTTCTCAAGCCAAATCCGGGCTTGACCCTCGAGGGAGAATGGGAAGAGAAGAAGCTTGATTGCTTCACACGGGACATTTTTGTACTTGATGGTTGATGTGATTTTATTGAACCATCGAATATGAGCATGAGGATCGTCCCTCTCAAAACCGTAGAATTGACTTGAGGTTACAAGATTAAGTAACCCGGTTTTGAGCTCAAAACTATCAGCCACGATGGCTGGGACAACAATAGCGTCTCTGTAACCCTCGTTGGGTGCTTGGAGAAGCTCACACATGGGGCGGTCTTCCGCCATGGTGACAGCAGGAGAGGAAACAGTACGGATCTCAGATCCGACTGTTGGTGCTGAACATCTACGAGGTCTCCTAGGTTTTCTTACAAGTTCACGTAATGGGCTAGTAGACCTAGAAGAGCGAGTGCGCATGCACTAGTAACAAAAATCAATCAAAACAAAGTCGAGGCAAAACCACAGTGAACTTAAACCAATAATCACAAGTAAGTGGCTTCTTTAAGAAAGGTAAACCACCTACAGGGATACAAAGGCAAGTTTTTATCTTTCGTTTGGGAACTTATTATGTTCACACCCCCAGTTAGTAGGTGTTCTGTCTTGGTTTGCGACGGTTTATTTTTATGTAGAATTATTATTCACAAGAAAAGATGAATGTTTTTGGGTTTTTGTGTATGTGTGAAAAACTTTTGGACAATATTTTTGGTGTCGTTTCGTTTACCAAAATCGTATCTCTTTAAGAATCACCTTAAAAGAAACGCGATATAGAAAACGTAACGATCTGTTTTGTTTGTTTTTGATTTTTTTTGGTGTTGTTAACACTTTAGGAAAAGTGTGAATGACTTTTTTGTTTTAAGATTAAGATTTACAAAAAGTGGGTGAGTTTATACTATGATGTGTGAAAAATCACTAATCTAAAAAACGTGTGTAGATACGCAACAGCCTCCCCGGCAGCGGCGCCAAATTTTGATTGGTTCCGAACGGTCAACTAAGTTTACCAGGTGATGGTCAACCAAGGCAAACGTCAAAAACCAACTAACCAAGGAGTTTAGGGAATCCCCGGGTCATTATGTCCCGACGAGGCGTGCAATTGTATTTGTAAACGTTTTAAAGGATCGGGTGATTAATCAGGAAGGTCAGGAATTTGATTATTATGGTTACACTACGAGATTAAGATGGAAAATGACTTAGAAACACTTTATTAACAATTACTGATTATCAGAATACCTAAAAACGTGATTTAACCTAAAAACGCGCGTTTGAGTTAAAATAAACGCGAACGCGCAAATAAAAAGGTGAAACGGGAGTAAACAAAGTCCTACAAATGTAAAAATTATATTTTTACAATCCTAATGTGATAAGAAAATTTTTGGAAAATTAAAATTATTTTTACAACTATTTAATTAATTACTAATTATTAATTACTTTTTAAATTAACTAAAATATCCTAAATTACAATTAATTATGAAAATTAACTAGAAAAATGAAAATTAAATTTAGAAAAATCTAAAATAATATAAAACTAATTTTGAAACAGAAAAAAACTATTTTTCTTACTTTCCAATTAATTATTAATAATTAAAAACTAATTATTTAATTAATTTAAATTAAACTAAATTATAAAAAATACTAAATGATTAAGGAAAAATCTGAAAAAATTACTAAAAATCTATTATGATTACAGAAGCCTAAGAAAAATTTAAAAACAGATTTTGCTTATAAATAAGCAGAAAATAAGCCAAAGTGGCTTAAATAGAAGTTATCATTTTTTTTTTTTTTTGTCTTTTTCAAATTTTTCTTTCACACAACTGATTTACTACTAAAAACTAACACTTTTTGTGAAAACACTTTTCTAGAAGCTTAGAAATAAGCCCTGTGCAACTCAATAAGCAAAACAGTCCATGGTTTGAGCTTTTTAGGCTTATGGAGTTTTGAAAAAGCTACCAAACTATGTTACCATGAACAAATAAGCTACAACATTATTAAGGAAGCAAGAAATGAGCATAAACAAAGAAAGAAGTGCACTGGTTAAGCTATAATAAGTGAATAAACACTTAAGCTCAATTCTGGTCATGAACCAGGCCAATTGGCCAACTTTCAGACTAAGTGGGGCCCACCAGGTATGTTCCAGGGTCCAAAACAAAGGTGGAACCTAGAAGCCTGATAGGAGGGCTTTCTAAAGCACCTAAGCCCAAGGGATAAGCTCAAGATTTGAGCTTGTGGTGAGCTTGTGAAATGGGGTCAGTAGGCAAGGTTCAAAGTAATGTTCTGAGATAAGTAGTGGATTAAACAAGTACTAGAGCAAATTCCAAGAGCAAATAAGGACAAATACAGACTTAGGCAATACTTAACAACTAAATACAACCACAAAATAACACTGGATCAAACTAATTCAAAGAGATCAAACAACCTTAGGTGTATGCTGATGCATCAGCCTAACCAGGCAGAAAAGTGGTACTTTGGGAGGCAAATTTAAGCTCACATATAAGCATATGAGTGCAAAACAACTTTCAAAAATCCAAGTCACCCTAACATGTGTCCTTAATCACCCACAATCAGGAAAGGTTGCCAAGATATGAACATGTGAGAGTCAATTGAAAAATTGGTCAACTGGGTGCTCAGGGGAGATACATGCCCTGCAGGCTCAAACACAAGCTTGCACACACTCACCAAAAATTCTAAAAATTGTAACAACTACAGGATTTGGTAGTCTAGGTGGTAGACTTCAAGCTTAAAAAGTTTCAGGTTCCAATTCTTACTTGAAAATTCAGGAAAATTACTCCAAGTTTTGGAAAAATCTGCCTTTGCTAGTATTTTTGACTTTTTCCAATTTGAGCTAGGTTTGACTTGGGTGGATTTTGTTTGATCCTAGTTAACTAATTATGTAGTAATTACCCTAAATCTAACTACCTTAAGCAAACTAAACAGATTTTAACTTTATTATCTTAGATTCCTACCCTAATCTCTAAACAGTTAAGCTTAAATGTGATTTAAAAAGTAATTTGACTTTTGCTTTGAAAATTATCAAACCAAGGGTTCCTCTGAGCTAACTTAGACCTAGGTAACTTGTCTGAGTGAAATTTAACTAAAAATAACAACTATAACTGAGTGTAACAAGCTAAACCAAACACCCCTTTATCTGTGACAAGCTTTGAATTTTGACACAAAGGAACAATTCAGGCCAAGGGATTGTTACATGATAGTCTAATATGATGTTAGAAGCTGTAATAAACACCAAGATATAAGCTTAAACTACAAACACCTATATATCTATATTACACTAATTCAAACAGTTAAATGGTAAGTTTTTTGACAAAGTGAGATCAATAGAACCAACACAACTTTTTAATCACTACAATGACTCAAACTTAACTACTGATCATAAATAAACACAAATTAACTATTTAGAAGCAATGGTAAAATAAAATGGGAGAATGAATATTGAAGCTTACAAGTCGTCCAAGGTTAAACCAAGTGAGACCAAGATTATAAGAACACAACCTATATGCCCCCCTGGGCTCTAAACCAATCCAACTCCCATGCTACTCTTTTCTGCATCAGCAATCCAACACCTTCATTTTCTCTTCTGTTTTCCTTTTTTTTTTTTTTACTTTTCTTATTATATTTTCTGTTTTTGTTTTGTTTTCTTGTTTGACTACTGAGAGCAGAAGTGAGTATATGAAACCTCAAAACAACAATAATAACTTTGAACAAGATGTAATACAACTCAAAGTAATTTTTGAAACTGATAACTGTGAACTTAGAAATTTAACAACTGAAATACTTGCATTGATTACTTAAAAATTAAAGAGTACACTAGTTAACCGAATTAGAAATTACATGAATAAAACTACTACTACTTGACTACTTCAAAAAACTACATGCCAACAGGCTTATAATGAGGTCTTATAAATACTAAAAAAAAATAGAAAGAAACTTGAACCAGGCCTGTTGTCTTCTTTCTTTTTCACTTTTGTGCTCTTTGTCTGGTGTCTTTGTGTTGCTTTTGTTCCCTGGAAACACTTCCTAGTCCTTTGATTGGTCTGCTATTTCTCCTCAGCCCTAGGATTTGTGTTGGTGCCTTGTGGAGGAGGGGGTAATAATTTGGTTGGGGTTGACTTTGTTTGAGGAGGGGAGGTAGGGTGGTTAGTAGGATGGTTGGAGAGTGGGGAGGGGACAAGAATGTTGGGATTGCAGGTTGTGTGGAGGCTGGGATGTTTGTTAATAGCGGCAAAGGGGAAGGGGGGAAGGGGTTGAACAATTTTGACCCGTACCTTTTTATTAATAAAATGGGTGTAGGCTTTTGGGTGGACTTGGGCTGGGGAAATGATATGGACCAGGGGTGTTGGTGTGGGTTTGTGTTTGGATTATTTTGGTTTTGGTTTAGGTAATACTATTAAGGGTCCGTTTGTTATTTAGATGCACAAGGCCAAAATTGTAATTTGGTGATTTTCAAGGACCATAATTGCCAACCATCCAAAATATTCCAGGGACCAAGTTTGCCAAATACCAATAACTCATGGACCACATTTCACATTTTCCATTTTTTTTTTGAAATTCCTAGGGACTGATTTCGCCAAATTCCAAACTGCAGGGACCAAAAGTGTAATTTTTCCAAAGTTTTCACCTAAGGATTAATTTTGATGATTTTTGACTTCTAAATGCCTTAGGTTGACTTTCCTTTCAAAACAAATGCTCAGGGACAAGTTTTGTAAAATTTTGAAAGTTGGGGGACTGAAACTGCCAATTGTGTAAACTTTGTTCGTTTTTCATTGTTTTTACTCATTTTGCATCTGAAACATATAAAATACAATCCCTGGGATATTTTTAGTATTTTGATGCATTTCTGAGCGTTTTCGGATGTTTTGGCAGTTTAAATACGATAAAAATGATGAGTGTGTGAGCACTCATCAGGTATCATCCTTTCATATGGGCATCGGCTTGTATGACCCAATAAGTTAGAGTAACCTGCAAAATTAAAAGTTAGTTACAACTTGTAGAGAAAAATAGCATCATCAATAGAATACCTCAATCCCAAAAAACAATATCTTGCAAAAATCCAAAAGAAACATTGTCCAAACATCAGTTTGAGGTGCATTAATCCAAATCAAACATAATCCAAACACCAAATAAGTTCAAAGGCATTGCAAATGCAAGAGAAATAATCCAAAAAAGACAACAAAAACAAATGTATCTTTGTGGGAAATGCATCCACAGTTATGCTGCATCAAATAAAAAGATTTAAATCCTTCACGGACCAAAGAAGTCTGTCACTTCCACCAAATGACCTCTCAAGACCAACTCATGGCTTTTCAACTTTGATCTCTTTATCTAACTGGAACTTGGTCTTTTTTCTTGCACTGTTTTCTTCTAATTCATCAAATACAAGCTTCTCAATTGCATCTATTTTCCTCTTTTCTTGAGACCATGTATCAGTAGCCGACTGGTCAACATTGGTAACAGTATTCTTGATCTTATTTTGAGGCATTGTGTTTTCATCGGTTAGTGACTCCAAATCCTGCAAAGAATCATAAAAAGATGGTAACACAAGACAAATATAACAACATTGTATTTGATAGTTTGTTATATATTTGTATAAATAAGTATACTTACCAAGGAAGTGACGTCCGCAACCTTTACACTTGTTGCTTTATTTTCTGCCTTAAAAACAAATATAAAATATGGATAAGACACTCTTATATCAACTGAGTTAGTAGACTTACAAACTAAACGATTGGGATATATTTGACAAATACCTTCTATGGTGTAGAAGATGCACGAAGAGATTCGATAATCTCAGGATCAGAAGACATACGCAACACATTAAAGACAGGTAACAATTTTTTGGAGTTGAAATCATCCATCAATACTTTGAATGCATACTTCTTACCTACAATGGCAGTAATCTCAGGTGGAATGAAACCATTATTAGTAGTCTACATATTGAAAGTATAAGATGTATTAAATGAATATAATTACAAAAGCATTAAAAGCTTATGGTTATATATAGGTGATACCTTGCCATATTTATTACATAACGATATGCCAATCTATCAGTCATGGCCTAAATGTCATCACTAAACAGGGACAAAGATACAGTCCCATCCTACACACGAATTTGCAAGCGGACCTACACATTTGTGTTGTTAACCAAAGTTAGTTCTTGTTCTCATGTATGAGTTTGTTGGATTGGCTATTGATGTTTTAAAAGAGTGTAAAAGTATGTAAAATCTCACTGTGTTTTGATGCTTGATGAAACCGTAAAACCCTTAGTGCAGTACCACTCTGTCGGTCAAAATAATAAGCAATGTTGACAGGTTGGAGGTGGGTGAGAGTTTATACGAACCTGCATAAGAATCATGTTTTGTATCAGCATCGCCAAAATAATAAAAAGAAATTATACTTGCTATGTTTCAGCATTCATTAGCCTGCAACACATTAGTATAGACATGGAGCGAAACTGAAATTCAAATAATCGTACAAAAACCTTGTTCATTAAGAATCAGTTACAATAGTCCTGTCTGCAGTGGATTTTTATTAAAACAATAAATATGCACTATCTGCAGTGAATATTTGAGACACATACACCAAAGATCCATGACACCGTTGCAAGGACAACATAATCATGTGTCAATGGACAGTGCATCACATTTTAATAAGCTCAATTAAGGACGAAAAAGGAGAAGATTTGATGTCTTATTGAATGCCTATGGTCGTTTGCTAACAAACATGAAAATGATATAACGTATAAGTGGATTCAAATAGATAAAACCATAATAAACTTACTTCATGGCCACAGTAAACTTGAGTTGGTTTTGGAAAAGAAACCAAAGTCACACACAGAGACTCATATAGATAAACCATAATAAACTTACATTGCAGTTGGATCTCATTTTTCCCTTAATCCTACAGATAAACGAAACTAATTATGGGGTACATAGGCAGAAAAGATAGAGTGTGTAGGACCTTAGATATACCAACTTTATCACTAATAAGGGACGTATGGGTTGGTGACTTGATGATATGTATGGCGTATGATATGAAGAGAAAGAGATGAAAAGAGAACTTTATTTCATAAGCAAAACACACACAATACACACACAAGCACACACCTCAAATGAGCCTTTGAGGTGTTTATATAGTAAGTTACATCATGCCCTAAATGGCTTTCTATGGGCTTGGGCTTGGACTTGGTTTATGTAAACATTACAAGGCTTAGATAACATAACACATAACATATTAGCTTGCCAAGTCCAAAGCCCAATGACTAATCTATTACATATCTTAACCCACGACACAAAGTTCTTATAATGAGAATGACCATCACTTCTCTATACATATTTTTAATGCTAACAGAGTGAGTTATGGGAAGTAAGCTTATAACATTTCCTCCAAACAGCAGCTAAATAAAAACTATTTGTATCGGCATACATGGATGTTGTAGCGTACCTTTTCTTGCAGTGCCTTTACAGCTCCCAACATCAACTCCACATACTAAAATAGAAGTCCACTACACATATACTAATTCAAATCCGAGGCTTGCAGTTTGTGAGATAATGTTTTTGCGGGGTCTTGACCAGAATGAATTGAGCATAAATTTTCAGAAATAGGTCGCAACTGTAACACCACTGCAGTGAAAACTTAGAGAAGAAGGACATTTCCCGTTTGAAGCTTTGAGTTTCAGAAATTATTACGGTCACGTGAGATGTTTATGGTTGTAGATCAAAAATCAACTAATAAATTATGAGAGGTGACTGAACCAAAATTTGCAGCCAAAGTTGGAAACATATGTCAAATATCTGTTGTAATTTCTAAAATCAGAATTTGGGTTCTACATTCAATTCTATTTTAATTACCCTACAATAATCTTTTTCTTTGAGTCGCATGTCTAGACAGCACAAATCTGACCCGTGATCATCGACAGAAAGCATCACAGAAACTGATAGTTATAGAATTCGTTAGTACTCCTGGTCAGTACCGTTGCTGATCAACTTTTTCATACATTGTTTATAGTTTCTTAAACATTTAATAAATTAGGATGTAGATATTACCAATAGGCTGACCTTTGCAGAATAAATTTAGCAATCCGGAGCTTTCTTTCATCGGACATCCTTTGATAGGTACATTTTAGAAGCTTCACATGTATTCTTTCTTTATTTTGGAATTTTGGAGTGAAATGACTAGGCATGTAGAGTACAAACCTTAGTCGCCAATAACTTATATGAACATGAAAAGTAATTAACACTTTTAAATATTTTAGGTGCTTAACAATACCCGTAAACTCGCTTTGGATGGTGTATATTAATTATTGGTTCTTCACGTTTCTTAGTGGAAGGTGATCCACTTTATGTTACTGGTAGGAAACCACAGTGCTATGTTCCTGAAATGGATGAAATATTTTCGGAAGATGGGTAAAACACTTATTCTAAGTCTAATTTATTATTGAGAATTACATAGTGTATTATCTTTGTTTTCTTTATATGCAAGTAAAACAATCATTAACTTTAAAAAAAATGAACGCATGTAATAATCGTTATTAATTTACCTTTTTATTAGAGGGTATCACAGGCCTGCAAATCCTGTTCCCGGAGACTGTGGGTACTACTTGCATACTCATCAATTAGTTCTTTGTCATCCAATGACAAATGAGGTATGTAGTTGAAAATGCTTAAATTGTCAACTTGAAATTTACGAGGTAGCATTTTTATTTTAATGTCTATAAATGATTAATGCATACTTCAAGGTATGGAAAATCACTGATTTTGCTCTAATGTACTCATCAGTCATAAGGTTTTTTTTTCAATCTTTTTTTCTTCTTTCTGCCTTCACTTTTAGAATTATATCGAAACTATTTTGTTTATATCAGTAGCATAGTTCGACAAGTTTATTAATGTTGTATGTCTATGTATAGGATATTGATACTATCATTACACATTACTCTGGTTCCATAATAGGATTAGGAATAGAGAAGTTACAAGTTTTATATACTGATACAATTAAGCACTGTAGTGTGAGGGTGTTTAGCCAAGTATAGTCTAGGTGCTTAATGATCACTACAAAAAAATGACATCTAGTGACACACAAAAAATGCCACTAAAGATGAAATAAGTGCCACTAAAGGTCTTTCTGGGAATCGGTGGCATAAAAAATAAGTGTCACTAAGTGCACTGCCACTAAAGGGATTTAGTGGCACTTTTTCGATGTGTTGTTGCATCCTTTTTGAGCTTTAGTGGCACTTATACTTCTATCACCGAAAACTTAAAAGGATTTTGTGGCACATAATTTAAGTCACTAGATGCATGTAGCTACAAACAACTAACCACTTTTTAGCGGCAAAAAGTTTGTGCCACCCTAAAAGATTTCGACAATAGCTTTGTGACACCATAGCATTTTTTAGTTCCTAGAGCAACTTACTTTCAACCACAAAAAAAAAAAATAAAAAAAATAAATATAAAACAAACAAACAAACAAACAAATACAACAATTATATTATATTGCAATAATCCAACAAAATTTTCTGATATACAAGAAAGGAATATCGAATTCAGATTAAAAAAAAAAAAAAAAAAAAAAAAAAAAAAAAAAAAAAAAAAAACTCTAAGTGTTCGACTAGGATATCCAATAAAAACCCTAAAACGTCATAAGTGACCACATCTTGTCGAAGATATTGAATGTCCTCATCCATCTTTAAGACACATCTGTAAACAATAAAGAAGAGAAACAATACACTTTATATTAGACACAAGATAAACAACACTGCATTAATCAAGATATGTAAGCCAAAAAAGTGACTAATATAAACGCAAAACATATATTAAAGCCTCTAAATATTACCAATTGCTCACCCATTTTCTGCTATCATCGAGAAAAGGATAAGGTATTCATCTAGGTAAGTACCAAATTAATAGCACAAGAATCAGTTGACAAAACTTTAGGTCCAACTCTATTTTGACATTGATTATGAATAATTACTCTCAAATAAAGATTAGAAAAAATAATCCTCTAACACAGCACCATACTGCACTCACCAATTAGAGCAACATGTTTGAAAAAAAAGAGGCAAAAATATGATAACTTGCATACACACAACTACAAACACTAGGGGTGCGTTTAGTTGGAGATAAATTCTCCATTTTTCTAAGAAATTTTTCATAAGAAAATGAACAAACTGAAAACATTTTAGTCGCACTTTTTTCCAACAATTTTCAAAAAAAATGAAAATTTCATTTTCTAAATTTTAACTAAGAAGTTGAAAAGCATTCTACCATTTTCACTTTTTTCTTTCTCATTTTTTTTTCTCAACTCCAAAAAAAACACATACACCATTCTACTCCTAATCTCTCGTGTCATCCTCCACCGCCGACCGTCGCCGCTGCCGCCGCCACCGTCGCAATTTGAGGTAATCTTCTTATCATTAAAAAAAAAGAAAAATATAACTCCAACTAAACGCGTTTTCAAAATTTTCAACTCTTCTCGAGAGAAGAAAAACCATCATCTTCTCAAGGAATTTAGAGATGGAAAAATTGAGAAATTTTTCGCCAACTAAACGGCCCCTATACTTTCTGACTTTTTGTTTTCTGTCCAAATAGGTTTACAGTTTACTGTTTGTTATTAAAAAATGGCCACTCCAAAACGACATGTATAACATGTAGACACAAAACTACAAATATGTTTTCTGTTGAGATAGACAACCTTTCATCTCTATAATAACAGACTTCAATCAACAATACTTAACAAGTATCGTACACACAACTTAAAAACTTTTATGAGTCAAATGGGTAAACTAAAAATAATAGGTGAAATATGTTGTTGTCAAGGGACCAGAACTTATTCAAAGTGTGTTTTATGGCTTCCCAATCTCTAAATGGCATGATGAGAGTACGTACCTTCAGAGAGTCGATAAACAATACCAATTAAATGTCTCTAAAAAAGAGACTCTTCAACACATAAGTGGTCAAGATAAGACCTGTATGTACACAAATGTTTAAGTAAATGAAATCATGATAAGTCCTTTAGCATTCTTTATCAATCATCATTATCATAAACTAACAAAAACCCCTTTGATACAAAACATGAGCATATTATTATATACAATCAGTTTAATATTTCACCAAGTATTAGAGTTTATCTCCATAACACTTCCAGAAAAGCCACTTATACCTGAAAATATTTAATTGCTTCTATAAATGACATCCAAAACATAATTAAATAAATGAAGAAGTAAATTGAGACAACCTTTTTGGGTTCCACACAAAACCCTAGAATCATACAAGGATATGAAATTCAAACATGCCATAATCAAAGTTAATATAACAATACAGGATTACATTCTTGAATGGGAGTGCTAATTACGAAACAATAGTCAAGCCCTAAAAAAGTGAAATTGTGTATGCAAAACCATTAAAAATTTGATAGAATTATCTGAACAAGATTGAAAAAAATACCTGATACATTTGTGGTTGTAATTGAGAGATGAGACTAGTGACATTAAGACCATAAGAGGTCGTATTTGAGAGAGGCGATTAATGATAAAGGTTGATGATTATGAAATTAGGGATTGAATGTCTAAAAGATAGACTAAGGAGGGATTTCAAAATTGAAAAAAGAATACAGGAGGGATTGTTAAAAAAAGGCCCGCCGAATGAAAATTTTCATTTATCCACAATGGCACTTTCTTAAAATGAAGCATATAATGACATATAATATTTATGTGACACTAGTAATAGTAGTTTATAGTAGCGTATCACAACATATGTCATTAATAAGTTGGTGTTGTTATGGCACAAGATGTAAATTGCCACTAAAACATATGTTTACTTTAGTGGCACATATGAAGTGTCATTAAAAACGTGTTACATCGACACATGAAATATGTGCCATCGAAAGTGTGTGCCACTAAATGGCCTTTGTTTTGTAGTGGATGTATTGTATTTTGAAATAACTATTAAGCACTTTTAAGGTGTTTGGCCAAGCTTATTTCTGAAGACTCATGACTTTGTAGGGGACAAATAAGCTAATAAGCACAATCCCTTGGATTGTGATTATCTTGAAATACACAAGCTTTTAGGCATGAACTTACCCAAACACCCCTTCAAGTAGCACAAAAAATTAATCAACCCTGTCTAAATGGAAATGCTAATTTCAAATTATATTCAAGGTTACTTTAACCTTGCATCTTTGGTTTTTAGAAATTGGTATGTAATTTTCATTTTGACATAGTAGTTTAAATGCAATTGGTTTGTGACACGAGCAAAGTATTGTAGGACCAAGAGCTTCTAAATGTTAGTTTCTCTTCCTTCATACAACGTTGCTTAGTCCAAGGTAAAGTTTTGTATCCTGTTAGTTTTGACACGGTAACTTTTGAATGGATCAATAGGGGTAGTTTTTTTATGTGGGTCAAATGCGTATGAAATAGTTTATTTAAAACACTATATGGCAAACATGCTAATCGGTTAAAATTAAAAAAAAAAAAAAATACACATTCAACTTAATTTTAACCGATTAGCATGTTTGCCATATAGTGTTTTAAATAAACTATTTCATACGCATTTGACCATTAAAAGTTCATAACTGACATGTGAACACTTGTAAAAGTTCATAACTGACATATGAACTTTCTAAAATACAACAATACCATTCAAACTTTCAAATTATGGATCATTATCATACGTTTTAGAATCATCTCTTTGCACTTAGAGTCATCTCTTTGCACCGTTAGTCCATTTGACTAATGACCGTTTGTAGTTAACTCACAAATATGTTTTCTTTTTCACATTATATGTTTTCGCCAGTTTTTATATGTTTTCGTCCGCTTTTATATGTTTTGGCAGTTTTATACGTTTTTATCCATTTTGCCCGTTTTTATATGTTTTCGTTCGTTTTATTCGTTTTTCTTATGTTTTTATCCGTTTTTGCCCGTTTTATACAATTTTTGCCCGTTTTTATATGTTTTTTACCCAGCTTTATACGTTTTTGTCCATTTTAATACTTTTTTGCCCGTTTTTATATGGACACAGACATATAAAAACTGATAAAAATGGGTAAAAACATATATAAACGGGCAAAAACGTATAAAAACAAGCAAAAACGGATAAAAACGTAAGAAAAACGTATAAAACGGACGAAAATGTATAACAGCGGACGAAAACGTATGAAAACAGACAAAAACGTTTGAAAATGTATTAAAACTGACGAAAACATCTGTGAAAAAGAAAACATATTTTTGAGTTAATTACAAACGGTCGTTAGTCAAAAGGACTAACAGTGCAAAGAAATGACTCTACGTGCAAAGAGATGATTCTAAAACGTATGATAATGATCCAAAATTTGAAAGTTTGATGGGTATTGTTGTATTTTAGAAGGTTCATAACTGACATGTGAACACTTGGGAAAGATCGTAGCTATTACATGCCATTAACCCTATTGAATGACCTAAAGTGTCATTTTAAAGTACATCGTTTGATTAAATAAAACATTCAGAGTTTAAAAAAGTTAGGTCCCAAAAGGTGATCAAACGTACCGGAAATAAGTTTGTTACAAATCAAACGATAGTTTAAGTGCATAAAATCCCAAATGAGACGTGTCATCTTGGCGACTCTGTGATATGATTCCATGCATGTCATGATAAGCTTACCTTAATTACCTAAGAAAATACATGCTAAAACGGTCAACAATATTGGTGAATTCATAGGTTTAAGTAAATAATGATAGGCACGACAACTCCAAGTATGGTAAGGTATGACATGCATAATAGATACAGTGCCACATAAAAATAATACAATTGCTCTAAGCTCATGACCCTGAAGCTAGACTGATTCTGAATGCCCCTACTGAGTGTTTTGCCAGACACTCTGATTATGATCAAATGATATGCGTCCGTATGGAAGTTGGAGCTACCAACCCGGACGGAGGAGTCACCTTCAATAGATCTATTCATTACATTCTCGCTTACTACTAATTAACGGTTCATGATAACAGGGGACTTAATATGGCGATGGGGTAACTTAAGCAATGTAATGAATTTGAATACTTGGGTCCGCAAAAATGATGTGCATGTATTCTCTCACCCCGTGAGTTTGGAAATGAAATAATCAATTGAAAACGGGGATATGAAACTCACATGGTACAACTTATATGATAATCAAAAGGAAAGTGCATGGAAATGAGGCTCAAAAACTACCCGCAACCTAATATGAATGATCTGATTTAGTCTTGAAATGATGTCATGTATGCAATTTATGAATGTTATATCACCCGTACATGTTTGTTTGTAAGTTTAGCTATAAAAATAACGTTACTTGGTTATATTCTTAGCAATAGTCTAAAATATAACATTTTTGGATTTTTAGCAAGTATGTATCGTAACTACGATATGAATGTTTCAGTAATATATATTTTGAAAAGTTTTGAAAAGTTTCCGACTCGACCAAAATACATACATAAAACACTACTTCATTTATTTAGTCCGTTTAGCCTGAATCGATTGTTAAGATTTTTAAGACCCTCAAAAACGACTTTTAAGATTTCTGACAGTTTTCGGTAAAAAGTTGTGAATAGTATTTTTATATGTTTTTTGACCAAAACTTCGGTGTGTCATAACTTAGTTGTTATAGTTCGGTTTTCAAAGTTCTACCAATCCCCGCTAAGGTATTTAAGTATACTAACACATTTTAAGGTCTCGGGGACTCGGTGTATATTTTAAAGCTTTGTTTTAATATGATGAAAATCCCAACAGCATCTATATATTTCCTGAAAATAACTATTGCTAATATATTTAGAAAAATACGTATCTCATTCGTTAAACCAGTTTTTATCCATTCAAACGACCACGTTTTCGTTAAAAAATCTATTTTCTATTTCTTTGAGTAAATCTTGTAAAAATAACTTATTTTTCTGAAAATTAGAAATTTGGGTAGCGCTTCCGCGTATATTTCAGAAATCCATTTTTTCTAAACTAATCCGCTTATGATAACAACACCAAAATTAACCTATTCTCTTCCACCAATTTCTTCAACAATTTTTGTAGTCCCAAAATGACCATAATAACATAAATAAAATGTAGATCTAGAAGAAATGACTAAAAATCTAGTAAAAACAATTATAGACTTATATTAACATATATTTAGCAATAGTCTTTATAAATCACACAAAAATGATCCAAGGCTTGTTAATAAACATTTTTCTTATTAAATAATTTTGTAACTTATATTTACTTGATTTGATCATAAAAATTCACAAAATGTATATAGGTGATATATGAAATTAAATGAGTTTAAATGTAGATTTAAACATAATAAATGCATAAAACACATAATGAAAGGTATAAAATTTATTTTATACTTACTTGATAATGAAGAGTTTTTGAAAGATATAAAACAATAGATCCCCAATGGTTACTCCAAATCAATTTGTAGTTAGTATAAAGCTCGTGATTGATCAAAATATGCTTGAAACTAATGAAATTGGATATTCTCTTCTTGTTTTTCTTCTTGATCGATCAAGATAGATTATTTGAGAGAGTTTTGGTGAAAAAAAAATTGCAAGTAAATGAGATCTAGGTTTTATTTTTCTTTATATAGTGCAAAAAGTGTTTTTTTGTAATTTCAATGGAATAGCATTTTGGTAAATAAAGGAAAAGGGTAAAATGGTAATTTCAAAGATTTTTGAAAATATCTAGATATTTTTAAATAAACATATAGATATTTTAGGAAAATGTTTATTAGGAGTATTGGGTATATTGTCATGCATAAAAATTGTGTAAAAGCTTTTATATTTATTTAATAAATTTTGACAAATAAAAATGCACACACATGTAAGACCTAAAATGAAAATGATGATACTGGAAATATGTAGACTAACTCTAATCTATTGGTTGTGCACAATATGATGTTTCCCGGTTACGTGATTTAACTCTTAAAGTTACGCGTAAATAATACTCGAAAAACTAATTTTTCGGAGAATCTAGGCACCTTTGGAAGCCAGGGAGTGTGACAACGTACACGCTTCCCTTTACTCCATACCATAGGGCCTTTTCATCAGTTGCAGGCCAAAAAACGGGGAAAGACTTTTCGGAAATCACCGGCGGTTGGTCCGGAAAGACATGGGACTTTTTGGGCGCTGCCGAGAATAAACATGTTGTGCCGGGTGACTGGAATCCTCTGAGGTCAGCTAAACAAGCTGACAATCGGAAAAAGATGTTGAGCAAAGTTGCTTGAAGCATGAGGCTGATCCGTAACATCAATTGCAGAAGAATGCGGTTAGAGTTAATGAACATGAATAGTAAAACTACGAGGATGAATAGTAACTTTTTCAGGAAATAAAAAGTATAATTTTAAAGTTGAATAATGACCTGAAAATGCGGTTTGTCATAACCAATGGTGGCAGTGCACGATAAATAAGAAATAATATAAACAAGAAGTTGTAATGGTCTGTGCATTCGGTTTTGCAAAATAAAAAAATGGATCAATTTTGCAAAATAAAAAAATGGATTTGATGCTGGTGGTTGTGTGGTGGTGTTGGTTGTATGATGATAGCGGGTGGTGGTGGTGCTAGTTGTGTGGTGATAGAGGGTAGTGGTGTTGCAAATTCAAAAGAAAATGAGAGTGAGGAAGAAGACGAAAGTAAATTAGTCATTCCGCAGGGCGTTTAACCTTCACTAACAAAAAAAAATAATGGTTGTTAGCGCAAGGGACATAACTTGTTACAAAAAAGTAAAAATTAATGGCATAATTTGAATGGGGAAAAGTAATAACATAGGATGAAAAATTAGAATACCACAGCAACATTATTTGCAATTTTTCCTTTTCTTTTTTTGTTAAAAGACACGTAGGTTAATTGATTTTCTAAATAGATATCTTAAAGCAACAACTCTTTTCTTTCAAAAAGTGACTGAAACTTTCTACAACCTTTATTTCTCAATCAATGACTAAAAGTTCCTCAAATTATTTGAGGAATAATTTGACCTTAACCAAATCTCTCACAATTTAAGTATTCTAATAATATAGTATATTAACAAGATTTAAAAAGCTTTTCCAAAACTTTTAATTATTGCGTTGAAATAACATTAGTAATAACAGGTTGAAGATAGCGGAGAAGATGATTTGGAAAAGAAAAAAAAAAAGATTCATTGATAGCTAATTGCATCGCGGATGGTGTAACAAACAAAAAGATAATTTCGAATTTGTAATGGAACTTTTGGATAAGTGAAATTACGCGGAGCTCTTGTAACATTTTTCTTTATTTATTTATTTTTTGTTATAGACTTGTAGGCCTTTGCATGTGATGACATTTGTTGTTTATATATAATAGTGTGCCTATCTCTGAAATAGGTGTTGGCACCAATTTTTTGGAGTGGCGTTAAGAATAAGATCGATTTGAACATGTAGACATTTAATTCATGAAGAAGGTTGAATGAATTGAGCATAAAGAATAAAGACTCCATAGCATAGACCCACATGGTATTATTAAGTAGAATGAAAATGAAATAGGTGCTCACCCAAAAAGGGGAAGAAAATCATGTTGTGGCCAGAATGTCATGTTTTAAGGAAATGAGTATACGTATGGTAGAGGTAAAAAATGATAGATGCATATACATCTGTGACACCGTCATTTAAGTATTCATCCTTTTCACCAAAATAATCACCAAACGTTCATAGTGGTGATCACTAAAAACAATCACACAAACGTACATCGATCACTCAACAAAAGGTTTTGGTCGTTGTGGTCAGGGTTTAATTATGAGGTGTTGTAACAGTTGATGACGCTTCTCGTGAGTTGCTCTTGCTCCTCTCCTTTCAGTTGATTCGGTTCATGTTCATCGTGGCTTCTACTTACTCAAGGAAGCCTATGCAATAGAGTCAGTTTCATTAACTAAATTCATATATAGAAGACAATTTGGTTGTCAGAGTTATAGATCAAATGCTTTAGACTCGATTTCTACTTAGTACTTACGTTGTTTTTCGAATGTTATTTATTACGTCTAGACTTTTGTGAGGTATTTTTCTCGCTTGGTATATATGGTTGTGTTTGGGTTTGGTTTAGGTTGTTCAGTAAGAGTGTCACTTTGTGGTTTGGTTTTAACTGTAATCTAGGTTCTTGCTAGTTTTCTTTAACATAAATTATGGTTCAGAAAAAAAATGGAGTAAAAACACGTACCATGGTATATATAACAAACTAAAATTTTTAACTATATAGGTTCACTAATATATATTAAATTAGGCATTTGTCATTTTTTTCAATAAGTACGACGTGGCTACCTTTGTAATTATATGCAAATCTGCTCATGTCATCATTATTATTACAAATACTATTAGGATAACCATCCACGTCTATGATAAACAATGACACTTATGATTCATGGTTGAAGAATAATGTACCTCATTCTAAATAGATCGAACTGAAGTGAAATCGAGAACAAGGACACTACCTAAACCAAACTACAATTGTCAAAGGACTTGGATAAGTTTTATGACATTGTTTCAGATGTTGATATTCAGGAATCTTATGTCGAGTCTACTGTGACTAATGTTTCAGATGGGGTAGAGATCCAAGTACGTTGGTTGCAAGGAACAGTGATGAATGTTATGATCAAGATATCGAGAATGAAGATGTTCAATATATAGTGGAGCTAGCGAAAGTTGTCTAAATCGAAGTGGGCTTTTCAAGACTCACCTAGAATAATGGAATAAAATGGCAACAGTTCATGTCCAGAATAATAGATAAGACTTGTCTTTTAGTGCTAATTAATGTGGGTCCATGTTACTTTCTAAATAAAAAATATTTTTTGTGTGTCCTTTTTATGCTCTTTGAGTGGGGTCCTTGCACAAAAAGACAAGTCTTATCCAATGCCTTTAGGGCATTGGTTAGACATTCCCACAAAAGTTTATATTACGTTGATTAACATTATATGTACTACTTTAACTATTTGATTGAACGTATATACCTCATTAACTATATGTGACAATAAAACTTATATATAAAACATCATTAACTTATATTTTTGTCATATATTTTATGATTATGATATACATTTGTCAAATATAATCTTTGATTGACTAATATATGTTCACCTAGTTCACCAATACATTTATCAAATATATATTCTTTTGCATGCAGTATCTAATATGTGAGTGATAGAGCATGATTTTTTGGGTTTCAGCTAAACACATGTATTGAGTCATAAGAATATATTGGGTGAAATTAATGATAGATAACATTTGTAAGCTAGCCCTTAGGATACATACGTAACACTTTCATCTAAGAATCTAATAAAGTATTCTCAACCTTCCATATAGAAATGCAAATACTCTCATTCTTACCCTTCCATATCGAAAGGCAATACTTACGTAACACTCTCATCTAAGAATCCAATAATGTAGTCTCATTCTTAACCTTCTATATAGAAATGAGATACGTTTAGGCTGGCCAATACATCAAGATGGATCAAGTTATTCAAATGTACTGGATGAATACATGTAATACTCTCATTTAAGAATCTAATAAAGTATTCCTATTCTTAACCTTCCATATAGAATGCAAATACTTCCATTCTTAACCTTCCATGTAGAAATGAAAATACATTTGAGTTGGCCAAATACAACAAGATGGATCAAGTTATTCAAAGGTATTAAACGAATACCCGTATCACTCTCATCTAAGAATCTAATAAAGTATTCTCATTCTTAACCTTCCATATAGAAATGCAAATACTCTAATTCTTAACATTTCATATAAAAATGCAATACGTACATAACACTCTCATCTAAGAATCTACTAACTTACTCCCATTCTTAACATCCTTATAGAAATGCAAATAATCTCATTCTTAGCCTTCCATATACAAATGAAAATAAGTTTGGGTTGGCCAAATACATCAAGATGGATCAAGTTATTTGGCCAACCCAAACATATTTTATTTGTATATGGATGATTGTCCCCACGCTAGAAGAGCCCGCATGTAAATTTATTTTCACGTGTCCATTATCTTTTGCATAATTATTAAAGTTAAGGTCGTTGTCAAATTATATGTGTGTCGTCCAATGTTTCAAAATTAATAATGGCCTGAAATATTCCTTGGCATATGCCATGGTTTATTTTTTGTAATATGCTAGATGCCAAAGCATATTCTCAGATTATTCTCTCTCGTTTAGCCTATAAAAGGCATTGTAATTCAGTGTGATGAATCATCGATCAACCACCTAAAAACCTCTCACCATAACCATTGTAAAATATTCAAACTTCCGTTGTGTTTTAATAAAAAAAAGGTGTGTTTAAGTAACTTGTACTTTAAAGTTTTAGTTTTTAAGCTTTAGTAGAAGATAAAAATTCCTGGCAACGTAACTTTTATCTTGGTATCAGAGCTTTAAATCAAAACATTCTTAGCTCTATGGAAGGCTAAACTACTAAGATATATTTAGGAAAAGCAGTAAAGGTATTATTTAATCAATTACTTGTATTTCTACGGTAATGTTTCTATTAAAAACTTCATAAAACTAGTTTTTAGATAAAAAGACAGCGCAATTGCTTCTTTATAAAAAGTACCGAAAGAGTCGGGAAAAGTTTAAAGTTAACCGTTTGGTGAATCTTTAAGCAAGTTTGTAAATATAACCCTCGAAGTTTTTAATGTTATGTCCAATTACTTTGAGCAAGAAATACAATATTGGTACGATAATTCACGAACTATAGATCCTGAATATATCGTCTTTTACGAAAATAGTCCAAAACCTAAAACCAGTGATTTAGTTAATACTTTAGCGTGTGTTTATAATCGTTTAAATCTCTTTTCTAAAGTAGCACTTAAAAATTTCAAAAATATTTCTGAAAAACAAAAAGATATTGAAATTAAAATTCAAAGTTGTCAAGAAAAGCTTGAATCTTGTGAGGAACTACTAAGAAAAACCCATAGTGAAACCAGAAAAAGCTTCCAACAAATCTCAACTGAGATCCATCAATCTAAACCACTCACTAAAAGATAAGTCTTGAACCTTGTCCAAGAAATAGCTAATCAACCAAAGCTAGTCGAAAAGGAGGCCCTTAGGCTAACAGAAGATCTCATTCACAAGACTCAGGAGGTTGAACACCTTCTTCAAAAAGTCAAGAAACTCATCACTGGATGAGTCTTGCCAACTAAAACGTAACTACTGAATATCAAGAAGCTATACAAGCTACTAGAGACCTTGAATCACCAGCAGTCGGTTTTGCAAAAACATCCGACTACAAAGAAGGAATAGCCGCCCAAGTAAACGATGTTGTAAAGCAAAACAACACTTTGCTATACCTGGCTACAAAACAAAGTCAGAAATTAATTGAACTTAAAGAAAAGTTTGATAAACTCAAACAAGAAGTTCACACTATCCTTGTGCAAGAACCATCCAATCTTGAAGGTTCAATATCAAGTTTATCTAAACGACTTAGTAGTTTCTCCATCAGTGGTAAACTCCCAGTAAATAAAACAAACGAGCAGATATACGTCTTTAAAGATCCCAGCAAAATCTTTAAAGAGCAATTCAGAAGAGAATCAAAGAAATGACTTCCAGGCGGCCTAACATCCTTAATAGGAGTTCTACTTAGACAGAACTTCCAACTCAAGAAGATCAAATCTGTGGTTATTGAGCAATGACCAGAGGCAGATATCAAGCAGCTAGGGCAACAAGAAAGGTGTTTGGAAGAAACAATTATAATCTTACCATTGAATCAGCTGTAGACCCAGAAAGGCAGCTAGAATTATCAAGAGAGAGACGAGCAAACTTCGTCTTAGCAGAAGTACTTTATTCAAACAATAGAAGTACGACAAGGCACAAAGTGTACCAACACTACTTTGAACAAAGAATCCTAGGCGTTGGTAAAAACCAAACCAACCTCCCATTATGTAACCAACAAAGTTACCCAACCTTAAGGACTTCAGGCCTTCAACATATCTATTTGGACATATTTATGATAAGGCTACATGCATTACACAGGAGAAGTGCTGGAATAAATGCCTTGGTGGTTCTTAGAGACACTAGATGGGAAGATAACCGACAAATCATTGGAACTATGGAAGTAGACCTCTTTGTAGGAACACAGTTAGTCTACATGTTCCCTGACATGGTTCTAAGCATTGATGACTTCCACAACCATGTAAAAGTTGCTATA
This sequence comes from Artemisia argyi, assembly GCA_030686995.1. Lineage (NCBI taxonomy): Eukaryota > Viridiplantae > Streptophyta > Magnoliopsida > Asterales > Asteraceae > Artemisia > Artemisia argyi. The sequence continues at coordinate 87,595,186 of CM060683.1, forward strand.
CAAACCCATGGATATGACACTTGGCAAGGAGGTTAAAGTAACTTGCTAGTCACAATAGCCATGATAGGCAGGTTATCAAATACCAGATATATGGGATTTCAGTACATCGTTGAAAATGTTATGGATCATCTCACAACAAATGGCATCACAACAATACATGATGAAAGATGAAGCGTAGAAGAGCTTGAAGGACTGAGCTGGAATCTAAAGCCATCTGAGCAGACCTTGGTGAGTGTACCATCAAGAGTAGCAGTAACAAAAGGTTTAACAAATCATTAAGCCTCAATTTGAAAGATACCGCCAAACGCTCCAACCAGCAAGATACTTGGTTGACCAGCATGATCGAAAAGTATTGAGTAATGATCATCTAGATGAAGATGAAGAACATTTTATAGGAGTCTGCTTGCAAAATCATCAAACAAAAAATATCCCTTATGATGTATGTTTTTTGTGAGGAATGCCTGAATGAAGTAGAACTCTTAGAAGATGAACCATTGAACCAAACGAGACGCTCCAATAAACCTAGACAATCAGGACACAGGTGGTCAACTCTTGGTGAGCCATCTGGAAAATGGGACTATTATGTCAAGTATGATATCCCAACAGCCATAACTCCAGTAGAGGAAATTGCAGCAATTGGCCTGGGAGATGAATTCTCAGATGATGAGGTCACCCCAGGAAAGGTGACAATTCTTGACGAATCAGACAACTGGGATGATGATGAAAGAAATGGTGGAAGAATCCTTGTCCTACGAGAAGAACTTTCAAAAAATCAACAAGACTTTCTTGAAGAATATTTGCCACAATGGGATGACCAACTCGCCACTCAAAAATAAAGATCAGAGTCAGAATGGGAAAACCCATTTGCAGCAAAGCGTGGTAAGGACCATACAATTCTTCATCTTTCCAAAGAAGATGATGATGATCTGCCATACCTAAAGTTCCAAAATTTTAAACAACTAGCCGCACAATTCATCAATAAGCGAGAAGAGTAAGCATTTACAATCGCGACAAATGATGATGAATCTAGTTCAAGTTACCAACCTCTGCCTGATGCAATAATGGGACCAACAGTTTATCCACCAGCACAACAGAATCCACAACCAACTTATAGACCAGAATATCAGTTTGGTTATCCTCAAGGAAAAGGAAACACTTTTAGTGGAGGATATGGTGAATATCACAAATTACAGTGGACTTTGCCACCAACATGGACGGAATCAGGGGTGATGCTTGTCTTGCCAGCATATCCAGGCTTATGGTCAGATGTAATATCAAGATGGGAGTCTATAACAATCAATAGACTCAATAGTCATACATGGTCTAATAACAAGGTAAAACTATCCTCTATGGAAAACCTTCTTGGAGAAAGTGAAAAGTTAATGTGGCAGCAGTGGCGAACTGCATATCCAGAAGCGTATTCTGCTCTTGAAACAATCGTAGATGATCCACAAAACATAACATCACAAGTAAGGCAATTAATGATAATGGGAGATCCATATCGAGGCTCAATCGATGAACAAGATAGAGCTTATAGAGATCTGGACAGAATAACTTGTGAAGAAACAAAAAATCTGTGGACATTTTTGGAAGATTTCAGGCAGCTAGCAATCAAGTCTGGAAGATTATATTTGCCCTCGACAATAGAAAAGCTTTTTGCTAAGCTCCCACCTTCTTTATCCAAGAAGATAGAAGAATTGTTTAAGGCCAAGCATCCTGGTCTCAATGTAGGAGTTTTACCTACAATCAAGTTCACTCATACTTTCGTCTTAGAGATGTGCGAAGATGCAGCGCTTGCTAAAGAACTAAGAGATTTATCTCTTTGTTCAGCTATACCAATTCCTGGCTATTACAAAACTAACAGGAAGAAGTATGGAATGAGGAAATCAAGAACATACAAAGGAAAGCCACACAGTTCTCATGTAAAGCCCTTCAAAAGAAAGTATAAAGATGAAAGAGGATGAGTCAAGAAGTGTAAATGCTTTATTTGTGGAAAAGAAGCACATTTTGCAAAAGATTACAGAAGCAAGCAAGGAAATATTGCAAGATCAGCTATTTTATCAAGAACTGGATCTTGATGAGAACTGGGACATCGTCTCAGTGGACTTTGATGACAGCAATGTTTATAGTATATCAGAAGGAGAGGGTGATACTTATCAAAACATCAGTGTTATGGTCCAAGACACCCCTTTTGAAGAAGCAGCTTTCACGGCAACACAAGAAGTTCATGAAAGCAACAGCGAAGATGAAAGGGAAGATGACCAATAGAGTCATTATGCTTTCATGTTCCATCCTGTACCACCAACAAAAATAGCAGGCATAGTTCAATCAGCCGGATCGTGGAGACCAAACAAAGAACTACCAACTAAGAGCAAAGAGTATGATCATGATTGGAAGGAGAACGCGGTCACCAACTACACAATCTGCTATCACTGTGGGATACTAACCATAAATATGTCAAGGCTTAACTGCCCCAAATGCCAACTTACAACATGTGCTCTTTGTGCAAAAAAACTATCTTGGCAAAATAGTTAATGTCAAAGGAAGACAGCTGCATAAATCAGAAGAAGAAAAGGACTTTAGCAGCAATGAAGAGAGGCTTCTCAAGGAGCTTTTGAAAGAGAAGACAGAACAAGTGCAGCAGATGATTAAAGACCAAGGAATAGAGTACTATGAAAATAAAGCCGCTATGCAAAAGAAGGAAGAATTATGGCACTCAGAAAAAAGCCTGTTAGTAAGGGATCTCGCAGATGCCCTTAAAATCATTGATCAACTTAAAGCTAAACAAATAAGGCTTGAAGAGCAAAAGGATGAAGAAATAAGAAGGCTTAAGGCACAACTGCAAGGGAGGAAAGAAGAAGGAACAGAGTTCTAATTCTCTAAGAAAGAATTTCCACCATTAGGTGATCCTCATATAGCAAAACACTTTATGGAAGCAGGAGTTCATATAGCAAGACCCTTCATGGAAGCGGAGGTTCATTACTCTGGAAATGCTGCTGCAGTACCAAAAGTTAGGAAGATAACCAACTCACTTTACAATGTAAAGGTTGAGTTTCATATCCCTAATTGTCCCGCATTTGGAACCACTGCAATAATAGACGCAGGAGCATCAGCATGCTGCATAAACGAAAAGGTTGTCCCAGAAGAGGCACTTGAACCTTTAACCCATAGCGTCTTTTTCAATGGCCTAAATTCAAGATAGCAAGCTACTCATAGACTGAAGTAGGGCTCTTTCCTCATTGAAGGAAACAAGTTCAAAATTCCTCTTATATATGCATTTGATATGCACGATAGCAATGGTATTGAAATGCTAATAGGGGCTAACTTCATAAGAGCCATGAAAGGAGGAATCTATATAGAAGGCGATGAGATAACCATTTATAAAAAGGTTACCAATATCAAGACTTTCGACCAAACTGAAGTTGCTGAGGTTGCCATTACTGAACTCGAAGTCAGTGAAGAAGTGTTCTTTGAAATAAATGAATTTATTTATTTCAATCAAGAAGGAAACAATGCATTCCTAGAGAAATTCAAACCAATCATTGATAGGCTGAAGCTCCAAGGATACATTGAAGAAGAACTTTTAAAGCATTAGAAGAAGAATGGTGAACTTTGTAAACTGGATATCATCAATCCAGATGTTACAATTGAAAACCGACCATTGAAGCATGTAACATCAGCAATGGAAGATTCATTCAGAAATCATATTGATAGTCTTCTTAAAATCGATGCTATTCGTTCAAGCAAAAGCAGGCACAAAATGATGGTAATGATCGCAAATTTGGGAACAACAATTGATCCTGTGATAGGAAAGGAAACTAAAGGGAAAGAAAGGATGGTTTCAATTACAAATCCCTGAATGATAACGCATACAAGGATCAATACTCCCTACCAGGCATAAATAAGATCATCAAGAGAAAAGGAGGTGCAAAATATTCTCAAAGTTTGATCTCAAATCAGGGTTCCATCAAGTCACTATGGATGAAGAATAAATTCCATGAACTTTGTAAACTATTTATGAATGGCTTGTTATGTCATTCGGCAATGCCCCAACAGTTTTCCAAAAAAGATGGATAAATGCTTCAAGGGAACAGAATCATTCATCGCAGTATATATTGATGATATACTAGTTTTCTCGAAGAATGAAAAGGAGCATGCAAAGCATTTGGAAAGGATGCTAAAAATCTGTGAAGATAATGGTTTAGTATTGTCCCCAACAAAAATGAAGATAGCAGTCCCAACAATAAACTTCTTGGGAGCAGTCGTAGGAGAAGGAACCATAAAATTACAACCACACATCATAAAGAAGATTGTGAACTTCAACGAAGAAGAGTTAAAGACAAAGAAGGGATTAAGGTCATTCTTAAGAATCCTTAATGTTGAGGCAACATGATCAACATCTCTTTATGTTTTAATGACGACAAATAAACCATCGAAACACATAAAATAATAAACGTTAGCCAAAATTCCCCGATCATAAGTCTGCTGCTGGCGCGCCACCCACGCGTCAATGCGTGGGTAACGCGCCAGGCGTCTGTGAATATCGGGATGAATTTTGAAAGTCGGCTTTCCCATTACCCGACAAATGTGGATCTTTCAATACAGGTATGAATATGCTATGTGCTTAATTGAGAACACTCGAAATGAGTTTTGGGATTAAAGAGATCCAACTTTTAAAGCACCCATCTACGAGAAAACGCCAACTCATGTTTTCTAACTATCGCCTCTAGCCAAGGCCTTTCTAAACTTAGGGAGCTTATATACTTCAAGTAACATCATGTGAAAGCATCCATATGCTCATATCCTATGCTTATGTCTTCTCTAATTACGTAACGGGTTTACTCCCTTATTGGTCAAACTAAGTCAAAGGTCACATTGCGTAAAAACATCCTTTCCCACTTGGGTTATGCTTTACATCAAGTCAAAGCACTTAACTTGTTTGAACCAAGGTATTAGTTGAGAACGTCCAGTCGTGGAAGGTCATGAGCTATGAAACTATGGATTCTCGACGTTGTGTTACTTGAACTTATAAATAACCTATGATTTTCTCAACTCATAATCTTAATTGTCTAAACTTTCTCTTCTTAATGACAATTAGATTATTTCTTAATCTTCCTCTTAATCTCATCTTACAAAAGACAACAAAACCAAATCTCCCACAATCCTTCCCAAATATCCCTCTCCAACATTCTCTTACAACATTCCCTTACACTCTTTTACAATGTGTACCTTGTGTCTCCCCATACTCACACACAACCTTCACATACTCCCACACAATATTCTCCCAATCTATCAACTTCCTATACAATCTTTATACACATACTTATACACCTTGTGTACACACACTTGATTTCAAAATACACACACTAGTCTCACAACCATCTCTTCTCTACACATACTAGCCAACTCATCATATCCCTTCTATATCCAAATCTCTTACACAATCCCTTACAACATCACATCTCTTATATTCCTTACACACTCTACATCTCAACCATCTATTCCCTTACAACACATCTCAACCATCCAAATTCAACACATGGGACTTAATTTGAAATTCAAAAGAGGCTCCCTTTGATCCTAGCCATCCAATTCAAACAAAACCATCTCAACCATCCATCTCATTCTTTCCCCCCAAGCAAATGAATATACCTTTGGAATATTCTCACTTAAACCAAACCCTAGTTTGCTTCTAACCAACCCTAACTATGGTCAACTCTCACACACTCTTCCCTATGGAGGAATATCAATGGTATACTCTCTTCTCTATTATGCCATGTGAGGAATATCATTTCTACCCCTACCAAATTACCCTTTCTGCTCTCCTAACCTTGGTATTTGGTTTTCTCATAAACACTTCACAAAATGATTTTCTAATTGGCTATTTGAGTTGGTAAACCTTAGATTGATTAATGTTAAGGTTTAGTGTGAAGTACAATTGGGGGTTTAGCAAGGTTAGGTATTTATAAGATCCAACACCCAACACTTGGGATTATTCACAGACGCCTGGCGTGCTGCCCACGCGTCGGCGCGTGGGTGACGCGCCGGCCTCGGTAAATTAATCCCAAGTTTGGGTCTTGGCCTATAAATACCTCCCTTGCCTCTTGTATTCCTCACCCCTTGCCATTACTCTTTCTCTCTACATTCTTTCTCTCTAAACACTCTCAAATCTCTCTATCTCTAATCTTGTGTTCTTGATTCTCACTCTAACATCTTTGAAAGAACACATCTCCTTGCAAGGGAAGAATCACAAGAACTTAATCCACTCTTGTGATTGTGTCGAGGGTCTTCTTCCTTGTACCATTTCTATTACAATCGAGTCTCTAGGTTAGGTTAGGACTTGGTTGAACAAACACTTATTCATTCATTCAATTGTTTGTAAGGGAAGTCTTGTGGCTTGGTGACCAAGCCTAGATCATTGGGGATCTAGTTGGGGTTTGATACTTCCGGTGGGAAGTCTTGGTAACTCTTAGGTGAAGTCGAATCACAAGATTCTTTTGGGTGGTTTTCGAGGGCGGAATACCATGGGAGTAACTCCTTCTTTGTGAGCATCGATATTGTTGAATATCACCAACCATTGTGTTGACACTTTAGCATGTTTATCTCAGGTTAGTAAGGCGATAGCTAGTGCGTGGAACATAGAGTCAAGCTGCATATTCTACGTTTTTATCATTTACCATTCGAAACATTTTATATACATTTATATATCATACTTTGGGATCTCATGTTTGTAACTTTGAATTCATTAATCAAATGGTAACTTTTCAAAACGTCTCATTTAGAGGTCGTTTTCTATAACTTGTACTTTGTATTATGAAGTAGCACCCCAAGTGACACAGTCTTCCGCTGCGGTATTTTGAGAGTGTTATAGATTGGTATCAGAGCATTAGTTATAGAGAAATAGGTTGCATTTATTGCCTAGACTATAACTGCTATATACGTTAAGACTCTCCTCTTTATTTGCCTTACACACACTACATACGCATATGCTTTTTGTTAGTTGTTTGTTCAGTTCCACGCTGTTAGATGATAAGACTTTAGTATTAATAAGAAGCCATAGAATTTAGTCGAGTTATTAAAAATATGAAGCTCAGTAATAACTAATTATTTAACTTAATCTTGTGACAATTCTTGTTTGATAAGACATGAGATTTAAGTTAAATAATATTATTACTTAGCTTTAGGGATTTGATGACTTGAATATCATATTATCTGTCTCAGAAACCGAGTTTTTGCGTCGAAAATTCTTTAGTAGGATGATTTAGAATCTCCTTATTTAAATGGATTGGGACGCCTCTTTATTTAAATAAAGAAATTGTAAATCACCGAACCATAAGTTTATGATCCCTTACTTACATAAATTTGGACGCTTCTTTATGTAAGTAATGTGTTATAAATAAGTGGGCTTCTTTGTATCTGATACGACTCCTTAACCACAATCTTAGATGAATCAGAGTGAACACCACTATTTTAGAGATCTTGAAACCCCGAATTCTCTTAGACACACTGTAAGTAGTTAACATCAACTGAACTTCGGGACGAAATTCCCTTTAAAGGGTAGGTACTGTAACAATTTGCATTTTCGGGTTACTATTTATTTTCACTATTCATTTCTATTATTCAGTCTCGATACCTGCACCACCTTTTGACTAGTACAGTTTAAATGACCTTGCCTAATCATATACATAGTTATCAATTAGATATTATTTAGATAATATCTTACAAAATATCTCACTAAGAGAAGTCAAGTTGAAATTCTCTTCTTAAATATTTTAACTAGATATTAATCAATTCCGGTTTTAGGTTTTTATGACTTTAAGCACTCCGATAAAACTTATCGCTCATTTAATATGTTAATATAGGTTATATTAATAAGTTCTAACATTTTTATAAGTTTCATATTTTTAGGATACCCGATTTTGAGTTTCGTGACTTTACGACTTACAGTTAGCGATTACCGGGACTAAACGACCTCCGTAAAACAAGATAATAGCAAGGAAACCCATTTAGTCACTCACAACTCATTATGAACGACCAAGAGGTGAATCACCATGGTTTTGGTGCCTTGGTGAGAGCCACAGAACATTTAGAGCATTCATGTGTATCCTTTAAAGCCATAGAAAGACTTAAGGCCTAAAAACAACAAAGTATGTATCATGTGTTTCATTCTAGACCACACCTTAGTGAAAACTAACCTCCTCAAGGTCCTATAAATACCCCTACCCCTCTTGTAGACGTTCACAACACAAAACAAACACAAACACTCTTCTTTTGATTTCAATCTTCAAGTTATACTACAAAGTTAAAGGCCTAGTTATTATTTACATGAAACTTGTATTTATTTGGCGATTCCATGGTTGAATTAGGAGCTACACAAGGGTACTAGGGCTAAGCTAAGAAGGATTTTTCACAAGGGTTATATCAAGGTCATCAAGGGTTAGCAAAAGTTGTGTTGAAGGATTCGAAGCTAGGGTTTTTAGTTGAAGAATTAAGCTAGTGTTCTTGTTCTTAGTTTCCCTTGTATAAGGCCAAAAGTTGTAAGGAAACCTATGCTCATTATCCTTACTATGTTTTCATAATCTCTATATGCTATATATGTCTTGTTATATTGATCTCATGATGTACAAATCCCTAAAACAAATCTAAACTTATATATCATTATATGTTATCACTTATAAAACAAACTAGTAAACTAGTAGGTCATGCTATGATAAACGAATAGAAATATATACTTATAGACTTGAAAAAGCATATAGAATTGTAGAGGATCTTACAAGGAAAACGTAGTAATTTGAATAACCTAAAACGAGTACACGAGTCAAAAGATATGATCAAAAGAAGTTAACGAGACCAAAATGTTGAAACTGCCATTTACAAACTGTTAAGAAGCTGTCCATTTTGAACGAGGCCCTTCTGATCCGTTTCATCAAAAAGTTAAAACACGAAAGTTGTCCGGAACGACGTTTTCCTTCAGTTTTAAAGAAGCTCGAGTCCTGAAAACGCATAGCGAATGTTATTTTTCTTCAAATTCTTAACAGCCCCTTTATTACATATAAGACTATGCCTTTTTGTCACGGCTAAGGAAAACCAAATGGCCTAAAGGCCTAGAGCTGAGGTCACAAACGCGGCTAAGGCCAAGGTTGAGATCTCAAGGCCATGGTAGCCAAGACCAAAGCCACGACAAGGCCACGGCTAAGACCTCAAGGCTTTCTAAACCGAAATCATTATAACTATTATACATGTTTTACAAATTGAATACTACAACACTAGGGAACTTCATGTGAGGGGTTCATTAGAGTAAACCATCAAGATGAGTTGTGGATTGATGATTTAAAGTGTCCTGGCTCCTTGAACGTTTACTGCATGACTTTTGGATTGTGATGGCCCGAACGGTAGTACGAGATATATAAACTAAAACCATTTCATAAACAAACATACACAAAACTACCAAGTACTACATCATGATCAATATAAAGACGCATATAGGCTTGTTTATACTTTAGCATCGTTATTCCAAACCTAAGACATGACATCATATTCTAGGTTACGCATAGAGACTTCTCGGCTTATCCATTGATTACGTTATACGTTTTGATATCATTAGTTCAAAGTGAGTCATAGCCCCTCTTTTCCTAGTTTTGAACTATTTTGGGAGAGATACATGCTACAATTTTTATAAACAAATCACAAGTACTTGAAAACTATACTATGTGCTTGAAACAATGTGTTATATCAATCTTTGTACGCATTAGGAACTATGTGCTTGAAACTATGTTTTATATCAATTTCTGTTGATATCTGACTATTATATCAATTTTTGTTGATATCCGACTATTATATCAATTTCTTTTGACAGCTGACTATTATATCAATTTCTGTTGATACCCGACTATTATATCAATCTCTATTGATATCCGATTATAATATCATTTTCTGTTGATACTTTGTTAAACGCTTCGAGAGTCATGAGAAATTGATAGCTGACTATTATATCAATTTCTGTTGATACCCGACTATTATATCAATCTCTGTTGATATCCGATTATAATATCATTTTCTGTTGATACTTTCTTAAACGCTTCGAGAGTCATGAGCCTCATATGTTAGTGATGCGTAGGGATTGCACCAGGCTTTACCTCTCGAGGGATCTCGAGAAGTTTACGACCCCCACCAGGCAGTGTACCTGATCGTTGTAGTATAGTATAGTGACAAGTACCGGGGGATTGATCGTTCAGCTAGGAATAGTATCGCTAGGATTAGAAAACCTAAATACTAGTTCTAGAGATGAGGGATGATTCTTTTTGTATTTTTATATTTTTTAGAAAGCAAGTAAATATATCGGGTTTGAAGGATTTGGGCGGAATTAGTTGCTAGTCAACTAACCCAATACTAAAGATGCAATCAAAATAAAATACTAAAAATGAAAATAAAACTAAATTAAACTAAGGTTGTGAGCAATAAGTGGAGAAATGTGTTCACTTAGATTTCACTACTCCCTAGATATCTTTTACACGTTAATTACTTGTTATAGTTGCGTGGATGACGGATTGTATTCCTTAATACCATTCATGGGGTGGCGTACTTAACTCCCCAATCCTATGAGTGCCTACTTCACTCCTATGTCGAGCCGGCTAAGAAGCTCCTAACATGGGATCATTAGAATTTACTCATGCATTAAATACAACCAATAAAACCTAGTACACATCGGTTCATGTTTCCTAAGACGTTCAAGCATATTACTATTTGGAGATCTGCCAGTTTTCTTAAGCCTAACATTGAAATCATTCATCCAATACAACCATAAACAAGTAATCAACACATAATCAACATCTAGGTTTCATTAGATCTAAGCAAACACAAGATAAATCTAGCCTAGCATGGTGGAATCAAGACAAGCACAAGATATAGACAACCAACACATAGACATATTGATTGAATTAAAAGAATACTTATCTCAATAACACATGTAAGGGTTCAAGGGCTGAAAACCCTTGAAAAACCTGTAAAATACGTATATGGTTCGGCCTTAGGGTTTCTCCAAACTTGTTCCTCCCTAATGAATGAAAATTAGAAAACTATATATAGATATAAGAGCAACCTTGTGACGCCGTCATCTCGCTGCCAAAATAATTCTCGGACTGCCTTGATCTACATCTGACGCCGTCATGTTATCCACTTTTGCAGGCCGTCACATATTTAACTCTTGACGCTCTACTTTGTGACGCCTTCATTTCTGTACTGGGTCGTCATGATCTTTACTCTTGACGCCGTCAGGAAAGTACTCTTGACGCCGTCACACACTGTTCCCAGCTTGGAAAATTAAGTCTTTGGCGTTTTCTTCACTTTTATGCTCCAAAAACGTCCGAATTGCTTCCTTTTCCAGATTTCACTCCCAAAGTACCTAAAATCACAAAAGGAACGATTTAGGGCAATATTTAATAAAATAAATTCAATTCCGGGCTTAAATGACCCCCTAAAGGTGGTTCATTTTTTGCCTCATCATATACCCTTACACTTGAGATTTGCTTGTCCTCAAGCAAACGCGCTTTTATTCTAATCAAAATACAAGTTAGGGGTCATTTAACACTAATATAAAAGTAATTACAACAAATAATCATTCCACTAAAGACCAAAGACAAGCACGGAGGTCATACACTAGCACCTCACAAATAGTGTTTAGATACTCACATCTCTCGGGTGTAATAAAGTATAAATTACAATATGGAAACGGAAGATATCTCTCACTACCTGTCATAGAAAAATAGATTACCATAGGCTTAGGAAAGGATCAAACCTCCACCACATGGCGTAAGCACCTAGGATAAACTATCAAAGAGGTCTTTTAAAGGGTTGTAACGTTAGGTGTAGGGATATGAAATACACGGTTTTGTTGGATATAGGAAGTCTTTACTGGTGGCGAGCTAACAATCTTGCTTAATTACATGTACAATATAGCGTTGCTAAGCCAAGACTAGACTCGACTTAAGCTAATAAATGAAAAATAACAAAAACATAAAATGAACATAGAATGAAACGGGATGGTAGTCCGTATGATTTTTCTCTTTTCTTTTTTCTATTTTTTTTTTCTTTTTCTTGTTTTTTCGATTTTTTTTTTTTTTTTTTTTTTTTTTTTTTTTTTTGATACACTCTTACCCTACCATCCAAAATAATATATCATAGGGAATGAACATTCCCCTTACAGTTGAATTTTTACATACTTTACAATAAACTATTCTAATGACTCGAATTAAGAAAATCAAAACACTTGGAGTACTTTTAAGATTAACGTACATATTGGGGTAATATAAGATGTTCTTCCCCATTACTCCATAAAATAAGTACTTTACCCATGAGTCCCAATCGTCCCAAAACAATATGTACAAGGATATGACTCGACTTAGCAACCATGTAATCAATTAGATAATTAACTTAGGGTTTAACAAATAACAATAATGCACTAAAAATGAGTGCATACACGGAAGGCTAAGGCGATTTGGGTGTACATTTAAGTGGGGTGTAACAAATTCTTCCTTTAAGTAAAATGCTTAAAGTTAGAAACGAAAAGATAGGCTCGGAGGGGTGTACTAGGGGTTTCGTGTACTAAAAATGAGTACAACGCTAAGGTGTGAGAAAAATTAGTTGACTTAACTAGCCAAGTAATATGACATAAATGGTCAAGTAATTATGATACGGGTTTAACACAAGGGTGATCCTAATGCCTCTTATCATGTAGTAAATCCTACTACACGAATGTAGTCTCACTAGCGGTCTCAGGATGCATCACTAACGCAAGTTCTAGAATCTAAATGCTACCGGTACACTCATAAGCACTAGTAGTAAATGCTTTTCCTATCAAATCTAAAGGCGAACCTCACATATTTGGGTGGAAAATTTTTCTGAATGATACGGTTATGTGCTAGTCATACAATCTCCTATCCATGAGACGCTTGCTATGGCTAAAGTTTCACTCCTAAATGTTGTAAAAAAAATTTAATTTGGCGCTAAAATTGCACTAATAAGTGTTTCCCATAGTTTTATTACACACCTACTATCAAACAAACAAACTCAAGCGAAAACGTATCTGTAAGGTATCATCATTTTACCCTCCCCTTACACTTAGGATGAATATTGTCCCCAATGTTCAAGTAAAGATTGTAAAAGTGAAATAAGTAAAACGAATGAAATCAAATACTCCCCTGATTCGCTCGGTATGGATAATAAGGTAGCCAGGTTAGATCTTCCTCCAAGAAAATGAACAATCAAAGCTTTCCTTCCAGAATATAAATCATCTTCTTGTCATACATAACCTGTAAATCCTGAGAAAACAAACAAAGCAACCTCGCATAAAATCGGCGGCAATCTACATAAGTTACTAAATCCTAGAAAACAAAATAAGATATAATGCTTGTGGAATGAAGTTTGCAGATTTCCTGGAGATTATAAAACTTAATAATTCAATAAAAACTTTAAAACTCCGTTAGAAAAACAAAACTAGTAAAATTTCCAGATTTTTACACGTGACGCCGTCAAGAGCAAGCTCATGACGCTGTCAGAAGTGACCTGCAGAAATTCTTGTGTTAAGTTTCCGGAAAATTTCTGGAAAAACTTGGTCCTACTTCCTAGAAAATCCTGCAAAACTTCATTATGACTCAATACAAGCATTTGACTCTAACAAATACGAATATACATGTTCACTTAATATTGTGGAGAATCATGATCGGTTTGTTTCTTAAAAACATATTTTGGGTTTCCCCTTACACTTATCTTTTGCAAAAATACCTTTAGGTGGAGTTAAGACTAGGCCAAAACAACAAAGTAAAGTATTTCCACTTTTTAGTTTAGAAACATGATCTACCGACAATAAAAATAAAGCATGCATACGGAAGCAAATAACAAACAAACAAAATAAAAATCACACAAAACATGGGTTGCCTCCCAAGAAGCGCTTTTCTTTATTTACGAGTCTTGTAGCTAGACTCAAGGTCATGGGTTACTACGTGACCTCATCGTTGGTTTCAAGTGTCTTAAGAGTACCAAGTTCCCTTCCTCGAATGGTACATGATTTTCTGCTGGTCGATTGTGTTCGAACTCGACATGAACTTTATTGCTTTTGCTTCTTTCATATTTAGCCTCCTTGTAGCTTTTGATTCTTGCCTCCCATGCAAGAATTTTATTCTGAACATGAATGGGTGTCATGTCAATGTTGTTTTTGAGCTTTCTCCAACTCAAATTCTCATGCCCACTTCGCGGAGTCATGGGGAAACTAATCTTTCTTTTTCCAGATTTGAGCTCAATTTTCCTACCTTCATACTTAATGACAGCCCTGGCGGTGGCGAGGAATGGTGCCCCAAGGATTATTGGCATGCATCCATCTCCCTTATCATCGTTGATCATAAAATCAACGGGGTACATGAATCCTGCAACATTAACTAATACATCTTCTGCGATTCCTAGGGGTATATGTACGAGTGCCCAGCGAGGGACAACCTAACACGAGTAGGGGCTGGCATTTTTGACGTTAGTTGGATGTAAATAGTTAGGGGCATAAGATTTACTTCCGATCCTTGGTTGGCGAAAGCACTAAGATATTTCAAATCCCCGATGCTAGTTGGTATCTCAAAGTTCCCACACGCTATCTGCTTAGTAGCCACTTTTTGTACCAATAGCCTCTCGAATATTGACCCCCAGGTAACGTATCATACTCATCTTTTCCCCCTTCCTCTTTCTCAGAACCCTGTTTGGAAGGTTGGTTACGCCCGTTACCCTTTATCGAATTTGTTATGGTGTTTTTGTTTATATCATGTTTCAGGTAGTGACTCAAGGGTTGGGATTTTGGTGGCTTTTCTAAGGTCTGTTTAGTAGGGGCTTCTACCTTCTTGTTATCCTTGTGGACAATTGTGATGGAATTAACAAATTGGGTAGTGGGGGTGACGCTTTCTTTCCTTAGTAGCATTCTTTCGGGGGTTCTCTGGTTGGCATACTCCTCCAATAGACTCATCATCTCATTCATTTTCTCTTGCATCTCCTCTTTTTGCTTATAAACTGCTTCCTCGAATCTAGCAAGCCGATCTGAATGAGTTGCCATATATTCTCTCATCCTAGCTTCAAACAATGAGCTAAGCTCCTCGGTAGGGGAATAAGGTGGGGCATAGTTTTGAAAAGTCTCGACATTTTCTCTAGAGGGTGACTCTAATAATGGTGTTGAAGTCGGTTTCGAGACAGAATTGACAGTAGCCCGTCTAGGACTTAAAGGTCTCCTTTGCCTTTCCTCAAAATAGTCAACTTTTGCCTCGAGTTTACATAGGAGTTCATCGGGGATTTCGGTGGTCCCTCCAGATGTTGAGACTGCATTGATGGCCGCTTTTATTGTATGATTAAATTCCCACATCTCTTGATTATCGGCGGCGAGCTCCTCAATAATTGCCCTGGACTCCTCGGCATTCTTATCACGCAGTTTACCTCCTGCGGCCCTATCGATTGTACGTTTAGTGTGATAGTCAACATGGTCGTAGAAAATCTGAACTAATAACCAAAGGTTTATACCATGATGAGGGACCTTATGTAGGAGATCCTTAAAACGAGCCCATGCTTCGTAGAAGGTTTCACCCTGATGTTGTTCAAACATCAAAATGTCATTTCTAAGCATTGCAGTCTTCCCTGGTGGGAAGAATTGAGTGAGGAAGCGATGGGTGAGATTATCCCATGTGGTGATGGATCCCGCGGGTAAACGCTCAAGCCATTGACTAGCTTGATCCCGTAGAGAGAATTGGAATAGGCGTAATCGGGTTGTCTCTCTAGTTGCAACATCTAGGTCTATAGAGTCTTCGATTTTTAGGAAGTCCTTAAGATCTTGATTTGGATCTTCGGAACGAAGTCCATGGAATGCACATCCGCTTTGCACCTACCGGATGGTGTCGGATCTCAAGGGGGTCACATTGGCTCTGGTGAGCTCAATGGTGTTTCGGTAGCCTTGGTGGCTAGGTCGGGAATACTCTCCTAAGGTTCGGGGCCTAAGAGGTTCTAGTAGTGGGTTTTGTTGTGGTGGGATGACGGTGTGGAAAACTAGAAGGGGGGGGGGGGGTTGAATAGTTTTCCCCTCTTTTTCATTTTATAAAAACTTTGTTTCAAAATGTTGATTCGAATTTATTCAATTGTTTGTTTGGAAAACCTTTAATTAGAGTTTAGTATGAAAACACCATATAATCAATATGATCAATTATATACGTAAGCTTTTGGAAAAACTTAGTTTTATGAATGGAGCTTTGGTCGGTCTTTGTGTGAATACGTTTTCCTTTTAAAATCTTAAAACGTTTTGTATCAAATTATCTATCAAGTTAAACTTAATATGAGAAGTGTGAATAATAATCTATTTGACCATATCATATAATTATACACACAATCACAATATTAACTTCTATGTACAACACAATCAATTATCACAACTATATAAGCAACAACTAAGACATATAGGCAAGCATAGATGTAAAGCGATAAATGCAAGAATAAATGAAAAGAGATAAGAGAAAGGAAATGCAAACCGAACACGATGATTTATAGTGGTTCGGCTACAAGGACACCTTCCTTGCCCTACTCCACTCCCCGAGTCACCTACTCGAGAGTTTTCTTCACAACTAAACAAGCTCCCTTTTGGCGGAGAAAACCGTACACAACTTTTGCTTACACCATTTAACGACACTAAGCTAAATGTCGAGTTCTAATAGTAGCTAGAACCAATCTCACAACACTACTTCGATCACTACACAACTTCTACACGACTTCACGACTTCTTCATGGCTTCACGACTTCACGACTTCTTCATGGCTTCACGACTTCACGACTTCTTCACTACTTCACAACTTCTTCTATACTCCACTACATATTCACACATCTACTTCTTCACAACTTCATGACTTCTCCACACTACTACTTCTTCCCACTACTTCTTACTCACTCATAAACTCACTACTAAGTAAGATCATCTTGATCTAGTTATTACATATACATAACTCAGAACATTACATAAACACTAACTAGATCCTAATACATCTTTGGCTTTATGATAGGGAGGATTCTTCTCTTGCACTTTGAGTGGTAAAGGATTGGATCACTTGAAACAAAGACTTATAATCTTATGATCAAAGGGTTTAGAAGGATGTTTTGAAGGGATTGGGACTGAAATTTTTTGTGCAAAAGGTGAGAAAAATCTGTGGAATGAACCAGTATTTATAGGGGAAAAAATACTGTTTGGGAGCGTGGGCGGTCCCCTTAATTGTGTGGCCGGTCCCCTTAATTAATTAAGGGGGCCGCCTAATAAAAAAATATTTTTTCTTCAGAATTTTTGTCTTTTTGTGGGGAAGGTTTTTCTTGAAGAATATGGCCGTTTTTTGGGTAGAAATTTGAATTCAAAATATTTATTTTGAATAAAACATTTCTTATAAATATAAAAAATATTTTGTATAAGTTTAAAAATGTTTGTCCCACTTTATAAAAAATATAAGGTTTGTAAAGATAAAAATTCCTTTGATCATAAAATGTATTAGACATTTGTTTGTACATACCTTAAGTGATTGCTGAGGCAAACTCGAGACGTTGAGATGTCGAGGCTTGTTGACGTAAGAATGCATAGATGAATTGTGATCACAAGTAACTTAAGCACTTTACGTTATATGTTGTAACTTACATCTTTGTCATCATCAAAACATGAATAGAATGTTTAGATTAAATATCGTAATATTCATGCCAACAATCTCCCCCTTTTTGATGATGACAAACTATGTAAACTATAACTCATAGTAAAATGTATAAGTTACTTGTTTACACTTCTTCTCCCTCTTTTGTCGAAGCAAAAAGGTGGACTCTAAGACGAGACTTCAACTACGCTTGAACCCTTGAGAAAGAATGTAAAAGGCGAGCTTGCATCATCGTAAGTGAAGCCTTGATCCTATCAACCTTAATGCTCCCCCTTGGTGTATGCTCCCCCTTGGTGTATACTCCCCCTTAGTGTATGCTCAAAACTTGTTTTGGCTACCAAAGAATCGAGCGATGAAGTAATCCTTCAAAACAAAGTTAGTAGACAAGTGCAAATATATATAATGATGATGATAGGTATATGCATGATACTAATAGGGGAACAATATATGGACGTAATAGGTAAAATATGACACATGCAATTATTGTTTTAAAAACAACAACCTAACTCCCAAAAAAAAAATTACCATGACCAAAGCTTAAGACATGATAATGATTAGAACCTAATGCAAAGATTCTACCGACGTATTTTGGCAAAAGATGCCAAAATATATATTCTAAAAGAGTTAGAAAAAAAATGAAGATGATAATGATGCGTTCTTTTAAAGACGTAGAAAAATGAAGAAGGATGAGCGTGAATGAAAAGGGAAGGTAATAACTAAAGGTTGACAAATATGGTTTAGATTAATATATCATTTGACAAGGGTAGATGATTGGGAATCATGGGATTTTTAGGTGTTTTGTTGGTTGACGACCGAAGATGGATATGTGAATGAGGTGGTGATGACATGACAACACTTGAAGCTTGGATATCTTCTTTGTGTTCTTCACTTGCTAGGAAGTGGAAAAGATGCATTTCATGAAGAAATTCACTTGACTTTTAGGGATTAAAGTTTTGGTGGTGATGATGCACTTAGTAAAATGTAGGGAATGGTTACATGGTGGAATCTTCTAGTGAAGATGGGAAATGAGGGTCAAGTGGAGATGACTAGGTGGAAGCGAAAGAGTGATGATACTCTTGATGGATTAATGGAGGTATATGTTTGGGTGCATGAGTGTTGGAGAGTTTAGAGGTGTAGAGCTAGGAGCGGAAGAGGTTTATTGAGGTTTTGGATGTTGTTCAAGCGAGGGTTTTGGATGAAAACTAGCGAGAAGATACTCAATCCAAGTGAAGTGTTCCTTTAATGAAATGGTTTGTTTTTAGGGAAAGATGCAACAAGGAAAATTGTTGACATGTTTTGCAACTTGTTTCAAGTTGTGGGGTGATGAAGGAGAGCTAGAGGGAAGTTATTCCAAGTTGCATTGAGCAAGGTGTAAGGCAAGAAGAGCACTAATGCTCATAGGCTTCCTTGAGTTCTTCAATGAACTTCAAGTGTTTGGAGAAAGGTAATGATGGTGGATTGTGGTTTTAATTAGGGATGGATGGAAGATAGGCTTCATGAGTGGATGGTTTTTTTTTTTTTTTTTTTTTTTTTTTTTTTTTTTTTGAATGAGCATCAAGTGAAGCATTGGTGATGAGGTTTGGATTGTTGTTTTGGGATTGTGCATGCTCATCATGAGAAGAAGCATTGGTGGAACCAAGCATGGGTGTTAGGCTTTGTTTATCAAATGGGTTATTTGTATGAGCATAAGATTTGGGTATTGGTTGATTTGGAACAACATCACTTGAGCTTTGACAAGAGTCAAATTTTCTCATCCAAATGGGTTTTACGGAGATCTTAGCAACTCTTGAGAGTTAAGATCTTGGGTTGTTGGGGGATGACATGTTTGGTTGGATGATCATTAAGGATGAAGGAGATGTATTTATAGTTTAGGAAAGATGTGGTTTAGGAAGGTAAATTTTGAGGGCACGGAAATAGTGGATGACTCGAGATTGGTAGTATAAAGGATGATTCGGTTTTTCATTTCACATGGGTGGTTTGAGGATGTACTAAAGAAGGGTTATGAGGTTTGAGTGTAAGGTAGAAGAATATATGTGAGTGAGTGTGTTTTCCCTTCCCATTAAATTCGTGCTCATCCGGACATAGAGTTAAGCATGTAAAGGCATACAATCAAATCTTATAGGAGCAAATAAACATCTAGAAACAACATATATGCGATATGCCATAAATCTAGGAATGAAAGAATCTAATGAGAAGCAAAGTTCATAAAAGTAAACTAGCGTTAGGTATACATAGGAAGAGCAATTTAATCAAGTTGGAGAATGAGTATGAGACTATTACTAGTGGTGCTCAATTCAGGCTAAACACGACCATTTTTACGGGTTACACTCACCCAACTTCTCACATAGAAGCAATTCAACCGTTAGGTTAAATTGAATTTCTAGTCAATAGATTCTCCAGTAGTCATTCTCTTTTTAGAAGAAATTGAGTTCCTAAATTTGCCTATCGAAGATTACCAAACATGAAGTTTGCTTGATTCACTAATACTTGGCTTAATGTGACTCAAACATCATGTTTTTATGAAGGTAAATCTAGATGATATATTTTATTCAAGATCCTAATAGAGACGTGTTGAATGTTTAGATAAGAGTAAACAAAAAGTTTTAATCTTTTCTTCATGATTTACCGGTTGTTTGGTTTTGATGACATATTACTTGATTTAATAACTGTGCTAGACTTAAGAGTGCACCTTAGCATCTCTTGTGAAATGAATCTCATTAAGATTATTTATCTTAAATGAGTTTGTGATTCTCAAATGATATCAAAAGTAGACATTAATATATTTTTAAACAAATATTATTTTCTATGATTTTTGCCAATGTTATATATCATACTTTAACAAGTATTTGAAAACATAAATTTTACTTGTTTATGGATTGTGACAAGTTATTTTTCAATTCTAATAACTTATATTATTTAAAAAAAAATGTAGTGCATTATCTTGTAACACAACCATTCATGCTACAAAGAAAATGAAATATATAGAATATATAGTGTGTATTATTCTTAAATATGTATTTTATCTTGTGGTGATAATTTTAAGTAGTGTGAGCAAAGTTTACATATGTTGTTAGTTTGCTCATGTTTGGTTTTTTGGATATGACACATTTATCCATTGCATTGCAATGTAAATTGCTTGAATATTTCGGACGAAACATCCAAGTCGTCAATCCTACTTCATTGTATATTTTATAAATGTGTTTAAAATGTTATTCTAATATTTGGAACACAATTATTGGACAAGTAGATTCAATATGATATTATCAACACAAGTGTGAGTTATGATCCAATGCATACTCTTTTCATCTACAAAGGATGTAACTATTTTCATATCAATCTAGTGTGATTGAGTATGTAGATTCAAGACTGTATCTTTTATTGTAATTTGATATAATCTTGAAGCTAAACAAATAGCAATCCAATTTCTTGTCCACACTCAAAAATGTGTCAATTAGATTTGATAAATATATCAACAATAATTTGAATAACGAATTGATATAATATCAAGATCTTTCTTGACCCTCACGGACACTCATTTGAAATAAATAAACATTTTGATAGTGTGTTCCATTAATCCTAAGATTATTTATTAGTGAATGATTGAAAGTTGACTTATTATTTCATGATTGTTATATGTTTTGTTTTTGTGAAAGACTTTTTATTTTTACTTATTATGAACACACTTAGATCTTGAAAATACTTTTTCTTTTATATAACTATTAATGTTTTACAATGATTCAATTTCTCTTATTAAACATCTTAAGGTAAAACAAGCTAATTTGTAGAAAATATTTAAGTGTGTTATGAAGAATAGATTAAATTGTTTGAAATGTTTAGGTGACTAGATTGAACTCATTTACAAGATGTTTGAGTAACATTAAGCCATCTATACCTATATGCAATGCAAGCATATTATAACAATCCTAACGCAAGAAATCTAGCATAAGATCTAGTTAAGTATAAATTGGAAAACTAGCTATAAACTAATAGGGCACATATGCATAGATCTACACATAGCTAAACTTCAAATAGCAACAATCATTTAATATATTCAATTAAGAAAATAAAATCACAAAGAAGCTCACATAACACATAAAACACTTGTCGTCGTTTTGTGTATTATATACACCAATGTTTACTTAGCTCGAATTTATTTGAAAATAAAATAGTTTCCTCCCCATTCTATAATTTAATTAAGATCAATATTTTGAAAACATAAATACTTAATTTTTCAAAAGTATATCAACTAGGAATGCCCGACTTGAAGGAAAAGGTAAAACAAAAGTTTTACGTTAAAACAAAACACAAATTTTTGACTACCGTATAGTATTTTGACTTTCTTACTTATTTAAGTTTGTAATGGTTACTTGTAAGTATTTTTAAATGAAAGTAGACTTAATTACCTTTAAAACGCCGGGTGGCACGACTTCTACGGAGTTACGGTTAATTTTATATGATTTTTTAAAGTTTTCGAAAAACTGTCGAACAGACAGGCGGACCCCTTAAATAATTAAGGGAACCGCCCAGTATTTAAGGGGGCTGCCCAGACAATTAAGGGGGCCACCCATCTGGTACTCAAAATTTCATTTTTTTGTAAAAAATTGTTTTCTGACTTTTCGGAAAGGTGTGTAACTTTGTGATTTTGATACCGAACATATAACACTTATTTTAAGCATAATATTATTTTGAGCTAGTATAATTAGTGTATATATCATCAAAACTAATACAAGTTAATCAACAAAACACTTTTCATATTTAATCCTCCTTAATGGGTAATTTGATACATGGATCGTACTCAATTTTTAAAACCATTTGTTTTGAAAATTTGAGCGACGTGGCTCTGGTACCAATTGTGGAAAACTAGAAGGGGGGGGGGTGAATAGTTTTCCCCTCTTTTTCATTTTATAAAAACTTTGTTTCAAAATGTTGATTCGAATTTATTCAATTGTTTGTTTGGAAAACCTTTAATTAGAGTTTAGTATGAAAACACCATATAATCAATATGATCAATTATATACGTAAGCTTTTGGAAAAACTTAGTTTTATGAATGGAGCTTTGGTCGGTCTTTGTGTGAATACGTTTTCCTTTTAAAATCTTAAAACGTTTTGTATCAAATTATCTATCAAGTTAAACTTAATATGAGAAGTGTGAATAATATTCTATTTGACCATATCATATAATTATACACACAATCACAATATTAACTTCTATGTACAACACAATCAATCATCACAACTATATAAGCAACAACTAAGACATATAGGCAAGCATAGATGTAAAGCGATAAATGCAAGAATAAATGAAAAGAGATAAGAGAAAGGAAATGCAAACCGAACACGATGATTTATAGTGGTTCGGCTACAAGGACACCTTCCTTGCCCTACTCCACTCCCTGAGTCACCTACTCGAGAGTTTTCTTCACAACTAAACAAGCTCCCTTTTGGCGGAGAAACTGTACACAACTTTTGCTTACACCATTTAACGACACTAAGCTAAATGTCGAGTTCTAATAGTAGCTAGAACCAATCTCACAACACTACTTCGATCACTACACAACTTCTACACGACTTCTTCATGGCTTCACGACTTCACGACTTCTTCATGGCTTCACGACTTCACGACTTCTTCACTACTTCACAACTTCTTCTATACTCCACTACATATTCACACATCTACTTCTTCATGACTTCTCCACACTACTACTTCTTCCCACTACTTCTTACTCACTCATAAACTCACTACTAAGTAAGATCATCTTGATCTACTTATTACATATACATAACTCAGAACATTACATACACACTAACTAG
Organism: Artemisia argyi; assembly: GCA_030686995.1. NCBI lineage: Eukaryota > Viridiplantae > Streptophyta > Magnoliopsida > Asterales > Asteraceae > Artemisia > Artemisia argyi. The sequence continues at coordinate 87,618,687 of CM060683.1, forward strand.
ATCCTAATACATCTTTGGCTTTATGATAGGGAGGATTCTTCTCTTGCACTTTGAGTGGTAAAGGATTGGATCACTTGAAACAAAGACTTATAATCTTATGATCAAAGGATTTAGAAGGATGTTTTGAAGGGATTGGGACTGAAAATTTTTGTGCAAAAGGTGAGAAAAATCTGTGAAATGAACCAGTATTTATAGGGGAAAAAATACTGTTTGGGAGCGTGGGCGGTCCCCTTAATTGTGTGGCCGGTCCCCTTAATTAATTAAGGGGGCCGCTTAATAAAAAAATATTTTTTCTTCAGAATTTTTGTCTTTTTGTGGGGGAAGATTTTTCTTGAAGAATATAGCCGTTTTTTGGGTAGAAATTTGAATTCAAAATATTTATTTTGAATAAAACATTTCTTATAAATATAAAAAATATTTTGTATAAGTTTAAAAATGTTTGTCCCACTTTATAAAAAATATAAGGTTTGTAAAGATAAAAATTCCTTTGATCATAAAATGTATTAGACATTTGTTTGTACATACCTTAAGTGATTGTTGAGGCAAACTCGAGACGTTGAGATGTCGTGGCTTGTTGACGTAAGAATGCATAGATGAATTGTGATCACAAGTAACTTAAGCACTTTACGTTATATGTTGTAACTTACATCTTTGTCATCATCAAAACATGAAGAGAATGTTTAGATTAAATATCGTAATATTCATGCCAACAGACGGGTTCAAAGATGTTCTCATCGTCCATGATGTCGGGTGGTGAAGAGTTACGAACAAAAACACAAAGAAATAAAATAGACTAAAGAGAACCTAAAAAATAAAAATAAAATCTTGGTAGAAAGGAATCTAGCAAGACCTAATAAAAAGAGATTCTAACCTAGACAATAACTATTCCCCGGACTGCGGCGCCAAAAACTTGATGCGTAGGGATTGCACCAGGCATTACCTCTCGAGGGATCTCGAGAAGTTTACAACCCCCACCAGGCAGTGTACCGGATCGTTGTAGTATAGTATAGTGACAAGTACCGGGGGATTGATCGTTCAGCTAGGAATAGTGTCGCTAGGATTAGAAAACCTAAATACTAGTTCTAGAGATGAGGGATGATTCTTTTTGTATTTTTATATTTTTTAGAAAGCAAGCAAATATCTCGGGTTTGAAGGATTTGGGCGGAATTAGTTGCTAGTCAACTAACCCAATACTAAAGATGCAATCAAAATAAAATACTAAAAATGAAAATAAAACTAAGGTTGTGAGCAATAAGTGGAGAAATGTGTTTACTTAGATTTCACTACTCCCTAGATATCTTTTACACGTTAATTACTTGTTATAGTTGCGTGGATGACGGATTGTATTCCTTAATACCATTCATGGGGTGGCGTACTTAACTCCCCAATCCTATGAGTGCCTACTTCACTCCTATGTCGAGCCGGCTAAGAAGCTCCTAACATGGGATCATTAAAATTTACTCATGCATTAAATACAACCAATAAAACCTAGTACACATCGGTTCATGTTTCCTAAGACGTTCAAGCATGTTACCATTTGGAGATCTGCCAGTTTTCTTAAGCCTAACATTGAAATCATTCATCCAATACAACCATAAACAAGTAATCAACACATAATCAACATCTAGGTTTCATTAGATCTAAGCAAACACAAGATAAATCTAGCCTAGCATGGTGGAATCAAGACAAGCACAAGATATAGACAACCAACACATAGACATATTGATTGAATTAAAAGAATACTTATCTCAATAACACATGTAAGGGTTCAAGGGCTGAAAACCCTTGAAAAACCTGTAAAATACGTATATGGTTCGGCCTTAGGGTTTCTCCAAACTTGTTCCTACCTAATGAATGAAAATTAGAAAACTATATATAGATATAAGAGGCTGACGGCGTCAAGAACAACCTTGTGACGCCGTCATCTCGCCGCCAAAATAATTCTCGGACTGCCTTGATCTACATCTGACGCCGTCATGTTATCCACTTTTGCAGGCCGTCACATATTTAACTCTTGACGCTCTACTTTGTGACGCCTTCATTTCTGTACTGGGTCGTCATGATCTTTACTCTTGACGCCGTCAGGAAAGTACTCTTGACGCCGTCACACACTGTTCCCAGCTTGGAAAATTAAGTCTTTGGTGTTTTCTTCACTTTTATGCTCCAAAAACGTCCGAATTGCTTCCTTTTCCAGATTTCACTCCCAAAGTACCTAAAATCACAAAAGGAACGATTTAGGGCAATATTTAATCAAATAAATTCAATTCCGGGCTTAAATGACCCCCTAAAAGTGGTTCATTTTTCGCCTCATCAGTTAGAAACTATATTTACAAATAATGGTATTCATTACAATTATTACTATCCCTTTGAAATCTTGTTGTCCATACTTTGAATTACAAACTCTATGAACTCACCAACCTTTGTGTTGACAGTTTAGCATGTTTATCTCAGGTCCATAATGATCGAGGCTGGCACGGAGGAGCACGGATACTCAAAAAGGCTATAAATCTTATTATCATTCGAAAACTCTTTTAATGTAATTTATAAACCTTGAAACTACTGGGATCTCATTTTGTAAACTCTGATATTTATATAATTCGAATAACAAATGTTTTAAAAACGGCTCCATTAGAGTTCGTTTTCTATTGTTATAACTGTTGTGCCGTCGAGTAACACCCAGTTTGAATTCCGCTACGTATCACAAAATTGGGGGTGTTACAGATAACTTGTGTAATGAATATTCGAATGAAATATGTTTGGACTTAGAATTACGATCCTCAGCCTGGAATTGCCCCTAAATTCTAAGTATAAACAATATGGCAAATTGTTGCGTAATTGTTATAGTCGACAATAAATCTTGAAAGATTGGATGGCATCAAACATTACGCAATGGATATTAAGTTTACGGGATTTTAAAGAGCATATTGTTGTTTTTAGACAATAATGCTGGTTTAATTGAGATGACACTCAATACTAGTCATGGTAGGATTTTATCCTTGTTAATGGCCATGTGAACTAGTTGTGCTCTAATAAGAGCATAGTTGCATTATACATTAAAGAATAAGAATACTTTAAACATTAAAATGTTTGAAAGTTTGATTGTCATAAACTGGTGGTTGAGGATGTCACACACTTTATGAAATATTCTGTAGCAATATCAAAATATTTGAATGCACACGTACAAGAACTTCACTAGATGAATTCTTGAAATAAGTATTCTCAAAAATTCTGATAGATCAACGTTAGTTGATTTATACCTTGTCAACAAGTATGATTGACATGACTTAAGACAAAATTCATTAACTAGAATTATCATGCATCGATCTATTTAGTAATTGAATAAGAGATATTAAGCAACTATTATTTATAATGAAGTAAAGTACTTTGTACGTTTGTTTTCATTAATAATAGATTGTATCCTATACTTGCATGTTTAAATCCGTGAATAACCTATGCTATGTTATTCTAAATTGTCCATTGTCGATTAATGATATGGGAATATCATTAAACTAAGACAAATCTGACTATTGGTTAGAATATATTTGAAAGTATGTTGATGCGTTGTCATGTCAATTTCACATGATATTCAATGAATTGAATATATGACTTATCCCAACTACATGAGTTTACTTTATGGATCTTGTCATTAAGTAAATCATGAAAATAGTTATCCTTAGACTTGAAATACCAGATAAGAGTCATGGATGTAGTGTATTTCTGTGAAGCAATTTACGGCTATCCGTAACTAGTAGTTATAAGGATTGTTTTCAGGAGTGTTGCAAAGTTCATAGGTTATTACTTGTAGACAAGATATAATTTGTTCCTTCAAATTTGTTTTGAAGTTTAATACTGCTGGGCCCCTCGTAGGGTTGACAAGATGTTTGTACGGCCGTACCCAAGATGTATCTGGAACACGTTCAGATAATTTGGTAATCTTGTTCAATCAGAATATAACGAGAAACAGAAAAGATAAATAATGGAATGACTTAGATCCATATCCATATTTAATGTAGTATTAGAAACAAAAGGATAAGTATAATTATGAATCATTAAAAGGTTTTACCAGGAAACCACACTCAGGGCCGTTCTGGGGCATTGGCGTGTTGCTAGACGCTAACCAATGTCATTGCACATATTAAGATCTGTCCAAGTGGGAGCTGTTAGTTTATGGACACATTTATTATGTGTATGACCGGATTCGAACACGAGCCTATGGGATTACACGCGTTGCGTACGAGATTTAATTATATTAAGTCACGAAATATTTATATGGTCGAACAAGGAAAAAGGAGGGGGTTGAGTGTCGAGTTTTGGAACTTAAGGAGGTGCTAGTAATTACTTGTTGGACAAGATTAAATGCTATATAAATACATCATTGGTCTCATTCTCGATGTACAAGACATAAACCTTACTTTTGATATTGTTATATCGTTAATCCCCAATGTGATATTCACCTATTATATGATGTACATGCCATGCATGCTAAACACCATACGCATGTGCATGCATATATTATTCCTTTTTTCTAGTTCATGGATGTGGTTCGACATATAGAGATTAAATGGGTTCTATCGTATTTAATTTACAAAAGGCTAAACATTGTTTGTTCGGTGATTTTATTCGTGACTTGAACTAGCATTTTAATTGAATCGCTAACAATACGTGCGTACATGATCGTAGAGAAATTCTACTTTGGATTTTTAGTGGTTGCCTATTTGACTTGTTATAAGGTCGATTTGCATAAACCCTAATTTATTAGGGTTATGACTTGATCTTTAATTTAGGGGTTTTATAAACCCTAATTTCATGGATTGCTAAAAGGTACGCACTTTCTATGTGTTTCAGTTAATTAATTTACTAGTATTATGATCCTTATACTTCTGCTGCATGCTTTGATGTTTACTTGTTTAATTATATGAGTTGTCATGGTATTTAAATTCCAGCATTGTAATGGTATATATATTAGGTTACTTATGTGTTTTGTTATATATATTTCTATTTTTTTATTCCCTTTTATTTTTATTTTTAAATTTTTTTATTTATAATTTTTAATGAGTTGGGTATATACAACTTGTGTTTTGGAAGTTTCACTTTTTCTCAGACATACACTTAACACACACTTATGTTTGATCGGCTTCAATTGACCTTTCAAACAGATCTAGGGCTTTGATCTTTTTAGGGTTTCGCTGAAATCAATCATGATTGAGCAAATAGATTATAATCAAAACAGCTGGGGATTGTTTTATCTTTTTAGGGTCTGGCTCCCTATACTAAAGCCCCAAATGAACATTGGCTTTATTTTCAAGTATGCATTTTATTGATTTACCATTACATTGATTTGTTGTATTTTTGGTTTCTTTGATGAATTTATTTGTTTTTGTTTTTCATATGGTAAAAACTTATTAGTTTATGTGTCCAATTCATGCTGTATATATTTATTGATCAAAACAAATATAAATGAATAATAATGCTTGCAATTATCCTTAATAGACTATTATATTGATTTGTTGGTTTTGAGTGTTTAGAAAATAAATTTTTTGTTGAATGAAACTAGTTATTTGTTAAAATTTTGTGATATCGAAGCTATGAAAATAAGGTATTTAATGGTCTTCAGGTGTTTTTGATGAAATTTAGATGTTAAACTCTTAGATATTTCAAATGAAGCTATCAATTGTATAGGATATCATTTAAAGAATCTGTGTGATATCCGTATCAATTTGATTGAGTAAAAGCGGGTAACAATTTGGGGTACATTAGGAAATATGGTCATAATCTAAGATATCTTTCTCTAAATTCTATAGGAGAATCTGAAAGCAATAGCCACTTTTGTATTTAATATATATTTGCTAAGGTATATTTAATATCTTAATGCAACATCTTTGTGTATGCTTTTTCTAAACTACAATTTATTTCATCTTACTAAATGTGTGAATATAACATGTTTTTTTACTGCTTATTATTAAACCATACTTGTAAATAATAGGCAATGATGCTAATTTTCTGCCACTGTGTTTCGTTTTGAAATGCAACTTGCTAACAGTCATGCCTTCGCAAGGCAACCAAATCTGCAATGTGACAACTTGCAGATCTGAGCCTTAGTTTCTATTGTTTGAAATAACAGTGTTCTTAAACTTTTTACATCATTCGCATATAACATATCAACTTTCTATCTTGTGAGTTGATATTGGTGCATATATAGATAGGAATATGTTTGCTATTAACGTGTACAACTGATTCTATATTGTTTCGTCTCTAATTTCCAATAGGATCAGTTGTTCCTAGTAAGTAGTCGTTTTTGACAGAAGGTTGTACTAAATAGGGACAACTGATGCTACAGAAACCTTCAAAAGTTTCTTAGAGAAAGAATAAACATTCGCACGGAAGATTATGTGTGTTTCGTTTGCATTCGTAGGAGACCAAGGTACATTGTTTATAAGTTTTTCATAAGATGATAGGTAGTATCTAAGAGGTTGTATGCATTTTTCTCCAAAATATTTTTGTCAAACTGAAAAAACAATCAGCCGTATAAGGAATAAAAATTAACATTTTTTTAGTTCGAATAGGTATTCTGATTATCTGATTGGTTTCAAGTCGGTTTTGTTTTTATGATTGGTAGGTCTTGCAACTCTTTTAGTATACTGAGAATATGTCCAAGATTATTCTATAATTAGCTTATGTTACCTAATAGCTTATGATTTCTTATATAAGCCCACTATTTAAATCACAAATATTTGGGTGTTAATTAAGTCTTTAATAGATAATCTCAAGTTGTGTTAACATTACACATCTGTACTAAGACATTTTGTAGATTTATTCAAGTCAATCATCTTCCATTGTGGCTAGCCTTCGTTGGTGACTAATGTATATATAGTTATGTCAAGAAATATAATCATTGATCCCTAGCAAACGCTTGTCCCAATGGATCCTAATTGGCCAGAAGATGTTGAGGAATAATGTGTATAGATTGTGTGTGTTTGCATTGATTATTCGTGACAGCAATAGTTGGAATGAAATGTGCTTATTGAATGAAATATATCTTGTCAGATTACTTCTTTTTTCTATCATGACTGCATTTAAGTTGCATTGTTACTTAAACCATAAACAGGAAGGATTGCATTCATACTTAAACCATAAGCATAATGGTTACAATAGATTTATTTTAGGGCATTTAAACCATACATAAACCACGAATATCCATGAGGAAAAGTCCTAAACATACAACTAAATCATACTTTTTTCACCTTCCCGTTTGAACCATCTTTTGCGTCTTTTGGGTTTTTGACAGCAAATGGCTTAATACCAATTGCATCACAATTTTTCTTATTTGGCACCCCTAGAACTTTAATCCTATCAGCAAAAGGAAGCTTTGCAGTCTGTTTTGAGGTTAGACTCTTGCTAGCTTCAACCTTGTTTGAGCTTGAACCCTTTTTTGGTTGATAAAACTGCATTTCATCATAGCTAGAATCAGAGGTTGAATCTTCAACCTTTGGAAAGTTGTTAGACCGTGGCATTGGGTATGATACATCTGAACTTTCACTGCTGAAAATTATGATTTTTGTACAAAAAAAAATGAAAGATATGTTACATATATGAGAAATGACATGAAAAAGACAACGTTGAATACCTGGTTTCTTGTTGGAACTCATTTTTCATTGCTTCATGCTACTTCACCCTTTTGCAAAATAATCTTTTGTTTTTACCATTTAGTTGCATTAGGCACCTGGTACGTTTCTCGTTAACCATTGCACGTTTTCTCTTAAATACAATCTTATAAGAATGTTCAAGGCTGTTAAGTCTTTTTGTAGTTGTGGATTCGTGGATCAAATGTTCTACTTTTCTAATTTTTACAACCCAATGATTGAAGTGAAACTAAATCGAACAGTTTGGCTTTTTATACCCTGGTTTTGGAGATCTTTACTGTAGATGTTGAGCATAATTTCTCTTATTAACAAGAGAGAATTAGATGGTACCAATATTTACATTAGAATATCATTAGGGATAGGATGCAGGACATGCTGAGAAAACTTGTATTGACTTTTAGTTTGGTCTCGATTCAGTTTTAGCTATTCTTATTTTTTTCAAGTTAAGTGTTTTTCATTGCTAATTGAATCCGTTGGTATTTAAACAATGTGTTTCAAAATTCCTACCAATAATCTAAACAAGAATAAGTCCCATCTCGATAATGATGAAATCTAATTCAGAAACTAGCTTTGTATAATCATGACAATCTACACACACCCTTAGGTTCTTATTGATCCGAATGGCCGAAGTAGGCTCGGATGAAACAAGTGCAAAAGCAATCACGAGCCGCTCACTAGGTATGATAATGCATCTTCTCTCTCTTCATCTTCTAAATCAAACAACACATCCACAGTCCTTGCCGTATGCCTATACTCATGTAACTTTCTATTAATCTCATCAATCTTGAGATAACTTTCGTGAGATTGTGGATGCGTTTTATCAGTTGTAAGAAACTCATGAAATACACCACCGAGCTCAAGAACAATTGTTCCTGGTACTTTATAAATACAGTGATTTTTCATTAGTCTTCTTACACGTTTCACACATTCCCATTTGTTCATATGTGCATATATGTTTGATTAAAGAACGTAATTTCCACTAGTTTTGGGCTCTAATTCTATCAAATGGTCAAGGGCGATCTAAGCAATCTCTAAATTTCCATGGTTTCTCGTTGCACCAAGTAAAGATCTCCATAACACAACATTAGGCTTCATGGGCATGGTTTGAAGTATTTCCATGGCCTTATTAACCCGCCTAACTTTAGACAACACTACATTCGAAGTTCGTCGTCATGTTTTGTCAAATACAAAGTGTCACTCAAAGTAGTCAAACAGAATTAGATATGAACAATTCCTTATTTTGAGCAAGGTATTCTAGGAACCTTTGTTTTTTCTTTTCTTTTCTAAATGATATTATCGAAAGTGTCCTTTTAGATGTATATTGTATAAAAAGTATAATGCAATATTGATGAGTGTGTAAATACTCATCATTTTTATCGTATCTGAACTGCCAAAACATCCAAAAACACTCAGAAATGCATCAAAATACAGAAATTATCCCAAAACTGTGTTTTATATGTTTTAGATGCAAAATGTTTAAAAACAAATGAAAAACGAACAAAGTTTGCATAATTGGCAGTTTCAGTCCCTCAAGTTTCATAAATTCACAAAACTAGTCCCTGAAGATTTAAAATGAAAGAAAAGTCAACCCAAGGAATTTAAAAGTAAAAAGTTATCAAATTTGATCCTTGGGTGAAAAGTTTGAGAAAATTACACTTTTGGTCCCCGAACTTTCAAAAATGGCAAAAATAGTCCCTGGGTTTTGAAAATTGGAAAATCATCAAAAACCACCCTTGTACTATTCATGATTGGCAAATTAAGTCCTTTTTGATAACTTATGGGAAATTACAAGATCAACCCTTTAAAAATTAGAAAATGACATAAAAGGTCCTCGGGTGATTTAAATTGGAGAAAATACAATTTTGGCACTTTGGTTTATCTAACTTGGCAGGAATGGTCCTTTGAATTGAGTTTGGAAAGCTGGCAAATAAATGCCCCTCAAGTTTCAGCAATGTGCAAGTTTGGTCCTTGGGTTTTATAAATTACAAACCAAACGGATACCCTTAATACTAAACCAAACCCACCCAATTAACTACCCAATAAACTAATCCACTACCCAAGCCCACCTTACACCCTGGCCCATCACCACCCCAAGCCTAAACCCTTAAAATAATACTCCCCGTTTCTATTACCCCCTCGGTCAAACCATCAGTCAAACTCCACCTCATCCTCACTCCCCTCCAAACCAGACCTGCAAACACCATCATCACTCCACCCCCTCCTCTGCCAACAATCAACACCCTAACCCTACCCTACACTCCTCCAAACACCCAATCCAAACCCCTTGCAACCTGTCAAAAGATATCAGAGCCAAGTTGACAATCCCATTTTCCTGCCAAAAGCATGATTAACGGCCAAGATCAAGTGAGTTAATCCAATGGACCAAGAGAGAAGTGGGAATGCACGTGTGGGTCTCCAAAACCCTAATGGCCAGTATAAAAGAGCAGGGGAAGAAGCAGAGAGAGTTAGTTAGTGTAGTTAAGTAATAGTAGTTAATTTAGTCTTAATTCAATGTCGAATTTTGTTTAAGTCAACTTATTTGAATTTAATTTTCATCTCAATTTGAATTCTCAGCTTAACTTAAGTGGAATCTTTATTATTCTGTTGTAATTCAAAGTTTCAGTTTAATTGCAAGTTTCCAATTTTAAGTAAAATTCTCATTTCAACTTAACAAGTGTTATTATTGATACAAAAGTTGGACGTTCCTGGTTATTGGCTTTTGCTCTCGTACCAATTTGCTTCTTAGTACTTGTTACCTGCGCACTAAGAAAATAAACAACACCGTTAGGCTTATCGAGGGATTGTCTCCCCCGATTAGACTCCGGCGTGAGAGTAAGTAATCGATTTAAGGTTCTCGTAGAGAGTTAGGGTTTGTATATCGTACCTTTAAATGAGAGATGTCATTCCTTATATAGGGGCTGAAACTGCGTAGGTTTCTTGCTCCTTACTCTTCGCACTCGTGGTGCTTATCGGGGTAAGGATATCTATTCTATGAATAGAAGATCCTTATCGCATGCCTGGTTAATTTGGTTGGGCTTTGGGCTTCTTGAGCCCAAGCCGTTATTATTATGGCCCAAGTAATTTGTAATGATAGCCCACTCGTGGTGGATTTGGGCCGAGTAATGTTTATCATTTGGGCTCGTGGCCCATATATAGACTATACGTCATCATGTCCCCCCAGTCTAGTGTGCGCGGCTCGTAGCCGCGGATACTAGACTAATATTATCAGCGGTAAGCGTGGCGGGAGAACAAGGGAATATTACCGCCCATTTTTAAGTGCAATGCACCTAGTCATGGGTATTTCAAACGGATACCTCGAGAATTGGGGGTAGTGTCCACGTGGCCCTCGTAAATCGGGAAAAAGTGCATGTACCGGTTCAGTTCCAGCCATACGTTTTTGTGAGTGGATTCCACGTGGAGATAAACTAGGGTTTTTACTCCCTATATAAGAGTAACTGCCCCATTTTTTACGATCACACAGTAAAACACACACCCACTATTGTTAACTTTTCTTGAAAGCTTTTTGCAAAGAAAATACTCATTTTTGTAGGTAATTTTTGTGCGTCTCACCTCGTAAATTAATGAAGATGGTTGCCCAATTAGAGGACTTTCGCTCTGCGATGTCTATTGAGGATGTTACTCAATTTATGTCTGACTTCTTCGTGCCTCTGGATGTCCATCCAGAGGCGCCAGATGTGGATGCGTGTATAGCTGATTTCCCCGAAGGGAAAATAGGGCTATACATGAAATTTTTTGAGTACGCGAATCACCGCGTACCAATATCTATCTTCTTGAGTGATTTGCTCAACCACTATCGCCTTCACATCTCTCAACTGCACTGTATAGGTGCGGCTAAGGTGTCGAATTTCGAAGTAAACTGCCGTTTACTTTCGATAGAACCGACCGTGGCCTTGTTCCGCTCCTTTTACCACACGACGTGGTCAAATGGTTGGGTTTCTTTTGCGAAGCGCCAAGGGACGCTTCAGTGTTATACTGAGAAAGTAGATGCCCTAAAGAATTGGAGGGAGTACTTTTTCTGGGTTGATGATGTAGTCTTTCCCTCTCCCTATGAGTTTTATACTCAGGACACACTGCCAAGGGATGGGCGCCCCGCACCCGGTTCCTATAGGCTGGTTGATGCGCAAACTCTTGATGCTAACCGCCTGTCCATTAACCCTTATCCGGAGGCGTTTTTGGTTCATATGGGGTTGAGTCGCAATTATTACGGCGCTGCGGACGAGATGCCAACTTTTATTAGTGAGGACGGCCAGGGTGGGTGTTCGTCCCTTCTACTTCAAATTCTGTAAGTCTTGTTTGTATGCGCATCTTTACTTAACTAATCCTTTCTTCTTTGTTGTTTTTGTTTATGCGCGCAGAAATGGATTTGTTTGCCGTCGTTAAGCTGGATAAGCCAAAGCAGGTGACTATAGGCGTGCGCCCTATGAGGGAGGGTGAGCAGCCGCTGTTGGAGGCGACTGAGGGTCGCTTGACCGTGCTGCCAGCGGTGGCCCCGGAAGACACGCCGCTGCTACAAGTGACGCCAGTTCAGAGCTTGGCGCCCGATGTGGAGGTGGCGCAAGAGGAGGCGCGCTCGGAGTCGTCTGACAGCATAAGGATCCTAAAGCCTGAGGAAGTGCTGAAGGAGGAGGTTGCGCAGAACGTCAAGCGCAAGGGAGAGGCTGGAGGTAGTGGCACCAGGAAGAGACGTCGCCACCTTATTGGGGATGCGGAGTCTACCGCAGAAGAGACATCTACTTCTGGCGCGGGGAAGAAGGCTGCTGAGGCTTCTCCATTTCTGTAAGTGTCTGCACCTCTATCATCTCTTTTTTTCGTATATTACTTGTCGTAATATTTATTAATTGTCGTTTTTGTCTCTTGTAGGGATGATGCTGCGAAGAATGATGGAGTCTTCGTTGATGAGGTTTCCTCTCCAAAGAATGAAAACAGGGAGGGGAAAGCCAAGGTTGTTGAGGGTGGAGAGGCGCAGCAGTTGTTGGATGAGCTGGCTGTGACTGCTGCGCGCCAAGCTGAGCTGGTGGCTCAGTTGAAAGAGAAGTATGTCGGGGAGAGCAGTGCTCTTGCCCAGAAGGACGAGGAAATTGCTAAGCTCCATGCGCAGCTGGCGGGAGCGCAGGCGGAGTTGGAGTCCTCGCGGGTGTATACGGAGAAGATCACCCATGAGAAGCTGTCTGCCATGGCGGAAGTGGTGAAGGTGCGCGGGGAGCTTCATCATTATAAGTCCGACTTGACTTTTGCTGTGCGCTTCTTGGAGGAGAAGAAGGTAGAGCATTATGCTAGTATCACCAAGTTCAAGGAGGACATGATGAAGATTATCCAAGCGCAGGAGGACAAGCTGCGTGGCCTTAGCATTGAGTACGATGAGGAGTTATATCCTCATTTGATGTCGACTATTGCTGAGCGCAGGTATCTCTTTTATGCTATTCTTCTTCATAATAACTTTATCGCCATGCTTTTTTCTTACACAAATTGTCTTTGTGAATGTAGGTGGTTGATTAGCCATGGGCTGCGCCTGGCAGCTATGGGCACGCTGGAGTCCCAAGAGGTATTGGACGCCTTTGGGAAGGTGGTGCACTATGCGATGGCACGTGGGAGATCGCAGGCTATGGAGGATCTCCATGAGGCCAAGCTACTGAAGAAGGACTTGGCGGAAGTCCCTGGGTACAACGCTACTGCTTATGATGAGTTGATGCAGGCAATGGCGGGGTTGAAGATCCTCGAGCTGCCGCACATTGGGAGGCTGGAGCGCGATCAAGACGACCCCATAGATGTGCTTATGGTAGGGTTGACATTGCAGCGCCATCTTGGAGAGAATGGGGAGGGGCAATCAGATTACTATCTGAAGCCTGATGTGTCGCAGCTGCAGATTCTCGTATTCGCGCAGCCTCGCGACATCCTCAAACCCTTTGCTCTTGAGAGGGAGATTCCCTTGAAAGAGGTTCTGGAGCGTCATGAGCAGAGGGCTGCTCAGAAGAAGGGCATCAAGGGTAAGGCAGTGATGTGTGGTATTGGTGCTGCGCACATCCCCAGATCTGATGGTGTACCCGTGAGTGTTCCCACGGTATCTCCCAATGATGCTTTGCTTCTCAGAAAGCTTCAGGAAGCGGGGAGTTCTTCTGCTCTGCAAGATAGCCCTGAGCATCGCCATAGCGTGTAGGCTTTTTGTATATTTATGTATCTTTCCTTGTAATTTTTGTGAATAAATATTGAATAAGATACCTTTTTGTTGATTTAAGTACGTGACTTAAAATATACTTGCATTGTTTGCTAAGTTTTATTATTTGACCAAGTGTCTTGGCTCGTTAAGTGCGTGACTTTAAAAATTATACTTGCATTGTTTGCTAAGTTTTATTATTTGACCAAGTGTCTTGGCTCGTTAAGTGCGTGACTTTAAAAATTATACTTGCATTGTTTGCTAAGTTTTATTATTTGACCAAGTGTCTTGGCTCGTTATTTGCTAAGCTTGTACGGTGTACTTAGTATTTGCGCACCCGTTGTGAGATGCACACGTGAAACTTACCTTGACCTCTCAGAAGTAAGGCGCTTAGCAAGGATACGTGATCCAATGTTGATGGGTTTGCAACCCTCTTACTCAATGAGTGAATTAGTAGGTTAACTCATCCTTTATGCCTTCGTGGGTCTTTAAGTAGTGCATGCACGCCATGTAGGCAAAAATATAAGATAAACAATATTGACATATATGCAATAAAGTAAAATACGCTATGGAGTTAGCTAGAAACCATAACATTTTATTGATACTTGCAAGTTTTTGAAAAAATAGAAAATACAATTCCTAGGAAAGAAAAAACAAACACTTATTGGGCATCACGTAGGATGTGAGGGTGTCTGTGTAAGGGCCGTAGCCTAAAAGTGACATCTTTTAAGATTGCAGATGTTCCAGGTGCGCGCTAGGTCGTGACCTTCCATATCGCGCAGTCTGTATGCGCCGTTGCCGAGCGCGTCTGTGACCTCGTAAGGTCCTTCCCATTTAGGTCCGAGCTTGCCTGTGTCTTCTGCGTGGCTCGCATCATTGGCGCGGTAGACAAAGTCTCCTGGTCTGAATGAAGTGTGCTTGACCTTTACATCATAATACTTCTTCAGTTTTGCCTTAGCCTTTGCTTCGCGTATAGCTGCGCGTTCGTGCCTTTCTTCCAGTAAGTCCAAGTCTATGCGCCGTTCTTCGTCATTGGTTGTGACGTTGACCTCTGCTGTTCGTATAGTTGGAATTCCTATCTCTGCTGGTATGACGGCTTCTGTTCCATAGACGAGGGAGAATGGCGTGTCGCCAGTACTGGTTTTGATTGTTGTGCGATGCGCCCACAAGACATGCGAGAGCTCATCCACCCACCTTCCTTTGTGTCTGTCAAGGCACGCTTTTATTCCTTCACCTAGACTGCGGTTTGTGCGCTCGACTAGGCCATTGGTTTGTGGGTGTTTTACTGAAGCAAAGTGTTGTGTGATGTTCAATTGTGCGCACCAATCTTTGAATGGGTTATCACAGAATTGTTTTCCGTTGTCTGATATTGTCGCACCCGGTAGTTCGAAGCGACAGACAATGTTGTCCCAGACAAAGCGTTTGACTTGGTTTCATGTGATGTTCACCACCGCCTTTGCTTCAATCCACTTCGTAAAGTAGTCTGATGCGTGGGAATCGCACCTTGCTTTACCTCTCGAGGGATCTCGAGAAGCTTACAACCCCCACCAGGCAGTGTACCTGATCGTTGTAGTATAGTATAGTGACAAGTACCGGGGGATTGATCGTTCAGCTTAGGAATAGTGTCGCTAGGATTAGAAAACCTAATTAATAGTTCTAGAGGTGAGAGATGATTATTTTTGTATTTTTATATTTTTATGAAAGCAAGTAAAATCTCGGGTTTTGGAAGAGTGGGCGGAATTAGTTGCTATTCAACTAACCCAAAGCTATTAAAATAATGAAAATGAAATTAAACTAAATTATAATAAAGTTGTGAGCAGCAATTGGAGAAATTGTGTTTACTTAGACTTCACTACTCCCTAGATATCTTTTACATGTTAATTACTTGTTACACTTGTATGAATGACGGATTGTATTCCTTAATACCATTCGTGGGGTGGCATACATAACTCCCCAACTCTATGAGCTCTTATCTCCTCCTACACCATGACCCAGCACAACTATAGGGATTGTAAATAGTGGCTCATGCATTAAATACAACCAATAAAGACCAAGTACGCCTCGGTTCATGTTTCTTAAGACGTTCAAGCATGTTACCATTTGGAGATCTGCCAGTTTTCTTAAGCCTAACATATAAATCATTCATTCAAAACAAGAATAGACAAGTAATCAACACATAATCAACATCTAGGTTTCATTAGATCTAAGCAAACACAAGAGAGATCTAGCCTAGCACAGTAGAATTGAGACAAGAACAAGAGATAAACATCCAACACATAGACATATTGATTGAATTGAAAGTACACTTATCTCAATTACAATGCAAGGTCTCAAGGGTTTGGAACCCTTGAAAAACCTGTAAAAGAGGCACCAAAATCGTCTTTAGGGTTTCAACAAAACTTCTCTCTTTTTTTAATGAAAAAACTAGAAAACTATTTATAGGAAAAACAGGCTGACGGTGTCAAGAGTTACTTGTGACGCCGTCACCTCGCCGCCATATACTTCCTCGGACGGCCTTGATCCACTTATGACGGCCTATGTGACGCCGTCACCACCCACGGTATATTATTTTTGCCACTTTTACGCCGTCACGAATCCTTCTGACGCCGTCACCACCTTCGGTGTAATATGGTGGTCTTGACGCCGTCACCTTGTATTTTCAGTATGGAAATTTGGTACTTAGCCGTTTTCTTCACTTTTATGCTCCAAAAACGTCCAAAATAGCTTCTTTTCCAGAATTCACTCTCCAAACACCTAAAATCACAAAAGGAACGATTTAGGGCAATATTTGATCAAATAAAGTCGGATTCGGGCTTAAATGACCCCCTAAAAACGGATCATTTTTCGCCTCATCATATACCCTTACACTTGAGATTTGCTTGTCCTCAAGCAAATGAGCTTTTATTCTACTCAAAAGACAAGTTAGGGGTCATTTAACACTAATATAAAAGTAATTACAACAAAAAATCGTTCCACTAAAGACCAATAGACAAGCACGGAGGTCATACACAAGCACCTCACAAATAGTGTTTAGATCCTCACATCTCTCGGGTGTAATAAAGTAATATAACATTATGGAAATGGAAGATATCTCTCACTACCTGTCATAGCAAAATAGATTACCATAGGCTTGGGAAAGGATCAAACCTCCACCACATGGCGTAAGCACCTAGGATAAACTATCAAAGAGGTCTTTTAAAGGGTTATAACGTTAGGTGTAGGGATATGAATTACACGGTTTTGTTGGATAAAGGAAGTTTTACTGGTGGCGAGTTAACAATCTCGGTTAATTACATGTACAAGATGGCGTTGCTAAGCCAAGACTAGACTCGACTTAAGCTAATAAATGAAAAATAACAAAAACATAAAATAAACATAGAATGAAAACGGGATGGTAGTCCGTATGTTGTTTTTTCTCTTTTTCTTTTCTATTTTTTTTTCTATTTTTTTTTTTTGCATACACTCTTACCCTACCATCCAAAATAATACATCATAGGGGTTTGAGTAATCCCCTTACACTTGAATCTTTACATACTTTACAATTAACTAATCTAATGACTCGGATTAAGAAAATTAAAACACTTGGAGCACTTTTAAGATTAACGTACATATGGGGGTAATAAATGGTGTTCTTCCCCATTACTCCATAAAATAAGTACTTACCCATGAGTCCCAATCATCCCAAAACAATATGTACAATGATATGACTCAACTTAGCAACCATGTAATCAATTAGAAAGTTAACTTAGGGTTTAACAAATAACAATAATGCACTAAAAATGAGCGCATACACGGAAGGCTAAGGCGATTTGGGTGTACATTTAAGTGGGGTGTAACAAATTCTTTCTTTAAGTAAGATGCTTAAAGTTAGAAATGAAAAGATAGGCTCGGAGGGGTGTACTAGGGGTTTCGTGTACTAAAAATGAGCACAACGCTAAGGGTGTGGGAAAAATTAGTTGACTTAACTAGCCAAGTAATATGACTTAAATGGTCAAGTAATTATAATACGGGTTTAACACAAGGGTGATCCTAATGCCTCTTATCATGTAGTAAATCCTACCACACGAATGTAGTCTCACTAGCGGTCTCGGGATGCATCACTAACGCAAGTTCTAGAATCTAAATGCTACCGGTACACTCATAAGCACTAATAGTAAATGCTTTTCCTATCAAATCTAAAGGCGAACCTCACATTTTTGGGTGGAAAATTTTTCTGAATATACGGTTATGTGCTAGTCATACAACCTCCTATCCATGAGACGCTTGCTATGGCTAAAGTTTCACTCTTAAATGTTGTAAAAAATTTTAAATTTGGCGCTAAAATTACACTAACAAGTATTTCTCGTAGTTTTATTACACATCTACTATCAAACAAAACAAACTCAAGCGAAAGTGCATATGTAAGGTGTCATCTTTTTACCCTCCCCTTACACTTAAGATGAACATTGTCCCCAATGTTCAAGTAAAGAATGTAAAAGTTAGAAAGTAAAGAGAATGAAATCAAATACTCCCGTGATTCGCTCGGTATGGATTATAGGTTGGCCAGGTTAAATCTTCCTCCAAGAAAACGAACAATCAAAGCTTCCCTTCCAGAATATAAATCATCTTCTTGTCATAAATAACCTGTAAATCCTGACAACAATAGACAAGGCAACCTCGCGTAAAATCGGCGGCATCCTATATAAGTTACTAAATCCTAGAAAACAAAGTAAGATATAATGCTTGTGGAATGAAGTTTGCAGATTTCCTGGAGATTATAAAACTTAATAATCCACAAAAACCATAAGACTCCGTTAGAAAAACAAAACCGGTAAAATTTCCAGATTTTAACTCCTGACGCCGTCAAGAGCAATACCCTGACGCCGTCAGAATGGACCTGCAGAAATTCTTATGTTAAGTTTCTGGAAAATTTCTGGAAAAACTTTGTCCTACTTCCTGGAAAATCCTGCAAAACTTCATTATGACTCAATACAAGCATTTGACTCTAACAAATACGAATATACATGTTCATTTAATATTGTGGAGAATCATGATCGGTTTGTTTCTTAAAAACATATTTGGGGTTTCCCCTTACACTTATCTTTTGCAAAAATACCTTTAGGTTGAAGTTAAGACTAGGCCAAACAACATAATAAAGTATTTTACATTTTAGTAGAGAAACATGATCAACCAACAATAAAAACAAAGCATGCATACGGAAGCAAATAACAATCAAACAAATAAAAATCACACAAAACATGGGTTGCCTCCCAAGAAGCGCTTTTCTTTATTTACGAGTCTTGTAGCTAGACTCAAAGTCGTGGGTTACTACGTGATCTCATCATTTGAAATGATGTACCCCATATAATTGCGATCATTACTGTTATGGTGGTAGTGCCTCAATCTATCAATACTCGCAATCACCTTCCCACCTAATTTGCTTCTCAAGTTAGCTACCCCATCTTGGCTCAATCCTTCGATCGTGAATGGCCCATACCACCAAGGACTTGGTTTATCGGGTGGTATTGTTATTTCTAAGTGTCTCAAGAGTACTAAGTTCCCTTCCTCAAACGGTGTATGATTGCTTTCGTGTTGAGTGTGTTTGAATTCAATCGGAACCTTATTGCTTTTTCTTCTTTCATCCTTAGCTTTCTTATAGCTTTTGATTCTTGCCTCCCATGCAAGAATTTTATTCTGAACACGAATGGGTGTCGCGCCAATGTGGTTTTTGATCATTCTCCAACTCAAATTCTCATGCCCACTTCGCGGAGTCATGTGGAAACTAATCTTTCTCTTTCCAGATTTAAGCTCAATCTTCCTATCTTCATACTTAATGACAGCCCTAGCGGTGGTGAGGAAGGGTGCCCCAAGGATTATTGGCATGCATCCATCCCCTTTATCATCAATGATCATAAAATCAACGGGGTACATGAATCCTGCCACATTAACTAATACATCTTCTGCGATTCCTAGGGGGTATACGTACGAGTGTCCAACAAGAGATAGCCTAACACGAGTAGGTGCTGGCATTTTCGACGTCAGTTGGATATAAATAGTTAGGGGCATAAGATTTACTTCCGATCCTTGTTCGGCGAAAGCACTAAGATGTTTCAAGTCCCCGATGCTCGTTGGTATTTCAAAATTCCCACATGCTACCTGCTTGGTGGCCACTTTCTGTACCAGTAACCTCTCGACCACTGATCCTCCAATAAGCGTATCATACTCATCTTCCTCTTCTTTCTCTTTCTCGGGAACCTGTTCGGAGGATTGGTTACGCCTATCATCCTTAATCCAATTTGTTATGGTGTTTTTGTTTATGTCGTGTTTCAGGTAGTAGCTCAAAGGTTGGGACTCAGGCGGTTTTTCTAAGGTCTGTTTAGCAGGAGTTTTTACCTTCTCATTATCTGTATGGAAAATGGTGATCGAGTTAACAAATTGGGTGGTGGGAGTGGCGCTTTCTTTCCTTAGCAGTATTCGTTCAGGGGTTTTCTGATTGGCATACTCCTCCAATAGACTCAACATCTCATTCATTTTCTCCTGCATCTCCTCTTTTTGCTTATAAACTGCTTCTTCGAATCTAGCAAGCCGATCAGAGTGAGTCGCCATATATTCTCTCATCCTAGCCTCAAATTCCGAGCTAAGTACCTTGGGAGGGGAGCAAGGTGGGGTGTATCTCTGAAAAGTTTCGACATGTTCTCTAGAAGGTGATTCAGATAATGGTGCCGAAGTTGATCTTGAGACAGAATTGACAGTGGCTTGTCTAAGACTTAAGGGTCTCCTTTGCCTTTCCTCAAAATAGTCAACTTTTGCCTCAAGTTTGCATAAGAGTTCATCGGGGATTTCGGTGGTTCCTCCAGATGTCGAGACTGCATTGATGGCCGCTTCTATCGTATGTTTGAATTCCCAAATCTCATTATTATCGACAGCGAGCTCTTCTATAATTTCCCAAGACTCCTCAGCATTCTTATCACGCAATTTGCCTCCCGCGGCCCTGTCGATGGTGCGCTTAGTGTGATAGTCAACATGGTCGTAGAAAATCTGAACTAATAACCAAAGGTTAATGCCATGATGAGGGATCTTGTGGAGAAGATCCTTAAAACGGGCCCAAGCCTCGTAGAAAGGTTCACCCCGCTGTTGCTCAAACATCAAAATGTCCCTTCTAAGCATTGCAGTTTTTTCTGGCGGAAAGAATTGGGTAAGGAAGCGGTTGGCGAGATTGTCCCATGTGGTGATGGATCCCGCGGGTAAGCGTTCAAGCCATTGACTAGCCTGATCTCGTAGAGAGAATGGGAATAGGCGTAATCGGGTTGTCTCTCTAGTCTCAACACCTAGGTCTATGGAATCTACGGTTTTGAGGAAGTCCTTAAGGTGTTGGTTTGGATCTTCGGAACGAAGTCCATGGAATGCACATCCGCTTTGCACCAACCGGATGGTGTCGGATCGCAAGGGGGTCACATTGGCTCCGGTGAGCTCAATGGTGTTTCGGTAGCCTTGGTGGCTAGGTCGGGAATACTCTCCTAAGGTTCGGGGCCTAAGGGGTTCTAATGGTGGTTTTGGTTTTGGTGGGATGATGGGTTCAAAGATGTTACCACCTTCCATGATGTCGGATGGTAAAGAGTTACGAACAAAGGCACGAAGAAATAAGATAGACTAAAGAAGACCTAAAAATAAAAATAAAAATCTTACTAGAAAGGAATCTAGCAAGTAGACCTAATAAAAAGAAATCCTAACCTAGACAATAACTATTCCCCGGCAGCGGCGCCAAAAACTTGATGCGTGGGAATCGCACCTTGCTTTACCTCTCGAGGGATCTCGAGAAGCTTACAACCCCCACCAGGCAGTGTACCTGATCGTTGTAGTATAGTATAGTGACAAGTACCGGGGGATTGATCGTTCAGCTTAGGAATAGTGTCGCTAGGATTAGAAAACCTAATTAATAGTTCTAGAGGTGAGAGATGATTATTTTTGTATTTTTATATTTTTATGAAAGCAAGTAAAATCTCGGGTTTTGGAAGAGTGGGCGGAATTAGTTGCTATTCAACTAACCCAAAGCTATTAAAATAATGAAAATGAAATTAAACTAAATTATACTAAAGTTGTGAGCAGTAATTGGAGAAATTGTGTTTACTTAGACTTCACTACTCCCTAGATATCTTTTACATGTTAATTACTTGTTACACTTGTATGAATGACGGATTGTATTCCTTAATACCATTCGTGGGGTGGCATACATAACTCCCCAACTCTATGAGCTCTTATCTCCTCCTACACCATGACCCAGCACAACTATAGGGATTGTAAATAGTGGCTCATGCATTAAATACAACCAATAAAGACCTAGTACGCCTCGGTTCATGTTTCTTAAGACATTCAAGCATGTTACCATTTGGAGATCTGCCAGTTTTCTTAAGCCTAACATATAAATCATTCATTCAAAACAAGAATAGACAAGTAATCAACGCATAATCAACATCTAGGTTTCATTAGATCTAAGCAAACACAAGAGAGATCTAGCCTAGCATAGTAGAATTGAGACAAGAACAAGAGATAAACAGCCAACACATAGACATATTGATTGAATTGAAAGTACACTTATCTCAATTACAATGCAAGGTCTCAAGGGTTTGGAACCCTTGAAAAACCTGTAAAAGAGGCACCAAAATCGTCTTTAGGGTTTCACCAAAACTTCTCTCTTTTTTTAATGAAAAAACTAGAAAACTATATATAGGAAAAACAGGCTGACGGCGTCAAGAGTTACTTGTGACGCCGTCACCTCGCCGCCATATACTTCCTCGGACGGCCTTGATCCACTTATGACGGCCTATGTGACGCCGTCACCACCCACGGTATATTATTTTTGCTACTTTGACGCCGTCACGAATCCTTCTGACGCCGTCACCACCTTCGGTGTTTAATTCCTCATGTCTGACGCCGTCAATATGGTGGTCTTGACGCTGTCACCTTGTATTTTCAGTATGGAAATTCGGTACTTAGCCGTTTTCTTCACTTTTATGCTCCAAAAACGTCCAAAATAGCTTCTTTTCCAGAATTCACTCTCCAAACACCTAAAATCACAAAAGGAACGATTTAGGGCAATATTTGATCAAATAAAGTCGGATTCGGGCTTAAATGACCCCCTAAAAACGGATCATTTTTCGCCTCATCATAGTCTATGGCTACGATGAGGAACTTTACTCCTCCAGCTGCTACAGGGAAGGGTCCTGCGATGTCGATACCCCATTTGTAAAATGGGCATGGTGAGGTAATTGGTGTTAGCTCTTGTTGTGGTCGGCGCGGAATTGGCCTATGTACTTGGCAATTGCTGCATTTTCTTATCAGATCGCGTGCGTCGCGATGCATTATTGGCCAATAATACCCTGACCGTAGAGCGCTTGCCACCACGGATCGCGGCCCTGAGTGCATACTACATGATCCAGCGTGGATTTCTCGGAGTACGTAGTCTGCTTGAAGAGGTCCAACACATCGGAGCCATGGCTGCAAGAAGGAGCGTCGATAGAGTATGTTATCTCGTAGTTCAAATCGTTGCGCTGTGCGCCGTATTCTTCGAGCGTCCTTATGATCTTGGGGTAGGATCCCCCAATCGAAACTTGTTGTTCCGGGTAATCTGGATGAATAGCGACTTTTATATTTGGCGTTTTTTCCGTGCGCTGTTCTGGAATAGCCTCTGCTTCAGTTGTTACCGCAATGCATTCTCTTGGTGGTATTGTTGTGTTATAGAGAGTGACAACTCCTCCTTCCACTGGAAATTTAAGCATTCTGTGAGCTGTGGATGGTACAGCGCGCATGGATGATATTCCTGGTCTCCCAATGATACCATTGTATGGTGAAGGGGATTTTATAACCATAAAGTTTATCCATGTTGCGGTTGAGTGTTGTTCATCTCCTACGACCACCAACAAGCGTAACTGCCCCATGGGCCAGATCTTTCCTCCTGTGAATCCTGTTAATGACGTTGTTGCTGGTATCAATTGACTTTGGATCTCAGGTCGCAGTCTTTTGAAACAGTGATCGTACAGGATATCTGCGGATGCTCCTCCGTCAATGTACATGCGGTGGATATCATGTCCTCCTGTATGTATTTCAATAGTTAGAGGCTCCACGACTGCGTTGTCCGCAGCTATAGTAGGGAAAGATATCTCTTTTTCTGGAGAGAATTTTTGGCTGACTTTTTGCTTTATCTTGCGTTGCCATGATTGTATCATGTATATAGTATCAGCTTTTTCCTTGGGGGGTTCTTTCTTACCCCGTTTCTCTGTTTATCTTTTCCCTCTTTGATGTTCTTTACGAGGTGGTCCATCCTGCCTTCTCTTACTAGCTTTTCAATTAGTTGTTTTAGCTGGACGCACTCGTTAGTTGTATGGCCTTTTTGGCCATGGTACTCACAGTATCCGCTCCCTATGCGCTTTTCCTCTGCAGTGCGCATTGGTGGTGGTTTTGGGAAGTTCGCACCTTCTGTTACAAATATTTCCCTCGGAGTTTTTGTAAGAGGGGTATATTTGTCATTGTCTCTTCCACTGTGATAATTCCTGCTGCGGTTGTTATTCTGATCATTGGATTGTCTCCGCGGCTGTTCTTGTTGCCTATAGTTTGAATAACCCTTTTTACTATCCGCAGCAGTGGCTTCTCCTTGTATAAAGGATCTGGTGTGCTTTGTTAGCTCATCAAAAGTCTGTGGAACTTTGTCGTTCAGCTTTCGGATGAGTTCTGGGTTATTAATCCCATTCATGAACCCTGAAATTTTTAGGATCTCAGGACATGCTTTGACTTGTACGCACTCATCCTTGAAGCGTTCCATAAAAGCGCCGGTTGATTCCCCTTGACGTTGTTTCACTCTTGCTAGCTCGACAGGGTTTTTAGCGCACTTCTTTCGCTGGGTGAAGTTGAGACGGAATGCTTTCCGTAATTCCTCAAACCCACCGATGCTCCTACGTGGGAGTTTGCTAAACCATGTGCGCGCGTTTCCTACTAACGTAGAATTAAACATGGGGCACCACACAGGCTGTGGCCAGTTTTCGATGGTGGCGGCTGATTCGAAAACTTTTAGGTGATCATCGGGATCACCTGTTCCATCATATGTTTTAACGTTAGTGGGCATGCGCCTGCGTTTGCGGTCTGAATAATCGTTGATGCGTCGTGTAACCGCATCAACTTTCTGGCGACGCCATGGGAGAGACATATCTTCATTCTCTTCCTCGCGACGTCTTCCTCTTGACTTCCAGTGTCCTGTTTCTTTATCCTCGTTGTCCGAGGAGTTACTGGAAGAAGAGTACTCTCTTTTTCGGCGCTTGCGCCGGCTTCTTTCAGAAGAAGAGCTTGAGGGATCTCTGCTTGGGGATCTTCTTCTCCCCAATCTATCTTGAATCCTCCTACTCCCAGGTTTGGAAGATCCTTGGCTTGGCGAATGTTGAGGCCCTAATCGGTCTTGTATTCCCCGACTGCCAAGTCTGGAGTGAACATTAGTGCGCCTCTCGCTGTCTTCTGAGTACTGTGAATCAGATGTCGTACCCAACCTATCATGGATAGTGGTACGTTCTGCGCGTCTTCCTCGTGGGTGGCGCAGTGGTGATGTTTCGTGTTCAGGACCAAAATTGAGTCGAGCTTGTAGGCTCGTACTTGCCCTTCTCCTTGCTTCTTCCTGCATGAGGGCGGTTAGGGTTTCATAATTTTGGGATACAAAGTTTCCCAAAGTTAGATCGGGTGCGTCCTCAGTTGTTGCAAGAATTTCTGCCTCAGTATTAGGCACCCTATCTCGGTTAGGCGCGCCTGGCGGCACAGTGTTGTTCACTGCGGGTACAGTTTGATGAGGAGTGGTGAAGAGGGTGCGCTGGAGTTCCTCAACGCTTGGGACCACTGGGGTGACTTGGGTAGTCCTTATAGGTAGTTCTACCGCTGGAAGAGGTTGGGTTGTCCCTGCCTCTTGGTAACCAGGTGCGCTGGTTGTCCCAGCAACTTGTCTGGAGGTCGGATCTTATTGATTCTTCCTCTGATGGTCACGTTTTTCTGACTGCGGAGTTCGCTGGCTTGAATTCGTATGCTTTGTCATTCTAGTTCTTAGTTTCTAGTAGGGTCCCACGGATGGCGCCACTTGTTGATACAAAAGTTGGACGTTCCTGGTTATTGGCTTTTGCTCTCGTACCAATTCGCTTCTTAGTACTTGTTACCTACGTACTAAGAAAATAAACAACACCGTTAGGCTTATCGAGGGATTGTCTCCCCCGATTAGACTCCGGCGTGAGAGTAAGTAATCGATTTAAGGTTCTCGTAGAGAGTTAGGGTTTGTATATCGTACCTTTGAATGAGAGATGTCATTCCTTATATAGGGGCTGAAACCGCGTAGGTTTCTTGCTCCTTACTCTTCGCACTCGTGGTGCTTATCGGGGTAAGGATATCTATTCTATGAATAGAAGATCCTTATCGCATGCCCGGTTAATTTGGTTGGGCTTTGGGCTTCGTGAGCCCAAGCCGTTATTATTATGGCCCAAGTAATTTGTAATGATAGCCCACTCGTGGTGGATTTGGGCCGAGTAATGTTTATCATTTGGGCTCGTGGCCCATATATAGACTATACGTCATCAGTTATCAAGGTTGTTACTGCTTCATTTAGCTCATTTTAGCTTAATTTTAAGTTCTATCAAGCTTTGAAAGCATGTTAGATAATAGTGGTCATAAACCTCAAAAATTCTCAAAAAATAGTTGAAATATAAAAAGTAAAAATATAAATATAAAAACAAATGAAGAAGAAGATGAAGAGAGCAGGTTTATGCTGAATGGAAGTTGGTTTAGAGCTTGGGTAAGCTTTAGGATAAAGCTGAGTGGGATAGAACCATATTTTAGCAGAGCATTCTTGTAAGTCCTAATTGTAAAAATAAAATTACTGCAGCATTTGCTTATGTGTATTACTGCTTATTCTGTATTTTTCCTGTCTTATTTGAAGTTTCTTGTTGCTTATGATATGCCTTAGTTTAGTTTTTAAGTTGTGTAAGTTTTCTTTTTATCATTTCACATATTACCTGTTAGTTATAGCCTATGTCAGTTCTACTTATTACTCATGTTTAATGGCTTATGCAAGACTCATAGTTGCTATATAAGCTATTGCCACTTCTGTGTTCAAAGATTAGAACCTCAAATCAACTTTTGGAATTAAAAATCCCTATCAGTGAACCATTAAGGAGTGTTTGGGTAAGGTTGTGTTCTAGGTGCCATAACTGTTTTCTTATTGTTCTTTTTGTCTCAGTAGGTCATTATAGGTTAATATAGGTTAATTCAATCATAAAATTGGTAGATAGTTAAGACAAAAGTCAAAATGCACTTGAATTCATTTGAATTGTTCACTATTGAAGTGAACAGGTTGCTTAATCATCAAAGTAGGTTAAATAAGTGATAATATAGCTTAAATGAGTTTCATATTAACTTATTATTACATCTTAAGTCAGTAGGAATCAACCTAAATTCATATTGGTCAACTTAGGTAAAAATCTCAAAAGTCAAATTCACCCCTTGTCAGGAAATCCCAAAAATTGCATGAATTGTTGTGAATTTTGGGTTGAGATTTAAGCTTTGAGCCTCTTACATCTTATAGTCCCCCACCTCAACTTCAGGAATTAGCTTTTTGATTATTTCTTAGATTTTTCTTTGGGGCTTTTGTGTGTGCTCAAACAGGCCTGCAGGGCAAAGACATGCCCTGCACCCTGAAAACTGACCAAACAGGCCATCTTCATTGTACCACATACTGTTCCATAGTGGGCCCCACCCTATGGTTTTTGTTTTTTTAGAAAGCCAATAAGCTAGTCTTGGGGATTTTGGGCTTATTTTAGGCTTATTTACTCATTTACTAGGGCTGCAGTAAGCTCAATAGGCCTGCATAAGTGACCTGTGAGGTCTGTTTGTTCTCAGCTTAGTTTGGATCTGCTTATTTTGCTTTGTAGCTTATTTCCTTAGGTTCTCCTTGTTGTTCTAGCTTAATCTAAGTTCTAGTGATTTGTTTCAATCTTATGTCTCTTTTGGTTTATATCTTGTTGCTTAGTAGAAGCTTGTTGTAGCCAAAAATCCAAGTTGAGCTTGGAAAGGCTCAACTGTTAGAAAAATAAGCTCAAGCTGAGCTTATTTGTGTTTTTTTTAGTTTGTTTTTGCAAATAATATTTGTTATTGTTGCTTAAACAGCTTGGCAAAAAGAAAAATCAAAAAGAAAAGGTTTTGCAAAAAGGTGCCAGGGGTAGGGTTTGAACCCCTGACCTCCTGGTTTGACTAGTCAACACAACACCCAACCCGTGCACCATCTCCCCTAGGGGATTTTCAGTTAATACTTTGCACCCTCACTTATTTGTAGTAGCACATTTTCCTTTTGCTTATTTTCTCATCTTGCTTATTTTCTGCTTATTCAATAAGCATTTTCTACCTTTTTTATTTTTCCTAGTATTCTGTTAGTACAAAGTAATTTCAGTAAAATTTTTATAATTTTCCAAAATAGTTTAGTATTTTTAATAATTAATGTTAGTTTAATTAGTAATTAATTAATAATAAATAATTAAAAAGTCAAAAAAATAATTTTCTTTTTTCTAAAATTTTCCTTTATCATTAGGTTCGTAAAAATATAATTTTCATGTCTGTAGGGTTTGCATAGCTTAAAATTCACGTTTTATTTTGCGCACTCGCGTTTTATTTAAATAACTTTTACGTTTTTTTTTAAATTTAGGTTACGTCAGTAAAAGTAGTTTGTAAAATAAAGGAAAACCAAAAATAAAAAAAGTGATAGCTTCTATTTAAGCTCTTTTGGCTTATTTTTCTGCTTATTTATAAGCAAACTTTAACTTTAAATTTTTAGATTACGTTTTAGGTTAACTAGGTTTCACGTTATTGTTAATATAGTTTGCTTAAATCATTTTCATTCGTATTTCCTTAGTGTAACCCTTCAAACCCTTATATATCATTTCCTGTCCAAATTCACCCGATCACAAACCCGTTTGATTACCATCACACCTCGTTGGGACATAACGACCCAGGGAAACCCCTATATTCCACAGAGCATTGAGCCTAAGGAGTTTGAATATATTGACCACATCCTTGGTTGACTTTAGTTGACTGCTTTTGCCTCAATCAAAATTTGGCGCCGCTGCCGGGGAGGTCGTGCGCGTATTCTAAACGGTTTTACAGATTAGTGAATCTGGATATACACTCATTGTATATTTACCATCCTTTGTTCATATTTTCTTATTGTAAAAACAAAACAGTCCACGAAAACATTTTAAAATCAGTTTTCAACGAACACAAAAACACAAAAAGATTTTCTTTCTTATAAAATGTTTTTCAAAAACAACAAAAATATCCATCTTTATCCTCCTACCTTTTTGATTCTTCATCCCTTTACCCTCTATCCTTTTGATTCTAACTTCTTCCACTTGTCCTGTAATTGATTCTAATGGCATCTCTCGATGACGAATTCTTTGAACAAAGGGCCTTTAAGAGCAAATGTTGGGTTTATGAATTTGATAAGACAAAACGACCAAGAAGGAAACAATAGGGACTTAATATGACAAGAAGGAATTCTACAAAAGATGGGGAAGGACTTGCTTGCAAAAGAAGATTTATATTTTAGTCCTTTGTAGTATTCTTGTAACCCTAATTCTGTGTTATATAAACAGAATACAGGGAATAGGTTTTTATTTAAGTCTTCCATAATGTAGTCAAGTAAAAAGAGTGTGTGTGTAACCTAGTCGTAGGTTATAAACGTCTAGGGTTAGAGTTATTTGTATCCTTCAAGGTCTGAGGTGTCTTAGATCCATGTTACAGTTAGGTAACATGTTATTATTCTGATCAAATAATAATTGGAGGTGATTGGGAAAAACTTGTTGTCAATAACTTTGATTTGTTCTAATTCCGCTGCGTATCATGTTTATTATCATTGTTATTGGTAACCTAGTGCTCCAACGATCCATGGAGTCTAACAAACTCCACAATTGGTATCAGAGCCAGGTTAGCTCATTACCTAGGGATTCAACAAGGTTTATTGTCGAAGAAACCGGATTTGAAGATGGTACGATTATTGTTAAAGGTTTTATTCTTAATTGTGTTTGTCGAATATTAATTACTGCTATTTCAAGGTAAATATTCTCGTACTAAATTATTACGATTCGGTGGAATTAATTAAGAGAAAGATTTAAAGTTTCAACTGACGTCACTTACGAATTAAATTATTAGCCGATCGGTGGTGCTAACATGTTAAGATATTTGTTTTTGAGAATTATAAACCTCGTACTATTATCTCATGGATTGGTTGGTTGATGATTAGTTATTAATTGGCCATCATTCATCACAATATTTTATTCACTCAAGATGGTCTGGTGGCAATTTATCTTATTCGGTTATATGGTTATTCTTAAATAACAATCATAAAAAGTTCAAGAATTTGTTTTGAGGATTACATATTGGATCTTCTAACCGACTTATTAAATCATTGTTTATCAATCATGGGTCGGTGCAAGAGTAACTTTGATTTCTTTTAGTAGGGTGAGCAAATTTACTCTTGTCGTGTAATGCATGTGAATAGGCTCGATTGTTGAGATTTAACTGAATGAATAAATTGTGCTGTGAATTGCAAAGTGATGCGTCAAGTGGGTTGCGTATTTTTGAGGATTTAACATTTTGTGGGGCTGATTTGGTTATCGTTTTGTGACATATACTACCTTGTATTAATTGGTCGTGGACATTGGATTAATTGGTTTTGGAGTTGAGTACATGAGTAGGTTTATATTATTGTTGCGGCAAAGATAAGAATTGATGTTTTAAAGATACTGCTGCTCGACAAATAATAATGCTGCTCGAGTATAAAACTGCTACTGCGTTTATTGATTGGATGGAGATGGTTTTACACACACATGGGATTTTGGTTCACACACACAAGGAAGATTGGTTTAGTTTTTGTTCTTAAAGGTTTAAAAGGTTTGGTATTTAGTTCTTATTGGATTAATTGATTACGAAAAAGATTGATTATCACATATTTGATGTTGTAGTTGAGTTTCACAAGTTTGTGTTCTTATCATATCTCAAAGAGGGTGTTACACTTTGAAGATAACTTGTTTGTTTTATACGGTGGTGATGAAGACTTGTCAAATCTAGTTTTCATAGGTCAAGGGGAGGATGGACGAAGACCTATTTAACTATCACTTGAAGGAGTTACGTTATTGTGCTCAGTGTCTCATATATATTTGGTTTGGGGTATAAGTTTAAAGTCACGTGGATAGTACAAGACATAAGACACAAGTTTGGGTTATTCTACTTCTTCATCAAGTTCGTTATATTTGGTTTTCTTCACAAGTGATCATTACGTAGAGCCTACAGAATTGAAGATTCAAGAAGATGGTAAACATATTGGTTTCAGGGGAAGCTTATTGATTAACCATCTACATGCACCACTCAAGGGGAAGATTATATTGCATATGTTCCCTATTTGTTGATAACAAAAAGGGGAAGAGATTTTGGAGTGGCATAGCATGGATTAAGGGGAAGACACGATTTGTTTCATTCAGGGAGATGTATCTCAAATTTTCTACTTCATCTAGGGAAGTTCGTACAAGACTGTGTTTGTTTTTTCATCATCTAATAGGGGAAGATTGTTGGGTTTATTAATTTGATGAGACAAAACGACCAAGTATAACACCTCGTAAAATTTTCTTACGATTAACACGTTACCATAACATAGATTAACCATTTTTGCGGAGAACAAATTTTTTTTTTTTTATGCATGGCATATTATGCGAACCACTACGACATTTATGATTAACCACTTACCTAGAAACGATGCTTACACACAACCTCGATAATCTATTAATATCATATAAACTTAAAACATTTATATTTCATAAATATACGTTTCATATATTTACCATACAATATTTATATATCTAAAACATTTATAATTAAAAATTATACGTTTCGTTTATTTACCGTACCATATTTATATATTTCCGAAACCTACAAAAATTTCCGAGATTGCTTACTAATATTTTGAAACCCCGACACGATACCCGAAACACGCCCTTCGGGCCTAAAGTAAATCAACAGCAAACCAAACGAACTCCTAATTTTCTTTCTTTCTTTTTGACCTGGGCCTGATCCACGCTAAGCAAGCCCAACAGACCACAAGGCCCAGCGGGGTGTCTGTTTGTATTTTTATTGTGTTTCTTTTGTTCCTTGTTTACCTGCCGCGACACACACCCAAAACGTACCCTATTTCTTGCAAACTCGACACACGACCTCAACATGTTATTACACCACTCGATTAACAACCTAGCAAACATTTAAGAATGATAAAGATTGCACCAAATCTCACTCGTTTATTACCTCAAATACGACCTAAATCAACAACCATACTCACCCTTTGAAGAATATTACAAAACGTGTCACAAACCTTCAAGTAACCACCCAAGCTTCCCAATCAATACAAGCAACGAGGTACATCTTGTCAGCTGTCAGGAAGACCAGAATCTATCTCTTACACATTCCTTTGCTTGTGATATATCGATTGGGTACAAGGAGAGGTAACATGCAAAACATTCGATCCAACACTTCATCTTGTGTAATCTCTGCTTGTACATACACTCTACTACTCCCTATAAAGCTTACCTTGTGACCTCAGTCGAACACACACACACAAACGTACCATAATTCCATTTTTGTAAAGTTCAAGTGTCGAGTTTTGGGACAGAAAGTTTGGAGCTAGTTCGAAGGCATAGGAAAACGTACAATGGTTAACTTTGCTCATCCTACATCTCTACTTGGTCACAAGTCGAACCACAATCATCATTTGTTCCAGCTCAATCCCTATTCACGTTTTTACCCCACCTTTTGAGGTGAAGTAAGTCACTCGACATCCATGTTATGTTTCCAGTTCATTATATTTTTGTTTTTGACACTTTACTTTTGATCCATTACCTCGTTAAATAAAAACACGACACATACTTAGTTTACCTCGTATCACATGATGTCTAGGTCCTTAACGAGACCCTATAATCTATTTGAACTCATATTAACATATACACATGAAATATCACATGTTCCTTTACCCTTTTGGACCTATACGATTTTAGTAAAAACACTTAGAATATTTTGACTAGAAAAACTGTTTTCAGAATCGATTTATGCCATTTACTTGGCCTCGTTATTTCAAAATCAAGAAACGTAACATATTGTTTTTAAAGCTCGATCTCATAGACAACTTGGTAAACAATTGGGAAACACTTTTTATTCGACCATATGAGCTCGTTTAACTACTTTGCTCGACCCCTTTTGTCTCGACAAAAACCAGGTTTTACAAAAATTATATAAGCCAACGTGGGCTTATGTAAAGCCCACTAAGCTTATGTGATACACTGGGCCTGGGAGCCCAACTCCAGTGTTTTTGGTATCCTAAAATGAGTCCAAGGTCAGGCCCAAACCGTTCGTAAGCCCATTGGATCACGAAACCTTAACGGGCCTTGATATTGTCTCGTTAAGCCCATTTAAGTGAAATAAGTGCTTTTTAAGAAAATAAGCAGTGGAATTAAGCCTATCTGAATATTTTGAGCTTATTTAAGAAGTAAAAATACTAAGTTTTGAAATTGGTAAAATTAGGACTAACTTTGCAAAATTTTCATAACCGGGGACTAAAAGTGTAAACTTTGCAAACTTTGGGTCAAAACTGTAATTTCTAATTTTCTGAAGTAGAAACTGTAAATAATAAAACTTAGAGTTGAGAAATGTAAATATTGATACTTTTTGGACCTAAAATGTTAATTATATATATTCTGGACTAACGGTGTAATATATATATATCGTTAGGGTTAAAAATGTAAATTTTACTTAAAGGAATTTTCTGTAAATATTATTTTATAAAAATAATATTAACCTTTTACATATATAAACATATAAGACTTATATAAATATAAACTTATATATATATATACGATATATATTCGTAATTATAATTAAACGATATAACAATACGTTATTTATTTCTTGTAAAACGATACGTTTATTTCTGTTATAAAAACTAACTTTATATAAATCATCGATCATTTTACTTATGAGTTATGATTATATATAACATTGTTTTTGAACTTTAGGCACTTAAACAAACACGAGATTTATTCGTAACTAAATAACAAGTAATCGCGATAAAACCAGATTTAGACTATTAACTGAAACTTGCATTATCTTTTAGGTTGTGTTGTGTGAAGCCGTTTCCTTGCTTTGTTGAGACTACAATACCACTGTACTACTAAGGTGATTTCATAGCCCACTCTTTAACTATTTTCCCGTGGGGAGATACATGCTTAAAACTCGATCACAAGTCTTTTTACCGGGTATTGAAATACCGTCAGGCCAATGTTATTTGCTTAAGTTACTATTGCCAAAAGTCCCTCGATCATGAACCTTAATCACTTGAAGGGTGAACGTAAATAAATGTGGATAGTACTATTAGTGATTGACAATCCTCGTTTGGTTGTTAGAGAAAACACCAGGCGCACTTTATTGTTCTTATTATAGGTTATTGGCAAATACCTATCTTGAGGGCCTACTACTTACCGTCATAACTTGAGATTATGATTGGCTGTTAATCGTTGAGTATCATGAGCTTAAGGCAATAACAGGAACATTGATTTTTTTTTTACATATTGATTGTATGTGAATACAATACATTCTTAACTTGTGATTCAAACTCTTAAATTCAAACCTATGAATATCACTCAACTTTATGTTGACTTTAGCATGTTTATCTCAGGTAACTAAACAAGACGGATCTGGATGGCACGGAGTGGACAAAAGCATGACAAAAACCATAATAAACACTTTGACATATTTCAACTGAACTTGTTGTTTAAATTATGAAACATCTTGATATCTCGAATAATTGGTATTTTAAATAAATTAAACTTTAAAGCGTCACCTTTGTGTCGTTTTCTATGATTGTGACAAAGATCCTCGAAGTAATACCCCGAAAGTCTTCCGCTGACATGTTAAGTCTTCCGCTGTTATTAACGACTTTTGGGGGTGTTACAGATTGGTATTCAGAGCCACGGTTATAGAGAACCAGATGTTTTTAAACATTGGACTATAACCACACTTTAACTGGACCATTTTTACAAAATACCACTTCATGCCCTCCGTGCCTACATTCCAACATCTGGTAGAAAAGTTACTTCTCATTATTTCTTACTTATATAACTTGATATATGCTTACATGTTATGATTATGCTAATGACTTACATTTACTAATCGGGATTATTACAAATATCGTGTCTTCATATTTCCATCCGCTAGACTATTATGTGACCTTTAAATAGTTTATGGTACAACTACACTCTAGTATATTAATATATATATTTATATGCTCCCCCAACTATTTTGAGTACTATGCAAATCCTCTTTAAATTGTCTCACTTTTATCTTTATAGATGCTTACGACATATCCACACATAAATTATTTTGTCAGATGGTTAAGTCAGAATCTTAAAATGATTTACAACGTCTCAATTTGAATAGATTGGGACACCCTTTTGTTCAAATCAAGAAATTGTAAATCATTAAACCATGAGTTTATATTTCCTTAATTACATAGTTTGGGACGCTTCTCTATGTAAATAACGAAATATAGATAGGTTTAATTACTTCTGAGTTAACAGACATATGAAACCAAGAAAAACTTAAATCTCATTAGAAACCACGAATATTAATACACAACGATATAACTAGCATCGGTAATGCTATCATCACAAAAATCACTAAGTAAACCTTGACGTCACTAAACGATTGATCCACCAAGCTGATGAAGAATGCCACCACTCCTACGAGTGCAAGAACCACAACTGGATGTAACACATCGAATACCCTGTATGACAAAAACCACACAATGAAACGTTAATGCCTAGTACACAAAGCTACAAATTCAAAAACAACACTCTTAATATTTCTTACCCCCATATTTCATCCACACTAACGACTAAAACCACGATTAGCATAAGAAATGCTATGATCCAATCCAAGGACTCCAGATTTTCTTTCGGGAAGAAAGTTACAACAAAATACGCAACTATGAGAACAATATAAGTATAAGACATATTAAAATTGTTATTTGAAGACAAAATGAACGATAAAGAGAAAAATCAGGAAATATATAGACATGTTGCCATGAATCACTATTCTTGCCATGTGCATTCACTTTTCCCCAAGTTAACATCTATCCACAAGAACTAAATAATTCGAGAATTATCTCCACACTATTCTCTTTGTAAAAATTTGTATCAACAAAACTTTTTTGTTTAACGGATAGGTTACCCGCACAGATTTTTGTAATTTTAAAACATGAAGAATAAATAAATTATCATCCTCATTTTGCTCACAATGGATTTTATTCAAACGACATATTATTATTAAACTTGACTGAAACACATAAAAACATTACAAACAATACTAAAAATTAAACATCACACTTCAGCGGTAGTCTGGGTGATCCCAAGTCTGAGAATTGTTAGAATCATATCCATCATCATAAGGGTCGAAGCTTGCCAACCTCTCTTCTTCTATTTGAGCCTCCAGCCTACTCAGCTCCCGCTCCATGTCAGAAGTCCAACCACCATCATCGACCGCCACATTTTTCTCAAAACTTGGCTGGAATTGATCCAGATGAGGCAATTGTTGTTGTTGCACAGTCACTCTTGGTGCAGAAGAACTCGATGCACCTTGTCGAAGTAATTGTTGTTGCTGTTGCTGTTGTTGCTGTTGCTGTTGCTGTTGCTGTTGCAGTTGCTGTTGTTGCTGTTGCCATTGACGTTGCTGCTGTTGCTGTTGTTGTTCAATCCTAGCCGCTTCAACATTCTCTTTAAAACTCCAACAGATCTTGCTGGAGCTATGGTCCTCTATCTGATGAACACAAACCCATAATGATTCAATAATAGCCGCATCTTTACGATATCCGTCATGCAAGAAAGTATCAATCACACGTTTCCGATCATCCGATATATCCGTACACTTTGCATAGCGTTCTCTAAGCCGTTGTTTCGATTGTTTCACCACCTCCAACTCCAGAATGACCCTCAAAATAGCATTTTTACGATCCACATCACTATTTTCGGCTTCTGCTTTGATATATTGTTGGATTTGTTCAGCGGTATGTGGTAGCTTACAAGCCATTGATTGTTTTGTGTGTGTGTGTATGTGGATAACCCAACACGTACCAATGGTACTTATAAAGAATTGGAAAAATAATTCTCAATTATTATATTAAATATAACCGTTTGTATTCAAACGGTAAAACTTTTAAAACTATGTCAAATAAAACTAGCAACAAACTTTTTAGGTTACGTGGTGAAAATTCTACCTCGTCTTTCGCATTTCAACACAAGTGGCAAGAAACAGATAACATTAAAAACACAACACCATAACTTAAATCATGAACACGCCACGTATAAGTAATACACTCTCACATGATTGACCCCTCAATCTCTAAGAAATTATGAACTTATCAAATAACCTTTACAAACTCTCAAACATTATACGATACCTTAACAAATCTCAAATCAACTCATTACCTCGTGTATATTAGAATAAAACGTACATTAATAAAACATACCCGCAAAAAAAAAAAAAAAAAAAAAAAAAAAATCTTAACTTGGGCTTTAACCCACTACCTCTATACACCGACACACATTTGGGCCTCGAGATTTCAGTAACCCAACATGCCATCGAACTTGATCACCAACTTAAAGCCCAATATTGCTCAAATCTGAAACATAAACATTATTTCCGAACAACTCATACCTATAATTTCGAACCATTTTCCGTAACATTTCTACACACCCCGTCAATATTTTTGTACATCTCAAATTATCATAATCCCAAGAAACAAGTGTGACGAATTTTTTTCCAATTAATCGATCCTTCGATGGTCAAATTTTCATCAAAGCTCAACCAAATTACTACACTCAACTATGACTAAAAATCATATTTATCTAAGCATTCGAAGCCAAACAAACTCCACATATAGTTTTAGTCATAATTTATTGAAAACCCACCGTTGTAAACTTAACTACAATCAAACAAACCAATGTTTTTGATACATAATGATCTTATAATATAACGATTCATAAGCGGTAAAAACAAGCAAAGACAGCATAAAGCGAAATAAAAATTTCATTCATACGTTCGAAATTACATGGAAACACAACAAACCTTATTTCAACATTCCAACCACTACACTACGACACTATTCCTCACTTCCAAAACTTGTCAATGAAGATCGCTAAAACCACGAATGGTGCAAGAAACATTAAGATCCCAACCAACATAGCACGATCTTCGCTCGGAACATACACTAGGTAGATAGCAGTAACAATGGCATACATGATTGCAAGATTGGTGATGAAGTGCGGCATATCGACGAAAATGATAAAGTGAAAGAAAAGTTAGGTAAAAAGGAGTGTAATAGTGGGTTATTTAAAGAGAATAAGAGTTGGGTACTGTACACCACTGTGGTAAAATACTATTTACACCTTAAATAATACTGCCAAGTAACAACTATAATTTTGGACTAAAGTTTCCCCAAGTTTTCTTTTACAATCATACTAAGATTGATTATCATCAATTAAAAAGCTAATGTAGTAGTAGATACGTTAAGCTGGAAAGTACAATTAGGAAGCTAATAATAAATACGTTATTTGTTCACTTTTTCCACTCACCTTTACAGCTACCTTATCTTAGAATCCCGGGACGGGATTCCGTTTAACGGATAGGTAATATAACACCTCGTAAAATTTTCCTACGATTAACACGTTACCATAACATAGATTAACCATTTTTGCGGAGAACAAAATTTTTTTTTATGCATGGCATATTATGCGAACCACTACGACATTTATGATTAACCACTTACCTAGAAACGATGCTTACACACAACCTCGATAATCTATTAATATCATATAAACTTAAAACATTTATATTTCATAAATATACGTTTCATATATTTACCATACAATATTTATATATCTAAAACATTTATAATTAAAAATTATACGTTTCGTTTATTTACCGTACCATATTTATATATTTCCGAAACCTACAAAAATTTCTGAGATTGCTTACTAATATTTTGAAACCCCGACACGATACCCGAAACACGCCCTTCGGGCCTAAAGTAAATCAACAGCAAACCAAACGAACTCCTAATTTTCTTTCTTTCTTTTTGACCTGGGCCTGATCCACGCTAAGCAAGCCCAACAGACCACAAGGCCCAGCGGGGTGTCTGTTTGTATTTTTATTGTGTTTCTTTTGTTCCTTGTTTACCTGCCGCGACACACACCCAAAACGTACCCTATTTCTTGCAAACTCGACACACGACCTCAACATGTTATTACACCACTCGATTAACAACCTAGCAAACATTTAAGAATGATAAAGATTGCACCAAATCTCACTCGTTTATTACCTCAAATACGACCTAAATCAACAACCATACTCACCCTTTGAAGAATATTACAAAACGTGTCACAAACCTTCAAGTAACCACCCAAGCTTCCCAATCAATACAAGCAACGAGGTACATCTTGTCAGCTGTCAGGAAGACCAGAATCTATCTCTTACACATTCCTTTGCTTGTGATATATCGATTGGGTACAAGGAGAGGTAACATGCAAAACATTCGATCCAACACTTCATCTTGTGTAATCTCTGCTTGTACATACACTCTACTACTCCCTATAAAGCTTACCTTGTGACCTCAGTCGAACACACACACACAAACGTACCATAATTCCATTTTTGTAAAGTTCAAGTGTCGAGTTTTGGGACAGAAAGTTTGGAGCTAGTTCGAAGGCATAGGAAAACGTACAATGGTTAACTTTGCTCATCCTACATCTCTACTTGGTCACAAGTCGAACCACAATCATCATTTGTTCCAGCTCAATCCCTATTCACGTTTTTACCCCACCTTTTGAGGTGAAGTAAGTCACTCGACATCCATGTTATGTTTCCAGTTCATTATATTTTTGTTTTTGACACTTTACTTTTGATCCATTACCTCGTTAAATAAAAACACGACACATACTTAGTTTACCTCGTATCACATGATGTCTAGGTCCTTAACGAGACCCTATAATCTATTTGAACTCATATTAACATATACACATGAAATATCACACGTTCCTTTACCCTTTTGGACCTATACGATTTTAGTAAAAACACTTAGAATATTTTGACTAGAAAAACTGTTTTCAGAATCGATTTATGCCATTTACTTGGCCTCGTTATTTCAAAATCAAGAAACGTAACATATTGTTTTTAAAGCTCGATCTCATAGACAACTTGGTAAACAATTGGGAAACACTTTTTATTCGACCATATGAGCTCGTTTAACTACTTTGCTCGACCCCTTTTGTCTCGACAAAAACCAGGTTTTACAAAAATTATATAAGCCAACGTGGGCTTATGTAAAGCCCACTAAGCTTATGTGATACACTGGGCCTGGGAGCCCAACTCCAGTGTTTTTGGTATCCTAAAATGAGTCCAAGGTCAGGCCCAAACCGTTCGTAAGCCCATTGGATCACGAAACCTTAACGGGCCTTGATATTGTCTCGTTAAGCCCATTTAAGTGAAATAAGTGCTTTTTAAGAAAATAAGCAGTGGAATTAAGCCTATCTGAATATTTTGAGCTTATTTAAGAAGTAAAAATACTAAGTTTTGAAATTGGTAAAATTAGGACTAACTTTGCAAAATTTTCATAACCGGGGACTAAAAGTGTAAACTTTGCAAACTTTGGGTCAAAACTGTAATTTCTAATTTTCTGAAGTAGAAACTGTAAATAATAAAACTTAGAGTTGAGAAATGTAAATATTGATACTTTTTGGACCTAAAATGTTAATTATATATATTCTGGACTAACGGTGTAATATATATATCGTTAGGGTTAAAAATGTAAATTTTACTTAAAGGAATTTTCTGTAAATATTATTTTCTAAAAATAATAGTAACCTTTTACATATATAAACATATAAGACTTATATAAATATAAACTTATATATATATATATACGATATATATTCGTAATTATAATTAAACGATATAACAATACGTTATTTATTTCTTGTAAAACGATACGTTTATTTCTGTTATAAAAACTAACTTTATATAAATCATCGATCATTTTACTTACGAGTTATGATTATATATAACATTGTTTTTGAACTTTAGGCACTTAAACAAACACGAGATTTATTCGTAACTAAATAACAAGTAATCGCGATAAAACCAGATTTAGACTATTAACTGAAACTTGCATTATCTTTTAGGTTGTGTTGTGTGAAGCCGTTTCCTTGCTTTGTTGAGACTACAATACCACTGTACTACTAAGGTGATTTCATAGCCCACTTTTTAACTATTTTCCCGTGGGGAGATACATGCTTAAAACTCGATCACAAGTATTTTTACCGGGTATTGAAATACCGTCAGGCCAATGTTATTTGCTTAAGTTACTATTGCCAAAAGTCCCTCGATCATGAACCTTAATCACTTGAAGGGTGAACGTAAATAAATGTGGATAGTACTATTAGTGATTGACAATCCTCGTTTGGTTGTTAGAGAAAACACCAGGCGCACTTTATTGTTCTTATTATAGGTTATTGGCAAATACCTATCTTGAGGGCCTACTACTTACCGTCATAACTTGAGATTATGATTGGCTGTTAATCGTTGAGTATCATGAGCTTAAGGCAATAACAGGAACATTGATTTTTTTTTTACATATTGATTGTATGTGAATACAATACATTCTTAACTTGTGATTCAAACTCTTAAATTCAAACCTATGAATATCACTCAACTTTATGTTGACTTTAGCATGTTTATCTCAGGTAACTAAACAAGACGGATCTGGATGGCACGGAGTGGACAAAAGCATGACAAAAACCATAATAAACACTTTGACATATTTCAACTGAACTTGTTGTTTAAATTATGAAACATCTTGATATCTCGAATAATTGGTATTTTAAATAAATTAAACTTTAAAGCGTCACCTTTGTGTCGTTTTCTATAATTGTGACAAAGATCCTCGAAGTAATACCCCGAAAGTCTTCCGCTGTTATTAACGACTTTTGGGGGTGTTACACCAAGAAGGAAACAATAGGGACTTAATATGACAAGAAGGAATTCTACAAAAGATAGGGAAGGACTTGCTTGCAAAAGAAGATTTATATTTTAGTCCTTTGTAGTATTCTTGTAACCCTAATTCTGTGTTATATAAACAGAATACAGGGAATAGGTTTTTATTTAAGTCTTCCATAATGTAGTCAAGTAAAAGGAGTGTGTGTGTAACCTAGTCGTAGGTTATAAACGTCTAGGGTTAGAGTTGTTCGTATCCTTCAAGGTCTGAGGTGTCTTAGATCCATGTTACAGTTAGGTAACACGTTATTATTCTGATTAAATAATAATTGGAGGTGATTGGGAAAAACCTTGTTGTCAATAACTTTGATTTGTTTTAATTCCGCTGCGTATCATGTTTATTATCATTGTTATTGGTAACCCTAGTGCTCCAACGATCCATGGAGTCTAACAAACTCCACAGCAAAATTGAAAAAATTCAGGCCTTGTCAAAAATGTCGAGATGTCGTGTTGATTATGATGGACCATCGATTCCTATTCCCTCTCCGGTGAGGGAAATGGAACAAGAAACCGGGGTGACAAAGGACCCTGTACTTCCCTCTGACGATGGAAGTGCTAAATACTTCCAACCTACGGTTGTCCAAAAATCTAAGCTCACAATTGCTCCTAAACCT
The DNA here is from genome assembly GCA_030686995.1 of Artemisia argyi. Taxonomy (NCBI): domain Eukaryota; kingdom Viridiplantae; phylum Streptophyta; class Magnoliopsida; order Asterales; family Asteraceae; genus Artemisia; species Artemisia argyi. The sequence continues at coordinate 87,661,295 of CM060683.1, forward strand.
TCAAGAATCAATCCTGACCTTTCACGATATAAGGTTATAAGGTCGTCAAGCAAACGTATAGAGCTTAGGGTAGTGACTGAAAAGAACAACTTGCCCAATCTTCACGTTTATCAAGAACAAAAACCCAAGACCATAACGGAAGTGGTGGAAATTCCTAGCTCTAAGAGCACACCACTTGTCCCACCTCTGGATTTTATTCCTTGTGTTGGGTGTGGTGAGCCGCTTTTTGGTTTACCATGTCGTTGGTGTACATCTGAACAATGTGGTAATGTGATGAGGCGAAAAATGATCTGTTTTTAGGGGGTCATTTAAGCCCGAATCCGACTTTATTTGATCAAATATTGCCCTAAATCGTTCCTTTTGTGATTTTAGGTGTTTGGAGAGTGAATTCTGGAAAAGAAGCTATTTTGGACGTTTTTGAAGCATAAAAGTGAAGAAAACGGCTAAGTACCAAATTTCCATACTGAAAATACAAGGTGACGGCGTCAAGACCACCATCTTGATGGCGTCACACATGAGGAATTTAACACCGAAGGTGGTGACGGCGTCAGAAGGATTCGTGACGGCGTCAAAGTGGCAAAATTAATATACAGTGGGTGGTGACGGCGTCACATAGGCCGTCATAAGTGGATCAAGGCCGTCCGAGGAAGTATATGGCGGCGAGGTGACGGCGTCACAAGTAACTCTTGACGCCGTCAGCCTGTTTTTCCTATATATAGTTTTCTAGTTTTTTCATTAAAAAAAAAGGAGAAGTTTTGGTGAAACCCTAAAGACGATTTTGGTGCCTCTTTTACAGGTTTTTCAAGGGTTCCAAACCCTTGAGACCTTGCATTGTAATTGAGATAAGTGTACTTTCAATTCAATCAATATGTCTATGTGTTGGTTGTTTATCTCTTGTTCTTGTCTCAATTCTACTATGCTAGGCTAGATCTCTTTTGTGTTTGCTTAGATCTAATGAAACCTAGATGTTGATTATGTGTTGATTACTTGTCTATTCTTGTTTTGAATGAATGATTTATATGTTAGGCTTAAGAAAACTGGCAGATCTCCAAATGGTAACATGCTTGAACGTCTTAAGAAACATGAACCGAGGCGTACTAGGTCTTTATTGGTTGTATTTAATGCATGAGCCACTGTTTACAATCCCTATAGTTGTGCTGGGTCATGGTGTAGGAGGAGATAAGAGCTCATAGAGTTGGGGAGTTATGTATGCCACCCCACGAATGGTATTAAGGAATACAATCCGTCATTCATACAAGTGTAACAAGTAATTAACATGTAAAAGATATCTAGGGAGTAGTGAAGTCTAAGTAAACACAATTTCTCCAATTACTGCTCACAACTTTAGTATAATTTAGTTTAATTTCATTTTCATTATTTTAATAGTTTTGGGTTAGTTGAATAGCAACTAATTCCGCCCACTCCTTCAAAACCCGAGATTTTACTTGCTTTCATAAAAATATAAAAATACAAAAATAATCATCCCTCACCTCTAGAACTATTAATTAGGTTTTCTAATCCTAGCGACACTATTCCTAAGCTGAACGATCAATCCCCCGGTACTTGTCACTATACTATACTACAACGATCAGGTACACTGCCTGGTGGGGGTTGTATGCTTCTCGAGATCCCTCGAGAGGTAAAGCAAGGTGCGATTCCCACGCATCATAATGATATTCGAGACGGAAGTTGTTTGTTTTGTGGTTCGAGGAATTCATTTGCTTATGATCCTAATCAGAACTCATTCAACGACTCTTCAAATTTTTCCAATTACCCATCACATTCATACGAGCAAGAATCAAGTTTTTGGCGCCGCAGCCCGGGGAATAGTTATTGTCTAGGTTAGGATTTCTTTTTATTAGGTCTACTTGCTAGATTCCTTTCTAGTAAGATTTTTATTTTTATTTTTAGGTTCTCTTTAGTCTATCTTTTCTTTGTGTCTTTGTTAGTAAAAACCTTTCCATTGACTATTCCGTTAGCCATTATGGAGAACGCGAATCCACCATACTACAAACCACGAAATTCACCCACTCCAAATGACATCTTGATGTTTAAACAACATGAGGATGAACCTATCTATGATGCATGGGCTCATTTTAAATATTTACTCTGAAAAGTCCCTCATCATAATTTTGATCTGTGGTCCCAAATTGAAATACTTTACCATCGTGTCGACCACTATACCAAAATGGACATTGACCATACCGCACATGGGGACCTTTGGGGATTAAGTGCTGATGAAGCATGGGAAACCATAGAGAATTGTGCCATACTTGCCAAAAAAATGGACAACCCAACAAACGTTGTTACGGATCAATTGATAGCAAGTTTAAGGGAACAAGCAAGAAGACTGTTTGGGGATAAAACTTTAATGAGATAACTGGGCATACGGGGTGGTATGATTTCACCACAATACAAATGGAAGAGATAGTAGAAAACCCAAGCCCAATAAGTACCCCACAAGTCCTACCATCACTTGAGGAATACACACCACCCGTGACTTACCCGGAAGAAGTAGAAGAGACTATAGGAGCCCCAATAGAGGTAGAACCCTTGTACCAAACACCACTAGAGGATATAGGTTTGAATACTTGTAGTGGTAACCTTACTCCTAGTTCTAGGGAATTTCCTAATGTTGGTGAACCGGAACCTCAATCTTCACACAACTTTCCATCCTTAGATATACATCTAGGAGACAAAAGAGGAGCCGACCCACCCATCAACCCATGTAGTCTGGGTAGTCTTAGGATAAAGGTAGTGGACTCTAAGCCTTGTAGAGAGGAAACCAATATAGGAGTGGAAAATGACCTTACATGCTTACATCACCCATTTATGATTGATCACAAGAAACATTATGGGTTTAAACCAGGTTTATTAGGTCAAGATGGATTCCCAACTAGTAGTCTCTTGAAGTTGATAGAAAATGATCCCTTTCTAGGAGAAAATCCTAATCCACCCATTAACCCGATTGAATTAGGTAAGGTTATGATGATAGGAGCACACCCCTTTGAGCATATAATTCATCCACTACTCTTTTCTCACGAGACATACTATTACCAAGTTGGTGTGTATCGCTACTATCACCCACACTTAATCCTAAGTGTAGGGATAACCTCCCCTTTGTCCGTTAAATAAGGGTAGAGTCAGGCTCGTGACTCGAACAAAAACAAGCGCTTCTTGGGAGGCAACCCATGTTTTGTGTGATTTTATTTGTTTAATTGTTATTTGCTTCCGTATGCATGTTTTATTTTTATTGTTGGATGATCATGTTTCTCAATTAAAATGTGGAAATACTTTATTATGTTGTTTGGCCTAGTCTTAACTCCAACCTAAAGGTATTTTTGCAAAAGATAAGTGTAAGGGGAAACCCCAAATATGTTTTTAAGAAACAAATCGATCATGATTCTCCACAATATTAAATGAACATGTATATTCGTATTTGTTAGAGTCAAATGCTTGTATTGAGTCATAATGAAGTTTTGCAGGATTTTCCAGGAAGTAGGACAAAGTTTTTCCAGAAATTTTCCGGAAACTTAACATAAGAATTTCTGCAGGTCCATTCTGACGGCGTCAGGGTATTGCTCTTGACGGCGTCAGGAGTTAAAATCTGGAAATTTTACCGGTTTTGTTTTTCTAACGGAGTCTTATGGTTTTTGTGAATTATTAAGTTTTATAATCTCCAGGAAATCTGCAAACTTCATTCCACAAGCATTATATCTTATCTTGTTTTCTAGGATTTAGTAACTTATATAGGATGCCGCCGATTTTACGCGAGGTTGCCTTGTCTATTGTTGTCAGGATTTACAGGTTATTTATGACAAGAAGATGATTTATACTCTAGAAGGGAAGCTTTGATTGTTCGTTTTCTTGGAGGAAGATTTAACCTGGCCAACCTATAATCCATACCGAGCGAATCAGGGGAGTATTTGATTTCATTCTCTTTACTTTTTCACTTTTACATTCTTTACTTGAACATTGGGGACAATGTTCATCTTAAGTGTAAGGGGCGGGTAAAAAGATGATACCTTACATATGCACTTTCGCTTGAGTTTGTTTTGTTTGATAGTAGATGTGTAATAAAACTACGAGAAATACTTGTTAGTGTAATTTTAGCGCCAAATTTAAAATTTTTTACAACATTTAGGAGTGAAACTTTAGCCATAGCAAGCGTCTCATGGATAGGAGGTTGTATCACTAGCACATAACCGTATATTCAGAAAAATTTTCCACCAAAAAATGTGAGGTTCGCCTTTAGTATTGATAGGAAAAGCACTTATTATTGGTGCTTATGAGTGTACCGGTAGCATTTAGAATCTAGAACTTGCGTTAGTGATGCATCCCGAGACCGCTAGTGAGACTACATTCGTGTGGTAGGATTTACTACATGATAAGAGGCATTAGGATCACCCTTGTGTTAAACCCGTATTATAATTACTTGACCATTTAAGTCATATTACTTGGCTAGTTAAGTCAACTAATTTTTCCCACACCCTTAGCGTTGTACTCATTTTTAGTACACGAAACCCCTAGTACACCCCTCCGAGCCTATCTTTTCGTTTCTAACTTTAAGCATTTTACTTAAAGGAAGAATTTGTTACACCCCACTTAAATGTACAACCAAATCGCCTTAGCCTTCCATGTATGCGCTCATTTTTAGTGCATTATTGTTATTTGTTAAACCCTAAGTTAACTTTCTAATTGATTACATGGTTGCTAAGTCGAGTCATATCCTTGTACATATTGTTTTGGGACGATTGGGACTCATGGGTAAGTACTTATTTTATGGAGTAATGGGGAAGAACATCATTTATTACCCCCATATGTACGTTAATCTTAAAAGTGCTCCAAGTGTTTTGATTTTCTTAATTCGAGTCATTAGATTAGTTAATTGTAAAGTATGTAAAGACTCAAGTGTAAGGGGAATGCTCAATTCCCTATGATGTATTATTTCGGATGGTAGGGTAAGAGTGTATGCAAAAAAAAAAAAAAAAAAAAAAAAAAAAAAAAAAAAACATACGGACTACCATCCCGTTTCATTCTATGTTTATTTTATGTTTTTGTTATTTTTCATTTGTTAGCTTAAGTCGAGTCTAGTCTTGGCTTAGCAACGCCATCTTGTACATGTAATTAACCGAGATTGTTAACTCGCCACCAGTAAAACTTCCTTTATCCAACAAAACCGTGTAATTCATATCCCTACACCTAACGTTATAACCCTTTAAAAGACCTCTTTGATAGTTTATCCTAGGTGCTTACGCCATGTGGTGGAGGTTTGATCCTTTCCCAAGCCTATGGTAATCTATTTTGCCATGACAGGTAGTGAGAGATATCTTCCATTTCCATAATGTTATATTACTTTATTACACCCGAGAGATGTGAGTATCTAAACACTATTTGTGAGGTGCTTGTGTATGACCTCCGTGCTTGTCTATTGGTCTTTAGTGGAACGATTATTTGTTGTAATTACTTTTATATTAGTGTTAAATGACCCCTAACTTGTCTTTTGAGTAGAATAAAAGCTCATTTGCTTGAGGACAAGCAAATCTCAAGTGTAAGGGTATATGATGAGGCGAAAAATGATCCGTTTTTAGGGGGTCATTTAAGCCCGAATCCGACTTTATTTGATCAAATATTGCCCTAAATCGTTCCTTTTGTGATTTTAGGTGTTTGGAGAGTGAATTCTGGAAAAGAAGCTATTTTGGACGTTTTTGAAGCATAAAAGTGAAGAAAACGGCTAAGTACCAAATTTCCATACTGAAAATACAAGGTGACGGCGTCAAGACCACCATCTTGACGGCGTCACACATGAGGAATTTAACACCGAAGGTGGTGACGGCGTCAGAAGGATTCGTGACGGCGTCAAAGTGGCAAAATTAATATACCGTGGGTGGTGACGGCGTCACATAGGCCGTCATAAGTGGATCAAGGCCGTCCGAGGAAGTATATGGCGGCGAGGTGACGGCGTCACAAGTAACTCTTGACGCCGTCAGCCTGTTTTTCCTATATATAGTTTTCTAGTTTTTTTATTAAAAAAAAAGGAGAAGTTTTGGTGAAACCCTAAAGACGATTTTGGTGCCTCTTTTACAGATTTTTCAAGGGTTCCAAACCCTTGAGACCTTGCATTGTAATTGAGATAAGTGTACTTTCAATTCAATCAATATGTCTATGTGTTGGTTGTTTATCTCTTGTTCTTGTCTCAATTCTACTATGCTAGGCTAGATCTCTTTTGTGTGTGCTTAGATCTAATGAAACCTAGATGTTGATTATGTGTTGATTACTTGTCTATTCTTGTTTTGAATGAATGATTTATATGTTAGGCTTAAGAAAACTGGCAGATCTCCAAATGGTAACATGCTTGAACGTCTTAAGAAACATGAACCGAGGCGTACTAGGTCTTTATTGGTTGTATTTAATGCATGAGCCACTGTTTACAATCCCTATAGTTGTGCTGGGTCATGGTGTAGGAGGAGATAAGAGCTCATAGAGTTGGGGAGTTATGTATGCCACCCCACGAATGGTATTAAGGAATACAATCCGTCATTCATACAAGTGTAACAAGTAATTAACATGTAAAAGATATCTAGGGAGTAGTGAAGTCTAAGTAAACACAATTTCTCCAATTACTGCTCACAACTTTAGTATAATTTAGTTTAATTTCATTTTAATTATTTTAATAGTTTTGGGTTAGTTGAATAGCAACTAATTCCGCCCACTCCTTCAAAACCCGAGATTTTACTTGCTTTCATAAAAATATAAAAATACAAAAATAATCATCCCTCACCTCTAGAACTATTAATTAGGTTTTCTAATCCTAGCGACACTATTCCTAAGCTGAACGATCAATCCCCCGGTACTTGTCACTATACTATACTACAACGATCAGGTACACTGCCTGGTGGGGGTTGTAAGCTTCTCGAGATCCCTAGAGAGGTAAAGCAAGGTGCGATTCCCACGCATCATAATGATATTCGAGACGGAAGTTGTTTGTTTTGTGGTTCGAGGAATTCATTTGCTTATGATCCTAATCAGAACTCATTCAACGACTCTTCAAATTTTTCCAATTACCCATCACATTCATACGAGCAAGAATCATATTATCCAAACCACAATGATGCTTCGTATCAAAATACACCAAACTTTTCATGTGAATATTGTGGAGGTTGATGAGTGCTCAAACACTCATCATTTTTTGTCAAATCTGAACTGCAAAACATACAAAAACACTCAGAAATGCATCAAAATATTGAAAATATTTCAAAATTGTGTTTTATATGTTTTAGATGCAAAATGAGTAAAAACAGATGAAAAACGTACAAAGTTTGCAAAATTAGCAGTTTCAGTCCCCCAACTTTCATAAAATGTCAAAACTAGTCCCTGGTCATACAAAATATGGGAAATTATCACCAAATGTCCTTTTGAAATCATAAGTTGTCATATTTAGTCCTTTGGTGAAAATTCTCAAAAGTTTTGGAAAATTACAAGTTTAGTCCCTGGAGTTTTGGAAATTGACAGATTTGGTCCCTGGTGAAATATTTCTTGGTAAAAAGTGAATTTTGGTCCTTGGGAAATCAAAAGAAGTCAATATTAGTCCTTGGGTGAAAGTTTGAAAAGTTTACAACTTAGGTCCCCCAAGTTTCAAAAATGTCAAAAATGGCCCCCGGGATATTTATTTGTGAAAAACTCATTCATGGTCCTTTTAATATTGGAACTTGGTAACTTTAGCCCTTGTGATAACTATGGAAAAATGACAAAACCAGCCCCTCCATTTTCATCAAATTACACTATTGGTCCTTGTGATTAATATTACAACCATTTGGACCCTTTGTTATTTAATCCAAATCAAACCAAATCCACCCCAAGCCTGATCCAATATCCAAGCCCAAACATAATCCGGCCCAAACCCTTTTAATACTTCCCCTCGTTGACCCCAGTCAAACGGTCAAACCTAACTCCACAACTGTTCACCCTCCATCCTCCCTTCCTGGTTTCCAGCTACATGTCCCTCCTCCTCCTCTCACCTATTCACCAAACTCACCAAGTTTCATTAAATACTACTCTCACCAACACTCCAACCCCCCTCCTAATTAATATTTCACCAAACCCCACTCAAACTGCCAATTGCAATTTTTCCCGCCAAAACAAATTTCAACGGCTGGGATTGATTAAAGCCATCCAAGGGCTTGAATTGAAGTGGGAAAGGAAGTGTGATGCCCCAGGTGCTATAAAAGTGAAAAAAAGAATGCAGAAGGAAGAGAGTGAGAGTAGTATTAGTTTTAGTTTAATTTAGCTTAGGTCGTTTTTAATATAATCTCATTTGGAGTTGTAATTTTTAGTGCAAGTCAGTTGTAATCAGTATCTTTAATATAATTTTAACTTTCTTGATCCTTAATTTCATATCTGGATGTTTAAATTCGAAATTTGCAATTTTTCATAAAAATCTCAACTTACTCTTAAGCTGCTATAAGTTGTTGTTTCTGGATGGTTTAAGCTCACTTAAGCTTATCTATTAGCTTTCTCAAGCATTCTAAGTATTTTGAGGCAGTATTCAAAGAGAAATAAAAAATAGTTATTAAATCACAAAAACAGTGGAAAATAAGAAAAAGAAAAATAAAAAAGGAGAAGCAGTGAAGGAAACAATGGTTTAGAGTCTCAGGGAGACATTAGGTCAGGGATGGAGTGATTTGTTTTTGGTTTTGAGCACAAAGGCTTAGTGTAAGTCTCTTTTCAGATTCAAGTATTCATTTTCACAGTTTGCAATTATTGGATGTAAATGTTCATTTTAGTTAGTTTATGCTTAATTATGTTTAACATATGTTAGTAGAAGCTAAAAAGTGGATCTTATGGTTTAAAATCTTGTACTGCTTAATTAAAATCCACAATCAGATTTTATAGGGGTGTTTGGTTCTGCTTAGTTTCAACTGTCTCATTGGTCAATTGGTTTGTTTCTTTGCACAACTAGACTCCTTAGGTCATAACTGAGCTGAGTAAACCAAGAAACTTGCTCCTTTGACACAAAAAAGTCAAAATCCTAAGTTTGGTACCCTCACGGTCAACTGTGAGGGTTTTGGGACCTCAAACTCCCCACATTAGCTCATAACTTTAGCTTAAATTAGCTTTATTATAGCTTGTTATAACCTTATTAGCTTATAGGATCCATCAGAAGCTCATAAAGGTCAAAATAACTAGTTCAAGCAAAAAGTCAAATGTGCACTTTCTTAGTTTTTCTCAATATAGCATGATTTGTTTGGAATTTTGTGTAATGTTTTAGACTTTGAGACTTGTTTATACTTACAGTCCCCCACCTCATCTCCAAGTTCCCATCTTGCTTTCATTTTTAGGATTTTCCTGGTGGGCCCCACCTTCACCCAAACACACCTGCAGGGGAACTGTCCTTCCCTGCTGCAGCAGTTAACCCAACCATCACCACCACTTTGGTGGTGGTTTCTGTCACAACTCGCCATTTCAGGTCATTTCCCAAACTTTGACATTTTACTATTCATCAAAACACTATTCATCATTTTACTATTCATCATTTTCGAGGTCAATTTGATATTCTGAGAAACATTTGAGAATTTTACTATTCACTGAACACTATTCATTGCCGGAAAAGTTTTCACTATTCACTTGCATTACTCATTTCATCGTAAATTTAGTTTACGGGTATTAAAATTCGCGTAACTGTAATGGTTTAGGTGCGAATTCATTTCATTATCAGTAAGGACACTGCATACGGACTAGAGACAGTCTGCATATCATCATAACAGCATTTTCATGTTATACCACTCTTAGGATTTTTAAATTTATATATATTTGATATATTTAACGTTTTACGTATAATTACTTATAAATAAACGTTAACCCCCGGTTAATAAACACGACGAATATATCTAAATATTCCCACAATGGTCCCGACATATTTTTATATCCATTATATCATCATAAAAGTTATTACATTCATTTACCCAGTATTTTGGAAATTTATTTTATTTATAACGTAAGTTTATAAATATTACGACGGTTTTCGTGAAAACTAAACAATAATCACCCGAACACTCAGTACTTGTACCCAACATATTTTTAACATTTTTATGACTTTATCAAGTCCCGGTTAACTTCGTTAATATTTATTTCTAGCAAACCCGGTACCCGATTATAACTAATACTTACACTAAACTACAACTAATATTACACTACATTTCCTAAGTGATCAAAACCTATTTGGCTACCCCTTCACCCATTGAAAACCGGCCCAAGACCACCCCTAAATACCACAAGTTACTAATCCTAACCTTATGCATTTATGTATTCATTTTATACATTTAAATTATAACAAATATCTAAGAACCAAAATTACATTTCACTTGTAAATTTTTAGATCAAAAAGTGCTCTCCTATCTCTTTCTCTCCCTCAAACCCACGGCCAAACCACAAGGACCAAGATCTCCATGTTCAAGTGATTATTTTTCAAGATTTAAAACTACAAAGTTGTTCCTTTTGTCATTCTAATCAAGATTCTTGCAACATAAACACAAGTAACACAAGATTTCTCATCATCTAATCACCTATTATTTCAAAGTGAGTTATCAAATTTATTTTCATGATTTCATCTAATTAATACTTGTATCTTATGGTTTTCATGCTTAATTTCATGTACAAGTTAGCTATACCACATTATTTTTGTTAACTTTTTGAACATACAAACCCTAGATTTTGATTTAGGTGTTCCTTTGTTAAATTAACATGATTAGTAGTGATTAGGAACCCATGGCACCCTAAGAAGGTGTATGGTAGGATTAGTATAGCTTTGTGGTGTTTGCAAGAGATTTGGTTGAAGTAGAAACTAGTTATGAACATGAAAAATGGATTTGTAACAAGTATTTATACATTCTGTCCCATTTTTGTAAATCCAGGAAAATCAGTAAATATAAAGGAAACTTTGGAAAAAAATTTTAGAAAATACTTTCAAAAACGAATCCGTAGGCGAAAGAACGGATTAAAAAGAGTTTATAACGAAGAAGTTATGATTTTTGCAAGTTTATTGACGAAAAGTATATTTTCTGAAAATACATGCTGTTGGACGTTTTTCGTCGGACAAAACGAGGCTTTAGACGCAACCCGGAGGAGCCAAGCTTTCCAAAATATATTACTACATACTAAGACGTAACCGTGGATATAAAGAACAAGTAAAACGGACTTATAACGACAAAGATATTCACGTTTCAATATCGGCAAAACTTATATTATTTTGACAGCTTTTGAAAATAATAACACTAAAACTACGTAGTAACTCTAGATTTTTAGAAATAATACCAAGTACCCAAATTCATAACTAATGAAGTATTAGTGATTACAAGTATATTTTTATCACTACAAGGCGTTATATCAAGGATTTCAAACCGAGGATTTCAACACTAACATTGATATATATATATATATATATATATATATATATATATATATATATATATATATACATTTCAACTAGTTTTATTTTTCTAGTTGCCTTATTTTCCTAAGCCTTGGAAAATGTATATTTTTTATAACAAGTATTTTTTCAAAGAGTAGAGTGGTATAGGAAACATGTGCATGGACATTCATAACATCATTTTGTGATCTAAATTAGATCGTTCATCATTCATATTAGGTTGAGGCAGCTAACCGTTCATTGTTGTTGTTCATTTCACTTCATCACAGTATCATCAGTTTAAGGTGAGTTTTCATAGCCCCGTTTTCAATACAATATTTTGATTTCAAATCCCACGGGGGAATACATTGCATCAATTATTTTAGTACGAGCCCAAGTACCAAAACATATGTACATTGCTTAAGTTGCCTTACCAACCTGTTAAAGTCCCCTATTTATTATCATGGACCGTTAATTTGCCGATTAAGCGAGAGTGAGTGGATAGATCTATTGAGGGTGACGCCTCCATCCGTGGTAGTCATTACCAACAGTAAGCGGATGCAATTCATGTCTGACATTTTGGGAGTGTTCTGGTAAAACATTCAGGAGGGGCATATAATTTCAACAGTCTAGCTTCGGGGTCATGAGCTTAAGGTCTATTGTACTATTTTACTTGACTTTTATCTTGCACTTATACTTGTGGTGGCCGTACAACATTACATTTTATAAACCTATGGAATTCACCAACATTCATGTTGACGTTTTAGCAATGTATTTCAGGTTATTAAGGTAGCTCATGTGACATGCATTTGGACCTTTATGGAGTCGCGGAGTCGACGCGTCTCACCATTATTTCATGCACTTATGTAAACGTTTGATCTAGTATGACTTGTTTTTCATAAACATGCAACACCTTTTGGGGACCTCATTTTGTAAACTCTGAATAATTTTAATGATCAAACGAAGTATTTTCCAAACGACACTTTAGGTCGTTCAATGTAACCGTAACTGTGATGCTATGACAGATACCCCCAGGTATTCCATTCCGCTGCAAGTTAGGTAAATTGGGGGTGTGACAGTTTCTGACCTCCACAGTGGTCCACAAGCCACCCACTTGGTTCCTTTCAACCCCCCTCCTACCCCTCTTCATGGTTTGACCTAGGACCTTGTGGACCCCACCTGAATCAACCTCCAAATCTTGTCCCATTTTCTATGTGGAATTAAGTTCAAAGAGTTTATTTGTTGGCTTAATTGCTTATCCTATGAGCTTATTCAATTGAATCCTGCTTTAACATGTCCACACAACTTATGTGAACCAGATTCAACCATAGTGGGTCCCACTTAAGCTCATTTGAGCTTATTTCCCTCTTTGGTCAACAAAAGTCAACTGTGGTGCTAATAAGCATCCACAGTGCTTATTTTTATGTCATAAAAAATTTGTTTTTACAAAAGTTGTGTGTTTTTAGTTGTAAATTAGTTTTCAAAAAGAAAAATCGAGAAAAACCAATTTAATAATAAGTGATAGTTTCTATTTAATGTAATTTAAATTTTAATTTTCATTTTTAGATTTTTAATTAAGTACTTGGTAGTTTTATATTTTTATTAATTTCCTTTCATATTAAAGTATTTATAGTAATTTTATCAGATTTTTATATTATCATTTGGTATTTATTACATTTAATATTAGTTTTATCAATAATTAATTAATAATTAAGTTTTAAATAGCATAATTAGTTTTTATTAAGTAAGACCTAGTTTTTATATTTTTCCTAGCTTTTATATAATATAATATAATTTTAGGAATTTTTCTAGAATTTTTACTGTTCATTTGCTATTTTTTATAATTTCAAATAGTTTAGTTAGGTAATTAATATTTAATTAGTAATTAATTAATATAAAAATCACAAAAAGACAAAAATACTTATTTTTAATTTTAAAATTAGTTTTTAGTTATTTTATAATTTTAGAAATTTTATTTTCATTTTTGTAGTATTAAATCAATATTATATTGTATTTAAGTATTTTAAATATTAATAATTAGTATTAATAAGTAATTAATTAATAATAAATAATTAAATAGTGTAAAAATTAATTTTCTTTTTCTAAAAATTTTCTTTTGTCCTTTAGTTTGTAAAAAAGTCATTTTCACCCCCTGGGGGTTTTCAGATGTCAGTTTTCACGTTTTATTTTGTACGTTCGCGTAAATTTAATCTGAACGTACACGTTTTTAGATATTAAACGTTTTTATGTATCTAATTTTCACGTAATCATCTATATAGCTTATTTAAGCTATTTCGTTGTAGATTCCTTAGTTAAACCAATCTCAAACCCTTTCCATCCAAATTTGCCCGATCACAAACCCGTTTGATAACCATCCACACCTCGTCGGGACATAACGACCCGGGGAAACACTATATTTCGCGGAGCATTGACTCTAGGCAGTTTGACTTGGTTGACCATTCCTTGGTCAATTTAGGTTGACTGTTCTGAGCCAATCAGAGGTCCTCACCAAGGTTTTGATTGTCAAAATAGTCAAAATTTTGGTTATGACCAATATCCATACAATTCACCAAACCAGACTCAACAGTTTTACTATTGTGAGTACTGTGGTGGCCCACACTACAGTTCTGATTGTCAATCGGGCAACACGCTTGTCTATGAGAAGTTTCCTGATAACAATTATGACTCTAGCACATACGACTCACAGCCACATCAGTTTTACTGTTGTGAATACTGTGGAGGTCCTCATTGCAGTTCTGATTGTGAAACAAGGAATCCATTTCCTTGTAACAATTATGACTATTCATTTCAAGACCAACCTCCAAAGTACCAAATGATCCAAGCAACTCCTCATGATACCGAGCAAGACCTTTTACTAGAGGCTCTTGAGATAGTGCAAGAACTTAAGGAGGAGTTGGTTATTACATCGTTTCAAGATTCTCGTGAGAAATCCATGGCAGAATTACTTGCTGAAGAACGAGATGCTAGAAATGAAATGAGCATGGAAGAATTACTTGCTGACCAAAGAGCAACTAAAATACATGTCAATCTTCGCTATGCTGCTCTATATGATGACGATGATGACAGTGATGATGATGAAGATAACATTGTTATTATTCAAAAAGATTCATCAGTTGTGATTCCTTCCATGGAAAATCAGGGAGAAAATAATGTGACAGAGTCACTAGCCGTTGATCAAATGGAACTTGAAAATTCCATAACTGCTAGTACTTATAAACTCCCTCAGTCTATTGATATCACACCCGAAGTTCACACTCACTCTCCGAATATGGGGGATGAGCATCTTAGCACTGTTCCTGAAATGGAATCAGACGAATTCATAAAGTCTAGTGTTGAGAACCTTGTCCCAATCCCAGGAGATGGAACTTGAAAATTCCATAACTGCTAGTACTTCTAAACTCCCTCAGTCTATTGATATCACACCCGAAGTTCACACTCACTCTCCAAATATGGGGGATGAGCATCTTAGCACTGTTCCTGAAATGGAATCAGACGAATTCATAAAGTCTAGTGTTGAGAACCTTGTCCCAATCCCAGGAGAGTCACAGGGAACTTTTGATCATGTGTGTGATTTACCTTTTCCCCCTGAAAATCCAAAAAATCATTTTGAGACTTTCTCCGATTTTAATGATGATTGTACATCTTATGGAGAAGTTGAGTATGAAGAGGCACCACTGCCTCATTCTGATGTTGACCCTCTTATTGAGGAGTTCACAGATGAACTTACTCACATCAATCCACTTCCATTGAGAAGTGATGATGATCTGTTTGACCTTGAAGCCGATATGGGAGAAACTGAAAATCTTTTAAACTCTAATCCCAACATCGAGCTTAGTATTTCACATGCTGATGAAAATTCTTTATCTTCTGGAGACATCAGTCATGTGGAAGGATTACCTTCTGAGCTAGTTAGCTTAGAAGAAGAGAATGATGAGACTGACACTGAAATCAAGGATGAAGCACTTCGTGCAACATTATTGAATGTCGATCTCCTCATCTCTAAAATTGAGGCTTTCAAAGAGAAACCTATTTCAGCTCCTATCCCCATAAAGGATAGTGACATTTTCTCCGATGATCCTATTCCGGAGTTTGAAGCCTTTACTTGATCATATGGGAGAGAAGATTAGTGGCAGTACCACTTCTCATTCTCATAATTCTATCCCCGATTATGAATCATTTACCTTCGATGAGTTCTCCTGTGAACTCACGCACACCAATCCAGAATATGATTCATTCACATTCGAGGAGTTCTCCTGTGAACTCACTCATATCATATCTCCACCGGAGTATGATAACTTCTACTTTGATCTAGACACACCCGGGATATATCTTGATCACATGAGCTTAAATGATGAAATTCATGATGATGAATCTATGAATTTTCCTAAGGATGATGATGAGTTAGTTATGATGTCCATCATGACTTTATTTTTCTTCTTCACCTACCGGGTGACTTCTCCTGTTCTTCATTCCTTCGGGAATGAAGACACTATCTTTGACCCCGGCATCACCGCTTATAGTTTATACTATTTAAAGCCAGGGTATGTATATCTCATCGGTGTGGAACTTTCGCGTGCTTCAAATGTTTGTCCAAACATCTTGAATGAAAGTCCGATGGAGATTGTTTCTTCCACATCTTGCTTCCCCAAGAACCAATGAATTCGGGGTCGAGTCAAGCTAGCGACTCGGTAAACAAAAACAGTAGCATGTACTTAGGGTTTTCACCCTAAGTGTGGGGGAGTTACCCCTACTGTGGTTACAAATAAAGTGAAAAAAAAATTGTGTTTCCACATTTAGCTTGTAATGTTGCCCTTTTACGTTCAAAGAGTCGGCATAATAGCCGGGACTTTGAATATTAAGGACAATATTCAATTCTAAGTGTGGGGGGGGAGGGGGGGGGGGAATTCTAGCGAATTTTATGACATTATGTCTTCTAGTACCCCCGTTTTTGGCAAAAATTTTAAAAAATTTTCACTTGTGCTTCAAAATTTTTGTGGTTATCAGTCCGCCTTGTCTAACCGACAAAAGGATTGGCTAATCCAGGAGCAAACGGCTCTTGGTAAAGATATATCAAATCCGTTGACGGCTTGCAATTTGCCCAAAATTGTATGGTATCTCAACTCGCCATATCCTAAAAAGTGAAATAGTTGGCTAGCCCGCAAGATTATGGCTTGTGGTAAAGGCAGTGGAAAAACCATAATTGGTAATCAGCTCACCAAGATGTTGACTTTTTCCATCAAGAGTTGGCTAGTCCAGAAGCAAAAGGCTTTTGGTAAAGACAAATCAAATCCGTTGACAGCTGGTGGTTTGCTCAAAATCACATGGTTATCAAGTGGACCATAGTTCTTACTTGAACTGATACATTTGACTACTCCAGAAGTGATGGATTTTGGTAAAGAGTTTCAAATCCATTAAGTTTTTCTCAAAAGATTGCTAGGGACTAGCAATAGCTTAGTGTGGGAGATTGATGAGTGTGTAAATACTCATCATTTTGTCGTATCTGAACTGCCAAAACATCAAAAAACACTCAGAAATGCATCAAAATACAGAAATTATCCCAAAACTGTGTTTTATATGTTTTAGATGCAAAATGTTTAAAAACAAATGAAAAATGAACAAAGTGTGCATAATTAGCAGTTTCAGTCCCTCAAGTTTCATAAATTGACAAAACTAGTCCCTGAAGATTTAAAATGAAAGAAAAGTCAACCCAAGGCATTTAAATGTCAAAAGTTATCAAATTTGATCCTTGGGTGAAAAGTTTGAGAAAATTACACTTTTGGTCCCCGAACTTCAAAAATGGCAAAAATAGTCCCTGGGTTTTGAAAATTGGAAAATCATCAAAAACCACCCTTGTACTATTCATGATTGGCAAATTAAGTCCTTTTTGATAACTTATGGGAAATTACAAGATCAACCCTTTAAAAATTAGAAAATGACATAAAAGGTCCTCGGGTGATTTAAATTGGAGAAAATACAATTTTGGCACTTTGGTTTATCTAACTTGGCAGGAATGGTCCCTTGAATTGAGTTTGGAAAGCTGGCAAATAAATGCCCCTCAAGTTTCAGCAATGTGCAAGTTTGGTCCTTGGGTTTTATAAATTACAAACCAAACGGATACCCTTAATATTAAACCAAACCCACCCAATTAACTACCCAATAAACAAATCCACTACCCAAGCCCACCTTACACCCTGGCCCATCACCACCCCAAGCCCAAACCCTTAAAATAATACTCCACGTTTCTATTACCCCCTCGGTCAAACCATCAGTCAAACTCCACCTCATCCTCACTCCCCTCGAAACCAGACCTGCAAACACCATCATCACTCCACCCCCTCCTCTGCCAACACTCAACACCCTAACCCTACCCTACACTCCTCCAAACACCCCAGTCCAAACCCCTTGCAACCTGTCAAAAGATATCAGAGCCAAGTTGACAATCCCATTTTCCCGCCAAAAGCATGATTAACGGCCAAGATGAAGTGAGTTGATCCAATGGACCAAGAGAGAAGTGGGAATGCACGTGTGGGTCTCCAAAACCCTAATGGTCAGTATAAAAGAGCAGGGGAAGAAGCAGAGAGATTTAGTTAGTGTAGTTAAGTAATAGTAGTTAATTTAGTCTTAATTCAATGTCGAATTTTGTTTAAGTCAACTTATTTGAATGTAATTTTCATCTCAATTTGAATTCTCAGCTTAACTTAAGAGGAATCTTTATTATTCTGTTGTAATTCAAAGTTTCAGTTTAATTGCAAGTTTCCAATTTTAAGTAAAATTCTCATTTCAACTTAACAAGTGTTATCAAGGTTGTTACTGCTTCATTTAGCTCATTTTAGCTTAATTTTAAGTTCTATCAAGCTTTGAAAGCATGTTAGATAATAGTGGTCATAAACCTCAAAAATTCTCAAAAAATAGTTGAAATATAAAAAGTAAAAATATAAATATAAAAACAAATGAAGAAGAAGATGAAGAGAGCAGGTTTATGCTGAATGGAAGTTGGTTTAGAGCTTGGGTAAGTTTTAGGATAAAGCTGAGTGTGATTGAACCATATTTGAGCAGAGCATTATTGTAAGTCCTAATTGTAAAAATAAAATTACTGTAGCATTTGCTTATGTGTATTACTGCTTATTCTGTATTTTTCCTGTCTTATTTGAAGTTTCTTGTTGCTTATGATATGCCTTAGTTTAGTTTTTAAGTTGTGTAAGTTTTCTTTTTATCATTTCACATATTACCTGTTAGTTATAGCCTATGTCAGTTCTGCTTATTACTCATGTTTAATGGCTTATGCAAGACTCATAGTTGCTATATAAGCTATTGCCACTTCTGTGTTCAAAGATTAGAACCTCAAATCAACTTTTGGAATTAAAAATCCCTATCAGTGAACCATTAAGGAGTGTTTGGGTAAGGTTGTGTTCTAGGTGCCATAACTGTTTTCTTATTGTTCTTTTTGTCTCAGTAGGTCATTATAGGTTAATTCAATCATAAAATTGGTAGATAGTTAAGACAAAAGTCAAAATGCACTTGAATTCATTTGAATTGTTCACTGTTGAAGTGAACAGGTTGTTGAATCATGAAAGTAGGTTAAATAAGTGATAATATAGCTTAAATGAGTTTCATATTAACTTATTATTACATCTTAAGTCAGTAGGAATCAACCTAAATTCATATTGGTCAACTTAGGTAAAAATCTCAAAAGTCAAATTCACCCCTTGTCAGGAAATCCCAAAAATTGCATGAATTGTTGTGAATTTTGGGTTGAGATTTAAGCTTTGAGCCTCTTACATCTTATAGTCCCCCACCTCAACTTCAGGAATTAGCTTTTTGATTATTTCTTAGATTTTTCTTTGGGGCTTTTGTGTGTGCTCAAACAGGCCTGCAGGGCAAAGACATGCCCTGCACCCTGAAAACTGACCAAACAGGCCATCTTCATTATACCACATAATGTTCCATAGTGGACCCCACCCCATGGTTTTTGTTTTTTTAGAAAGCCAATAAGCTAGTCTTGGGGATTTTGGGCTTATTTTAGGCTTATTTACTCATTTACTAGGGCTGCAGTAAGCTCAATAGGCCTGCATAAGTGACCTGTGAGGTCTGTTTGTTCTCAGCTTAGTTTGGATATGCTTATTTTGCTTTGTAGCTTATTTCCTTAGGTTCTCCTTGTTGTTCTAGCTTAATCTAAGTTCCAGTGATTTGTTTCAATCTTATGTCACTTTTGGTTTATATCTTGTTGCTTAGTAGAAGCTTGTTGTAGCCAAAAATCCAAGTTGAGCTTGGAAAGGCTCAACTGTTAGAAAAATAAGCTCAAGCTGAGCTTATTTGTGTTTTTTTTTTAGTTTGTTTTTACAAATAATGTTTGTTATTGTTGCTTAAACAGCTTGGCAAAAAGAAAAATCAAAAAGAAAAGGTTTTGCAAAAAGGTGCCAGGGTAGGGTTTGAACCCCTGACCTCCTGGTTTGACTAGTCAACACAACACCCAACCCGTGCACCATCTCCCCTAGGGGATTTCAGTTAATACTTTGCACCCTCACTTATTTGTAGTAGCACATTTTTCTTTTGCTTATTTTCTGCTTATTCAATAAGCATTTTCTACCTTTTTTATTTTTCCTAGTATTCTATTAGTACAAAGTAATTTCAGTAAAATTTTTATAATTTTCCAAAATAGTTTAGTATTTTTAATAATTAATGTTAGTTTAATTAGTAATTAATTAATAATAAATAATTAAAAAGTCAAAAAAATAATTTTCTTTTTTCTAAAATTTTCCTTTATCATTAGGTTCGTAAAAATATAATTTTCATGTCCGTAGGGTTTGCGTAGCTTAAAATTCACGTTTTATTTTGCGCACTCGCGTTTTATTTAAATAACTTTTACGTTTTTTTTTTAAATTTAGGTTACGTCAGTAAAAGTAGTTTGTAAAATAAAGAAAAACCAAAAATAAAAAAAGTGATAGCTTCTATTTAAGCCCTTTTGGCTTATTTTTCTGCTTATTTATAAGCAAACTTTAACTTTAAATTTTTAGATTACGTTTTAGGTTAACTAGGTTTCACGTTATTGTTAATATAGTTTGCTTAAATCATTTTCATTCGTATTTCCTTAGTGTAACCCTTCAAACCCTTATATACCCTTTCCTGTCCAAATTCACCCGATCACAAACCCGTTTGATTACCATCACACCTCGTCGGGACATAACGACCCGGGGAAATCCCTATATTCCACGGAGCATAAAGTGTCTCATGACATGTTTTAAAATCAAACATTGACCTAAACGATATTGCATTATGTAGGTCTCGGAAGCAATTGGAAGCTCTCTTGGCTACGGGTTCTCACGGATGGTGTCCAAATCTAAACCTTCTTCAGATTCTTCTTCTGATGATAATCAGATCAGTGAAGAAACACTTATAATATAAAACCAGATGGAAAAAGAAGGAAGAAAATCAAATAGAGGCACAAGAATATAACAGAATTTTAAGGTGTTGATAAAAGGTTATTGTCCCTCCAGTACAGATTTTATAGATACATATACTGAAAAGGAAGCCTTACAATAAAATTCATTATTCAATTCTTCATGCTACTTCACCCTTTTGCAAAATAATCTTTTGTTTTTACCATTTAGTCGCATCGCGCACCTATTTTTTGTTACGTTTCTTGTTAATCCACAAGCACATTTTCTTTTAAGTCCACTCTTATAAGAATGTTCAAGGCTGTTAAGTCTTTTTGCAGTTGCGGATCAGTGGATCAAATGTTCTATTTTTTGATTTTTACAAACCAATGATTGAACCAAAATCGAACAGTTTGGTTTTTTATACCCTGGTTTTGGAGATCTTTACTGTAGCTGTTGAGCATAATTTTTGTGATTAACAAGAGAGAATTAGATGGTACCAGTATGATTAAGTTAGAATATCACTTAGTTTGGTCTCGTTTCAATTCAAGCTATTCTTATTTTTTCAAGTTTTGTGTTTTTTTATTGCTAATTGAATCCGTTCGTATTTGAACAATGCGTATTTCAAAATTCCTACCAATAATCTAAACAAGAACAATTCCCATGTCGAAAACGATGAAATATAATTCTATCTCTAACTATAATCTCTCATTTATATATCACATAAACAAGCTTTGTATAATTAGGACAATCTACACACACCCTTAGGTTCTTAATTATCCGAATGCCGAACAAGGCTCAGATGAAACAAGAGCAAAAGCAATCGCGAGCCGCTCAATATGGTATGATAATGCATCTTCTCTATCTTCGTCTTCTAAATCAAACAACACCTCCATAGTCATTTCCTTATGCCCATACTCATGTAACTTTCTATTAATCTCATCAATCTTGATATAAATTTCGTGAGATTGTGGATGCGTTTTATTAGCTGTAAGAAACTCATGAAACACACCACCGAGCTTAAGAACTTTTTTTTTTTTTTTTTTTTTTTTTTGCGAAAAAACTAAAATATATAAATGAACTTAATCTTCAACAAAATTTGAAGACTAAGAAAAATTACACATGAAGAGAATCATGAACAACTAAAAACATAAATAAGGATTCTACTATGATGCTATAAAACTAAAAACTTGCACTATGTCTTGGATGTCCTTAAAGAGATTCAGAGAGTTGAAATTTTAGAGCCAAATAAACATAAAAATTGAGACATCCTCTCAAACTGCAAAAACTTTATCCTGAGAGAATGTAGAGAAGGAATTCGATTTGAAGCAACAATTTGGACCATAATGAGCGACTACGGCGGACAACAAGAATGTAATGTTACCCAAGAGAATATGTCCTAGAAGATTGAAAAGTCAACGAAGTTCTTGAAGATTGAAGCTCAAGAACACTTGTTCCTGGTACTTTGTCAATACAATGATCTTTCATTAGTCTTCTTACATGTTTCACACCTTCCCATTTGTTCATATTGGCATATATGTTTGATAAAAGAACGTAATTTCCACTAGTTTCGGGCTTTAATTCTATCAAATGGTCAAGGGCGATCTCGGCAATCTCTATATTTCCATGGTTTCTCGTTGCACCAAGTAAAGATCTCCATAACACAACATTAGGCTTCATAGGCATGGTTTGAAGTATTTCCATGGACTCATTAATCCGCCCAGCTCGACCCAACAGGTCAACCAAGCACCCATAATGCTCAACCTTTGGGTCGAGCCCGTATCTCTCCCTCATTGAATAAAAAAACTTACAACCTTCATCCACAAGCCCTACATGTGAACAAGCAGAATTGCCACCACCATTGTGACATCATTAGGAGTTAACCCCTCTGATCTCATTTCCTTAAATAGCTCAAGCGCTTCTTGCCCATACCCATGAGTAGCAAACCCTCTAAGCATCGCATTAAAACAAAACACGTCTTTCTTTGGCAATTCATCAAAAACTTTCCACACAAACTCCAAGAACCACAATTCACATAAAAATCAATCAAAGCCGTCGCAACAAACTAATTCACCTTCAAACTATTCTTAACAACATAACAATGAGCCCAAACCCCTTGACTTAAAGCACCCAAATTACCACAAGCATTAATCAACGCCACAAAACTAACCTCATTTGGGTTAACTCTCAAATCTTTTTGCATATCACTAAACAAACACAAAACCTCCATTGACATACCACTATCATTAACACCATTACTACAAGCAGATAACATACAATTTCACAAACCTAAATCAGGTCGACTAACTCGACCAAAAATATATCCTTTCATATTGACGGTAATTGAAATTGCGATACTTACCACATCTCCAAAATCAATAGATTACAAGCTAAAGACATGAAAAAATGTTTTTTTTTATTATTTTATTTTATTTATTTATTTTTAACTAGATGCTAAAAAGTAAAAACTTGTTGATTTGATGCATTATTTATAGAACTCAACATTACATAATGAGGAGCCACTTTTATGTTCATCGGGTACAGTGGCGGAGTCAGAAATTTCAACAATAGGGGGCAACGAGCCGCAAAAAGGGTTAGATTAAATGTTATGATTTTTCTAGTGGAACTCGAACAAATCGGGCCGGGTTTGATTTAAGGTATTTTTAACGACAAATTGGGTCGGGTTTGATTAAATAATTGTGTTTCTTTCTGTTTTTTTTCTTTAAAGTTTCAATCATACGTATTGGAAGGTTTGGAAGGTCCGGGCTTAAAAAGTACCCAACATAGAAAACAAACTCTAAAAACCGTCTGTGGATAAACCAAACATGGAGAAACAAAATAATAACCGAAAACCAAAAAATCCAACCAAGGAAAGAATAAACCGGATGGTTTCTAAACCAAAACGCGAACTATTTTTGCAAAAGTCGAGCCAAATCGAATCAGCTCGCCCTTAACTTGTACATGGTTTCAGCTATATTACACTGCTCAAAATAAAGGAGATAGCTAAATGATAACTTCAAAACAACTTTAAATCCCTAACTATATTTATTGGAGTAATCTCTTAAACCCAAACACCCTTAAAAAAGTATGAAATTAATGCACCAACTACATGCATTACAGTTTATGAAAGAAAAAGAAACTGTTTAATACTTTAGGGCCCGTTTGGTTGTCTACTTTGGCATGAGTTTTGCTTTGATGTGACATTAAATATGTGTTTGGTTGAGCTACAAAGAGTTTGGATTTGGGCATGGTTCCAAAATACATGGGGTTTCTCAAAAGGAACCTCACTTGATAGGTTTATATAACCTGTGGGCCCATTTCTTTTAATGTCTCTATCTCTCTCTTATTTAGATATTATAAATTATTTATTAAATTATAAAAGTGATTATTTATTTAACTAAACAAGAATGGTACCCACGCAATGCGGTGGCGGGTACATGTGACTATATTCGTTATTTGGTTATTCTGTTACACATTTAGTTGTCTTATGTTTTATAAGTAGAGATGGTTAAGCCAAATAATTTTAGTTCGAACAACCAACCTCTTTCCTAACAAACTTCCTAACCAACTTCCTAACTAACCTGCTTCCTAACAAACATCCTAACCAACTTGCTTTCTAACTAATTAATTTTGAAATCCTTCAATAATAAGCAAGTAAAAGTCTGAATTTTAAGTCTTTCTAATTATAGAATAGTCCCAAATGCATTATATAGTAGTATAGATACATATTTTATATTATTTTTTTAATTTTATTTCTCTCTCCTACATCAAATCAAAATCCTAATCCTAATCCTAATCCTAATCCTAATCCTAATTCAAATCCTAATCCAAATCCAAATCCTAAACCTACCTATAAACCAAACGGGCCCTTAATGTATATACAATATAAAATGATAATGAGGATAACGACAAGTACTAATCTTATTGCTACAATATGCCCTCACTTTCCCAATTCCCAAGTCCACCTGTACTCATATTCATTTGCCAATATATCTTCACCGGAAAAACCAGTCGGCTGTCTGAATTCACTTTTTGAATAGTTTCAGTCACTCAAGGTTGAGGGCACCCCAATTTCAAGAGTGAGGGCACCGGATATCATTTCTACTAATTTGATCTTTTTTTCGCATTAGTTTACCCTTTCCGCTAGGATGTCGTTGAGGGCATCGCCCCCCACTCCTTCCTACATGGCTCCGCCCCTGATCGGGTATCAAAAACCCTTTACCTAGAAAAATAAAATAAAATAAAATAAATAAGAGAGAAAAAAAGAGAGAAAATGTGGATGTAGTATACAAGTAAGAGCATCCACTATGATAAACCTTTACAAAGGTTTATAAATATGCCACATCACAAATACATAAACTTTTTAGATTTATAAACCTATTTTTACTATAGATAAACTTGTTAAAGCTTTATAAATATATAACATAACTCAATGCATTAAATCGTGAAAAGTTCTAAGATATTAAACCTCATGTAAGCATGAAATTGATGTCCATTATGGTTAACACTATCATAGACCTCTTCATCTTTTTATAAACCACTTCATGCCCTAAGTACTCCAATGTTGTCGCAACCCTCAAAGTGACTGTCTCACACCTTAAACTCCCCTTTAACTCGGAAGAATTATGTAAAAATTACACAAAATGACTCCTCATCTTCAACAGCTCGCCTTCTGAATTTGAACTACACCAACAAATTTTATAAGATTCAAAACACTGCTTCTCGGTCAAAAAATTCTCTTCAGTTTGCAATCTCAAACACCAAATTTACTAGCACTCACTGTTGTTTGTCTTCTTCTTTTAGTGGTAAAATGCTCTTTCAATTTTTATTAATTTCTTTTCAGTTTTTATTAATTTTTACTTGTACTTATTCGAAAGCTGCAACATAGTTACTTATTTGTAAAGTAAATCCCCATTTCCCTTGTACCTTAAAAACACCATTTCCACATGCTTTTTTAATGGAGCCGAGTTGGTTAGCCAAAAAAAAATGTTTTTATTTATTTCTTTGAGCTCTCAGTCATGTCAAAACTAATAATCATTTTTCATATTTTATATATTTGATACCTCTTCAAATTAATGTTTGAGTTACAATCATGTTTTTATTTATTTCTTTGAGCTCGCTAGAAAGAATGTCAAAACTATAATAATAAACAACCGAGGTTGGAGTCACTGATTGGAATGTGACTTTGGTCTCGACGTAGATTATGATGAACAATCACAATCAGTGGCGCAGCTTAGGGGGGGGGGGGGGGGGGGGGCGGGGTGGCCGACCCCCCGAATTTTTTTTTGCGATGTAGGGGTATATAGTTTTCGTGTAGAAAAATTTCGGTATTTTCGGTTTCGCCCCCCCAATTTAATTCGGTTTCGACCCCCCATAGTGTTAGGAAAAAAAAATTTTAGATCCCGACCCCCCACTCGAAAAATCCAAGCTTCGCCACTGATCACAATTCACAAGTTTGATGTTGGTCATTTGTGTGTGTTTAGTATGAACGGTTATTTGCTTCACGTAGACATGCCGGATGGAAGTATGAAGCGGTTCGGGTTGCTGCGTGTGATTGAATTGGGATTAAAATTGCAGCAAGATACATCAATTTTAGTTAGTGTCATATAACATGTTCTCAAGTTTTTAACGTCGGAACATTATCACAAGACAGCCTAAAATGTCTCACCAAGACGCATTTGCCTGATAGTTAAGAACTAAAAACCTCATGTTTTATTAATGCTGCAGCTGTACAAGTAAATAATGAGACCTCTACAAAGGTCATTGATGGAAAGCGTGTTGCTAAAGACATAAGGGAGGAAGTTGCAGTTGAAATATCAAGAATGAAAGATGAGATTGGGATCATTCCTGGGTTAGCAGTTATCCTTGTTGGGGATAGGAAAGATTCTGCAACTTACGTACGTAACAAAAAGAAAGCATGTGACTCTGTGGGGATTAATTCTTATCAAGTGCGCTTGGCCGAAGATTCCACTGAAGAAGAAGTTCTCAGACACATCTCAGAGTTCAACAATGATCCCTCAGTTCATGGGATACTTGTTCAGCTACCTTTTCCTTTAGTAAGTTACTATAAACTCATCTAGTAAAAAAATTATAGATTGACTTATCCTATTGTATTTGTTGGATCAGCACATGAATGAGCAGAACGTATTGAATGCCGTTTTCATAGAGAAAGATGTTGATGGCTTTCATCCTCTGAATATTGGTCGGCTAACTATGCGGGGAAGAGACTCATTATTTGTTCCATGCACACCTAAAGGATGCATAGAGTTGTTGCATAGATATGACATCCAGATTAAAGGGAAGAGAGCAGTGGTGATTGGCAGGAGCAACATTGTTGGAATGCCTGCTGCCCTCTTACTTCAAGTAAGACTTTACGGTTTATACGTGAACATGGGTCAACTTGGGTTATATTTATTCCTAATGGGTCAAGTTAGCTATAACCAAAATGGGTCAAACGGTCTATAAGCCTCATGGCATAATTTAGTGTAAAAATAAAAACCTCATTGATTCCTTTTCCAAAAAATTGGTTTTTTGTAAAATTATGGTATTTTTAATCTATACTACTTATAATGGAGGAAGGACTCTCTCTCCAAAAAATTCAGATGTACATAAAATGATGCATGGTTTACAACACTTTAAAGCAAGCAATTTTCATAATTACAACAACCAAAGCATTATGTACAACAAAAACTAGCATGAATCGAAATTCAGACCACTTTCCTAAGAATTCTACATTAATATCATTAAAAACACCACTACACCCAATATTACAATTATTTAAACACAATGTATAACCGTCATTCTACATTAATAGCATTAAAACACACCCCTACACCCAATATTACAATCATTTAAACACAATGTACAACCCTCATTCTACATTAATAGCATTAAAAACATCCCTGCACCCAATATTACAATCATTTAAACACAATGTACAACCCTCATTCTACATTAATAGCATTAAAAACACCCTTACACCCAATATTACAATCATTTAAACACAATGTACAACCCTCATTCTACATTAATAGCATTAAAAACACCCCTACACCCAATATTACAATCATTTAAACACAATATACAACCCTCTATCTTAACCTAGACATGAACCTGTGACGAAGACTCGACTCAATAAAACTCGACTCGATACACAAAGCTGTGACCAAGCAAATTTAGGTGTCGGAATGACATCCCGTGACATTTTTATTAATTCCATTGAAAATTTTTATTTCAGGGTACCAGCCGCTGCAACGCGCGGGTACCCTGCTAGTTTTGTTTAATATATTGTGGTTTCTAGAAAAATGTGTCGGTTGGTCAACCCTAACCAGACATGTTTAGAGTGTCCTAAATCAACTGTTTGACTCATTACACAACCCACCCAAAATGCTCATTTGCCTCATAAAGGTTTATCTCATTGTGATTATTTACACATATGCAATATGAAAATTTATTATATATCACGAGACAGCATGGCCCATGCGATGCACGGGCTTTGTTCACCATAAAGAATCATCGGTTTTGCAAGGGTTATGCGTATTTAGTTTTATATTCTTAGTTTTGATCGGGGGTACTCGACTGAATAGACGAAGTTTGTTTAAGTAAGCTTTCGTAAATAGAATTTTTTCACGTAAAAGTTATCAAATAACGCAAAACATGTTACTCCGTATTTCAAACACATAGTTTTTACTACACACAACTCATGTCTTTTCCTTTTGTCTCTTCCACCCAAACAGATGTACCAGCGTCGTTATTCAAGTGGCACCGGTTGATTTAAACATTCTGTAAATGAAATTTGTAATAAAGTATTAAAAAGCTGATATATTTATGGAACATTTTTTCAATATTAATTGTATTTATATATGTTGTAAAGATATTGTGGGGTATATGGGTCTCAAAACAAACGCCGACTTGTATTTTAATTCATCACTTTCAGCTGTGTTATTTTTGTTTTTCCCTCCAACTTGTATATGCGTTATGGCAGAACTTTTTGGCTTTGAAATATGGCGTTGGTCCATGAATGATTTTGTACCAATAGAGGCAAGAATAAATAACATTCAAAATAATTTACACATCTAACATACATTTTGAAACCAAAGACAACGTACATATAATCAATGATATAATATGAAGTATTGAACTACATGAACTGTTATGTTACATATGGTTCACTTTATCTATAAGGATCAATGGGAGCCTTCTGTTGATGGGAACGACGTCTGTAAAACGACTTGCCTCTGTCAAGAGCTTCTTCGAGTGAAAACGGTTCTGCAGCAAATGTTGAACAAACCTAGTTTGTTAGACCGACTGTTAGTCGTGCAGAACCAAGTAATCATATACTTACATAACCTGACAATAAACAACTACTCAGATAATCATCGCTACAATCACAATCCATAAAACAATCACACTTTAAAAACTTACTCAAAAACTACCACAACTTAAAATAAGTGACGCTAGCACATTTCGTATCAGTATTCGATGGTGGCTGATAAAACTTTACAGAATGCACCCAAAATAAAATGTATGTTGTATGCATAAAACACCAAAAAACATAAAAATAGCCAAAACAAACATAGCCTAAAAATATCTGAAACTAACACATTTCCCCTTACTTTTCTGTACTAACTATTATGTACCTAATATAAAGATATGCTTACATAACCTAAGCAATGATTCTGATGTCAAAAATGTTCGTGTTAATAATGGTGTTTGACAATGGATGAAAATATGGATCTTGTTACGGCTGTTTACCCAGAAAAAGGTTAATCAGTTTATGCAATAAAACGTGAGATTTTTTTTATTTATTATTTTATTATTTTTTTTTTGGAACTAATTTCAACTTCAACATCAATTGGGTAGAAGCATAACCCTTAACAGGTCATTATTCAATTATAAATAGATAACATAAGCCTTTTACATTGACTTTGAAAACATATTACCTAAAATAGATCATACTAAAGTAGATCAAGGTCTGGATTGAAGCCTCAATATACCACTCGACCTTCTTCATTGAGCCGTTAAAAAATTTTCTGTGAAACGAAAACACTATAAGCTAACAACCTCTAAATTGAGTGACTTATCGAAGCAAGTAACAAAATCGAACAATAAAAAGTAATTTGAAATATGTTGGAAGGTTTACATGGAAGTTCATCAAATAGCTAAAACATACGTAATCAACCAAAAAACTTATAATTAAAGAGTATGTAACAAACCTTGGGGAACTAAAAGGCTTGAGAAAGTTTTCACATGATGTTCGACTTTTATGCTTACTCTCTTCACCCAATAGCCATTTCACCCGATAGCCATTGCCAAGCATCATATGTCTGCCCAAAACAAAAATGAAAGAATAATAATGTAGTTTCGATGAGAAATCAAAAGGCAAGAAATTACAAATATAAAGAGATAACTTGGGCATACAAATATTTAAAAAAATAAATAAAAATAAAAAATGAAAGCTAAAGTGGACTTGACATATGAGAGGTAAATGGTAATGCTAACCTACTACATCTAATATCTCTCTTTTACCATACACTTTTTTCCATTTTGTCAACAACCCACTCCCTTACTTATTCCCTTGTTTATGACAAAATGCAAGTTCCAACTGCAATTGTTGACTCTTTTCAACACAACAACCCAAGCTAAAAAATCAAACTCAGTAATCAAATTTATTTTGAAACTCTTTAACCTCACTATATCATCAAAATCTTCATATTTTCTAGCTTTCAATCAATTTTTATAAATTATTTAAGCATATCAAAACATTTCCATATCTTTCAGTTTCAATCCCTTTTTGTAAGTCAATATAAACATACCAAAGTGAATATTGTCATCTTCACTGCCGAACACTCACAACACCACATAAAGAAATCAAGCATTAGACTAACCATTATCCATCAACAAATTGATAATAAACTAACAAAGTGAAAGACAAAAATAAGCTAAACTAACAAAATCAATTATGAATAAAAAAGAGATATGAATAAAAAGGAGAGGTTGTGGTTAGAGCCAGAGAGAAAAAATGTGCAAGAACAATAATGTATGTGTGACTTTGGTAGTTTCACAGATATGAGAGATATGAGTGACTATGGATGTTTTTGGCTTGTAGGCTTATAAAAGAGGTGAGAAGCTGAAACGGATCCTTCAAGGAATTGAGAGATTAATGAGGGAAGATGAACTGTGCAATGGGACATAAATGATGCCTTTATAGCTTGGCCTGTATTATTATTATTATTATTAACCTTGTACATTTATGTATCCTTAAAAGCTCTCAAAAGCTTCAAAATAAGCTCTGCATGTAGTAAATTCATTAGCTTAAACTAAATATTTGAGTTTCTTAGCTTGTAACATTAATGCTCACATTCAATAGGGGAACTCATTATATATATATATATATATATATATATATATATATATATATATATATATATATATATATATATATATATA
Source organism: Artemisia argyi (assembly GCA_030686995.1). Lineage (NCBI taxonomy): Eukaryota > Viridiplantae > Streptophyta > Magnoliopsida > Asterales > Asteraceae > Artemisia > Artemisia argyi. Next base: position 87,692,543 of record CM060683.1, read on the forward strand.
TATATATATATATATATATATATATATATATTGAGTTTCTTAGCTTGTAACATTAATGCTCACATTCAATAGGGGAACTCATTATATATATATATATATATATATATATATATATATATATATATATATATATATATATATATAGGGGGGGGCTTTATTTTCAGAACCCTGTTAAGTGCGGGAACTGCGAGAACTCCAATTTTGCATTAGAAAACATGCATGTTCATATAAAACATGTATGTTTTCTTACATACACCTTAATACACATGGCTGCATATTAAGGTGTATGTAAGAAAACATACATGTTTTATATGAACATGCATGTTTTCTAATGCATAATTGGAGTTCTCGCAGTTCCCGCACTTAACAGGGTTTTAAAAATAAAACCATTTTGCATTGATCTATTGCACTAAACAGATTTTTATATGAATATGTATGTTATGCATGTATGTGTATTAAGGTGTATGTAAGAAAACATACATGTTTTATATGAACATGCATGTTTTCTAATGCAAAATTGGAGTTCTCGCAGTTCCCGCACTTAGCAGGGTTCTGAAAATAAAGATACACAATATATATATATATATATATATATATATATATATATATATATATATATATATATATATATATATATATATATATATATATATATATATACTTTATTGCTGTAGAGAGAAGATGCTACTGTCAGTATTGTACACTCAAGAATAAATAATCCAGACGAGATAACTAGACAAGCTGATATCATCATATCAGCAGTAGGGCAAGCAAATATGGTTAGGGGTAGCTGGGTGAAACCTGGTGCAGTTTTAATTGATGTTGGAATCAATCCTGTTGAGGTTAGTTATCAATTCATCACAGTTTTCATCTCTATTTTATTCAAGTAGTTGAATAACTTTCATTGATATCGACAATTCTAAACAAATGGTTTTGATATAATATTGCTTCCTCTTCGCCCCAACAGGATGCGGAGTCCCCAAGAGGATATAGGTTGGTTGGTGACCTATGTTATGAGGAGGCAAGTAAGGTTGCTTCAGCAATCATTCCGGTTCCAATAGCTATGCTTCTATCAAACACTCTTCTATCTGCTAAAAGAATTCACAACTTCAGGTAAAATAGAAAATGAAACTATGTTACTCTTTCTGAAGATTATGTATGTTAGAGCACAAGGTGCAGTCAGCGAAGGGCCCTTCGCCGTCCTAGTTGGCAACGACAACGGCAAGCCGTTGCTCGCCGCCACACCAAACGGCCCTCGCCGTTGCTCACCGTTGGTCACCTCCCCGTGGCCACGGCGAAGCAAAAATCTGACAAGATGCACAGGTTTCTTTTTCTTTTTTTTCTGTTGGGTTTTATTGCAAGTATAATGTGTGTTTTTCTTTTTTTTTTTTGACTTTGAATATTGAGGTTTTAAGAATGTATATGATGGGAGGTTGTGGTGGTTTACAGGTTGTGTTGGGGAAGGAGGATAAAAACGTGGGTTTTTATTATTTGTGTTTGGGTTTGGGCTTGGGTTAAAATAGGTGAGCTAGGATGATGATGGGCTAGGATTAGTGGATTGGGTTGAGTTTATGTTTTTAGGATTAGATAATATTAGGAGTATAGTAAAACTGATATATATATTTTGTAAAATCGATTTTTTTTTTTTTTTTTTTTTTTTTAGAGTAAAGATAATAATAATAATAATAATAATAATAATAATAATAATAATAATAATAATAATAATAACAATAAAGGTTTTAATAAAATAAAAAGGTTTTGACAAAAAAATGATTTTGTGATTTTATTTTTGAAAATGTTTTAATGAAATGAATAAAAAAATAAATGTGTAAGAGGTGGGGCCCTAATGGGGAAGTTGAGGTTTGTTGTTTGGGGAGGGGGAGGGGGGGGGGGGGGGGGTGGTTTGTGGTTAGTTGAAGTTGAGGTGTTTGGTGATGTGGCAGGGGTGGGGCCCGAATGAGGAGGCTAAGCCTCAACTTTGCACCTAGAGCTCTTATGAGTTCGATCAAATTTGTGGTTTCTAGTGTCCTGTCAGCCTTTAGGAGCTTTTTAACCTTGGTGCCCTTTTGAAAGGATAGTGAGAGAGATAAAGAGAGATGTAATCTCTTTTTGTTTTTCTATAAAGATTTCATAGATTTGGCATATGTAGTATTTGTCTTTGCATGATAAGTTTTGGTCTCTTGTATGGAGTATTCTACAACCAATAAACTGGCAAAGAGTTTGAAGATAATAAATGATGAACATCGTTTAGGAGATAGGGCACGAGCAAGACCTTTGTTTAGGATTTTCGATATGGGTGGTCAAATGGTTTGGGACTTTCGGTAATAGGTTAAAACCAAGCTTGGGTTAAAATGGGTCAGTTTGGTGCGGTCAAAATGAGCTGGGTTTGGTTGACCCACATTCATTTTATCCGTTTTTGAGTTTTCAGATTAGTTTAGCGGCAAAGCTATATTCTGCTAATTTTCAAAATCAAAATCTTTGTATATAACGATTTAGGAGGTATGCATAAAAAATAAACAAAGAGGTGATTATGACTTAAAGTTAGTTTGTTCGAATATCTTTCTTTTCCGTGGTTATAATATGGAGGAGTTTCAGTTTCATGGTCTATCAAACCTCGGATATAGATAAGTGGGTAAAAATGAGAATTTATCTGTATGAAAAGAAAAAAACCTATATAATCTCTTGTTTGTTACTGATTTATCTTGACTATACAAGAGTGTAAAATGTTACGGACTCTAATCTTTTATGTAATAAGAGAAAAATGTTTTGTGACAATCCATCTTTTTATTGACCAATATAAGAGCTCAATTGCAAAATCGAGTTTTTGTTATTAGATAATAAAAGTCAAAATTGAATTAGTTTGAAAAGCTTTGAGTATTCTGTCACAAGATGGAGCATGTAGTCGTACACGTACTTCATTTGTAATTCGTTTTTGATAAATTCACTTCCTGTTCTTCCAATTTCTTGTGCCTGTATAAATATAATAACAGTACAACATAGAAGTTATGGTAACAAGCTAGTTCGGTGACTAGAAGTTAAAGAAGTTTTTACGGTAGCTCTTGCTATAGATAATTAGTTACCTTTTCTGTATTGTTGTTTCCCCAGTCAGCTGCAGACTTGATTGAATTGCATTTGTTTCTTTCATTTATAGGTCAATAATGAACAGTTGGGTATAAACCTCGCGAGTAAAAATCATATTAATGAGGCGTTTTGACCAAACTCATTGAGTCACAGGTGAGAATATATTTTTCGCTAACTGACCACGAATTCCCTTCGATATATATTTTGTACCTATAGGAATAAAATAATTTTTTTGGGTTAAAAAAGAACTTTGTTGATTTATAATTTGTACAATACTAAATTGCAATTTGCACTACCTATGGGTGCATTGACTTGCCAAATCTGTATCTTTAAACCCTTTTCTCCAATCCTGCACAATTTGACAATATAGAAATTGCATTACAACACAGTTATGCTTTAAAACAATGTACGAGATCTTCCTGAAAATCATCCATCTATTATACATTAGACAAATCACATGAGTTTGACCAATTGTCATAAAACAATGTACGAGATCGGACCAGAAATTACTTCGAACACGCAAATGAATACAAAAAGAACGAAAAATAAAATTTACCAAATGATTTATTCTGGCATTCCATTCGTGTTGACCATCGGGATTGCACCTAGCAAGGTCTTTCCGAGCCTTCCCCGTGTGTGTATTCCCCTTTCCAGTAAGCAAAGGGTTCCCTTTCCGTCCATTTTTTCTTCAAATTCCCTTGTTCCAAATCCTTGCTCAGTTGCACCCAAGGCTTTCACTTCTGGCCTATAAATAAATTGAAAACATATTATTATTCTGCATGAAAGAATGGTTTAATTTTTACATATCAGAAAAGTAATTTTGAACACAAAAATGTCAAGTGTGATGTTCCATTCTTTCTTGGTTTAAAATTGCGCGCATCGTTGTGCTCGCATCACGCATCAGAGTGATGCATTTGAAAAAACGCAACGCGAAACCTGATGCGAGGTTGTTCCAGGATGCGCCCTGATGCGAATGCATCACATCGCAACAGTGTGTTGCTCGCATCGGATGCAATGGACGCATCACTTCGCAACAGTTTTAATTTTGACTTTTATAGTTTACGTTGACTTTTTGTTTCTGGTCAAACCATTAAGTTGACATATTTGGTGTTATAACATTATGTAATATCATTATGCATGTCACTTATTCAATATTTAATCATTTATTTGTAGAGTAATTTAAGTAGAAATATTATATATTTTTTATTTATTACTTATCGCCGCACGGCCGTGATGCGCTCGCAACCGCATCGCGCATCACGCATCGGTCTTTTGGACCTCGAGCGCAATGGATCGCATCATGCAATTTAAAACCAAGCATTCTTTAGTGTGGTTAACTTGCAGAGAGGCCAAGTTGCATTTATGCACAACCATTTATTGATGCAGGTGTTAATTCCAGCAAAATAAGATCACTGATATATTTAAGGATCATTTTGCTAACGCGGTGTTTACTTTCAACAAACTGAGTCTTTAATCCGATTTCACAATAATATACATAATTACATACTATCTCCTGTGGGAAGCAGGTTTTACTTGCATCAAGAGAGGTGACAACATCAACTAACTCGAACACGCCTCTCCTGCATTGTGATGTAAATACTCGCAATATTTTGTCAAATTGGTGACCCTCAGACTTCTTTTTTTAATGACATTTATGTTTCATCATCTGTTTCTTTCTTGCCTAATATGACACTCAATTTTAAAGTGGCAGTTAGTTGCAATGACATGTTAATGCTGGTGATCCATATTTACATAGCTAAGGTTAGTTACCCATCATTCATACTGGTAATAGCACAATGACTTCACACTCTTTACTCTTCCAATGTATTAGCATCAAAATGTTATCTTACTAACATAAACATTCAGTTAACGTGATTTGTTTCACTTTGTGTTAATCAATTTTCAGCGAGCACATCAATAAGTAATCATTTCGGTATCAAACATTTGTCTCGTAGGACTAAAAGATTGCATCAAATCAAACTAACTTTATTGGATCACTTAACCGGAATTACTAGCTCAATGTTTCAACCAATATAATGCATGACTTGGTTTTCATGTGAACAAAAAAGTCTTTTACAACCATTTGTCAAGCTCAATTACTTCATAAACTAAGAGTAGAATCCACAACAAAAAAGTAAATCTCCCAAACCTATTATTATCAACAACTCCTTCAGACTAAAACTCACTATTCGAGAATAATAACACTATCTTTAACACCTGTACCACCCGTACTAACACCATTTTCACCAATTGCAACATCATCTTCAACCAAATCAATAATTGGAATACCAACACCACCCCTACCAACACCTTCACTAGTTGCAACATAATCTTCAGATCAATAGTTGGAATACCATCACCACCTTTACCACCCGTGCCAACACCTTTTTCACCAGTTGCAATATCATCTTTAACCAAATCAATAACAACCCGCTGACGAACTGTGCGGTCGCCGCCACCGCCGCCACTCCCCTCACCCTGGCTACGACGGCAGTTGCCACCACCAGAAGCAGAACTTTGGCCAGCCTCCTCCTCAAGTACTAGTCTGATTTATGCAAACAAAGCAAATAATAAAAATTTGCTTTAAAACTTTTTATTTAAGATAGTGTACAGTTTTATTATTAGAAGGGTTTCTGTAAACAATTAAAATGTGCCATAAAAAGGAAAAGAATAAAGAATCAGATGTACCTGATGTAATGTACCTTCTTGTTGCATTTCCGAGACCACCTATTTCAACAATGAAAGAAAGGTTCTTTGCTTGTGTATCGTACAATAACAACATAAACAAAGATGTGTTTGAGATTGTGCATCGGTCTGAGTTCTGTTGGGGTTTTCGTTTGAATATATTTCTTGAACAATTTGTAGTGCTTGTGTGACCAACACTTGGGGATAACATACTAATGACAATGGTTCTACAGTGGAAGATGGTGAGTGTAATGTATGTGTGGATGATAAATGGTGCTGGTTGTATGTGTGTTTCTTTGTTGAAAATAGGTATTGAGGGAGTGAGTATTAATAAGAACAAGTGTGTAGGTGATCGGTATTTAATTTTGTCAAAGGAGAAATAAATTGCATCTTACTTTTAGGTGAGACAACATACTACACACAAAAATATACCATTGCTTACTGTCAAAGGGTGGGTTGCATTGATTTCAAACCAAAATTATATATCATCAATTATCACACTTTTCAGGTATAGTTATTAAAGTAGTTGAGGTCTAAAGAAGTGTCATAGAGATGGTTGGTTCATTGAATTCACACAAAACTTGGTTTTGTTATGGTACTATTTTGTTGCTTGGTTAAATTATTAAATTTTGAAAAAGTTTGGGGGTAAAATGGTGAACTGTTTTATGGTGAAGAATCAACGTTGTTCAAGTTTTACAATGGTAAAAAAGAGACGAGTACATAGATGATAATGTGGTTGGGATATTTTAAACTCGCCAATATATACGTGGATTTTTATGCTTTTGTAAAGGTAACATGTCCCAACCACATTTCGGATTGAGCTCATTTATTAAACGAGACTCAGACAAGACAAGGCTGAAGCTAGCGATTAAGCTCGGCTTGGTTTGAGCTTTTACTGAGTTTATCTGGTTTCGAGCCCTATGTGTGTGTTGAATAAGTCAAAACTCAGCTAAAATGTACTAAAAAAAATTGTATTTCACAAAAGCAAATTGGTGGTACAGTTGCATTTTGCATGTAGTATATTGAAGTACGGGGAAGGATTAGCGACGTTAATCTTTTGCTAGAGATAAAAAGTTGTACATGGCTAACTCGTCAATAATTATCCATCACTATCCTGTCGCTAGTGGTTGACAACATCCGAGCTAATCCGTCACTATTTCAAAACATTTGGGATGTATTCTATGGGGTGGTCTTCATTCTGATTCAATATAATACACCATTGAACTCCCAAAATGATAAGAATATCAAGTGTTACGAAATATAAAACTGATAAGCATATCAGTGGAACCCCATGTATATAGCTAACAGTAGGTAGTGATGCACTTGATTTTTCTTGTCTGCAGAAAAAAACTTCACTTGTTTACCAATTCGTATGTAACCAATTCGTCTCATCATCGTTTATAGCCGCACGAAACAAAACCTGAACCTTGTCCCAATTCACAGGATAAAACGCGATAGGGGGCAAAACAGTGAAATTGTACCCAGGCCTTCCTTGTAGCCTTAAAACCACTCTTGAAACCAAATAAGGACCATTGTGACCCCATTTGTTACCATTAAATGTCAATGCAGTTCTTCAATGAATTTATATAATAATGGATGCATTTTATCAAAAACCAACACACTCCATTTGTGGTTGTTTCTACCAGCTTAATCATACTTGATCAGTTATTTTAGCTGTACTCTCAGCATGTCCATCCTTTTGGCGTTGTGGTGCTTCTAAAAAACAGCAAGGCCAGGAGATTCCTGAGCTGAAATGTGAATCGAAAGGATGGAAGGTAACACTAACTTTTACCCTTTACAAATAGTTTGAGGTTTCAAACATTTGTTATTTCATTGGAATGCATTACTTATTAGTGGTACTCATTTTGGATCAATACATGAAAATTGAATTGCAGGGTCGAAAAAAATTGACGTGAATAAAAATGGTTGCACTGGTATTGTATTTAGTGATATATTTAGCTATTCTGGAGTGCTGCAGCCGCACACTAAGATGAGGCTATCTTTAAATACTAATCTTTATGTATGCAGATCGTGAGTGGGCGGGAGTCCGAAAAACCATCGATTTCAAAAGAGAAAATTGATAAGGTGAATTAATTTTGTTTCTCACAAGAAAAATGAAAAAGAACACAACTGAAAACTTCAAAATATTATGCTAAACGCTGTTTCCATGTTCATTTACAGGTACAACGTGAGGTAGAGAGTCTTAAGAGATGGTTACATGATAAGGAGGCTAAACAACAAAAGTGAGTATAATGTTTACTCACTGTCTTCTGTTGCTTTTGTTTCGGATAGTTTCTTTAGAACTATATATATGGTACACCATGTACTTGCTGCATCTCATTTTCTTTTTGGAAACGAAGTACTGCAATTATAACAAAAAGAATCGAATGATAAAACATGTGCCAAATCCTTTAGAAAAAGTATTTCTATAATAAGTGAGATATTATTTACTCCTATATTTCATATTTAAGCTTCTTCCATACAAGTTGTCTGTGTTATATGCTTGAAAAGAACCACCTTCACATCAGTCAACAACTTGCAAAAATTCATTGCTATTATTACTTTCAGATTCCTAATTGTTAAATTCAAACTCCATCAACAGGATATCTGCATCCAGCACTCGAGCTTATACTTCTCAGGAAGTCATCAGCAAGCTACTCGATCTCCAAGACAAGGCATGTTTTAAAATTTTTCAGTTGTGTTCTTTTTCATTTTTCTTTCTATATCGTCTCTTTGAGGTGGCAAATTTGGTGGGCTGGGCAGGTTGGGCAACGGGTCAAAAAGGGTCATACTGAACCGAACCACGAATGCAATGATTTATTTATTTAAATCTAATGACGCTTCTCATATGATTTTAAAAGCCTTTGTTGTTACAATGATAATGATAATTGAAAATAATAAATAAACCAATTTAGGAGGTTTTATGCATTGTGAATTTCCAAACCTGTTTGACCCATTTTCATTTTTGCTACAAATTTTATATTTTTTAACCCATTTCTCTGTTAAGTCAAGGTATATATAATTTTTTTTTTTCTTTCCTTTGCTGATAAGCTGTCTTTATCATAATAATTACCAGGTGGCGAGCACAAATAGAATCCCGAAACCCGTGAAGAATGATACTGAGAATCAAAAGGACGAGCCAAAAAGTTCCAGCTCCTCTAAAGATGATAACAGTGACTCTCAAAAAGAGGAAACAGATGATGGATCAACACATGATGAGCTGTGATTTAAGTAACGATAATATATACAGAAGATGCTGTAGGGTATATATGCCTTATAGAAAATGTCGATAGGAACATAGGTTTAGGGGAGAGGTAGCTGAAACTAATATATGATTATATTAAATCCATTCAGACCATTTTTTCAGTACTTGCATTAGTTGGATCTATTTTTGTCCCATTGAGAAGTTACAAGGTCTGAAGGTGTAGGACTGGATCCATTCACCTATGTGCCGTTCGATTCTGATGAGTTGCAATAATCAGATTGTTAGTCTTAAACTTTGTAGTCAAATACTGTTACCAAAAAATTGCTGCAATTCTGCTGCCTACATTAAAATTGTGACCCCGCAGCGAAGCGCGGGCTAAAAACCTCGTATATTTCATTGCACAAGATACAAGCAACTAGCGATTATTATTTAGCGTTGTACAGCTCTTAATAATGAACACAGTACAAGGAACTTAAGCCTGAACAAAATACTGATTAGTAAAAACAACACAAAATGTATACTATCATTCAACAAACTACAACCGAAATACATCTCATTTACTCGAATCACGATCATCCTACCTCTAACATCTATATATAGAAAGACCAGATTTATTACATGATGAAATTTACAAAGAAAAATCGATCAATTAATGCTAAAAATAGAAAGTCCCACGATCGAACAAATCTTTAATCCATATCACTTACAGTATCCTCATGAGTGGATGTCCTATTGCAAAAAACACACTGAATCGAAAACATCTTCTGAATAATACTTCCATCTTCGATACGATACCCTCGACTTTGCTTATTCCAAAAATGAACAGTATAACTTTGGTTCCTCATCTGCTCGTACTTCATATGTAACCATTGCGTCTCATCGTCGTTTCTAGCCGCACGAAACAAAACCCGAACCTTGTCCCAATTCACAGGATAAAACGCGATAGGGGGCAAAACAGTGAAATTGTATCCAGGCCTTCCTTGTAGCCTTAAAACCACTCTTGAAATCAAATAAGGACCATTGTGACCCCATTTGTTGCCATTAAATGTCAATGCAAATTCTTCAATGAATTTATATAACAGTGGATGCATTTTATCAAAAACCAACACAGCATTATTCAATCTAGACCAATTCTTCGTGTCCGGATCCATCGATAGAGCCCCGATCGCGTTCTTTAACCTCGAAAAACTTCTTAATACTATAATATCCGTATCGACATACACACCACCATACTTATACAACAAACAAAGACGTAACAAATTCGATATATTCTGACCTAATGGAATATCACCACTACTTACATGACCTCGAATCAACTTCGAAAACCAAGTCTCCGCCATCGTATTCTTGAACAAAAAGTCGAAATCTGGCGCAACCGCCAAAACCCTAAACCCTTTTGCCCCAAAGGGTCCTAACATCATCCTCCCTTTCGGCGTATCCAACGAATTCGACACGATCAAAAGACACGCATGCGGATTAGTCCGAAATATCGACTCAACCGAATGGATGGCTCGATCATTAAACATACCCAAAGGCGCCATCCACGTCATAAAGAACTTAATCTTGCATGCAGCAGTGTCATTCACTTTCTTATTAAAAAACTCCCTAACCCTAACTGGAAACTCATCTTTTCGACGTGGTCTCGACAACCCCAAGAACTTCAAGAACTTCTTGTTACGGTTTTCGGACAAATTCTCAGACTCGATCTCGAAAGTACGTGGTTTAGGGTTGTTTACGTAAGGATTGTTTGCATGGTGTAATGGGTGGTTGAAAAAGGGTATGTGATCAAAAGTGACGTGAGATAAAGACGGGTTTGACGGGTTTTCGATATCGAGTGATGGAGATGATGACGGTGATGGAGATGCGGTGGTGTTAAAAGATAACGAGATGAGGAGAATGAGTGTGGTGATTAGTGTGATGATCAGTGACGATTGTTTCTTGTTGGTGAGAGCCATTGGTCGTGGTTGTTATGGTGGTGATTGATGAGTGTTTGCTGTATATGTAAAATGAGTGAGATTTGACGTGAAGAGATGAGGGTTTGTGTCTATATATGATGGTTGTTGTTATGTGGAGCGGTTATATATTTTGTGTTATTTAGTTTTACTATTTTATTTAGAGTTTGTTATTTAATTAGTGTATTTTGATATTTGATATATTGATAGCACAGGCTAGCTACATTTTGTGATATTTTTTTAGAACAAAACATTAAAGTAATGCCTATCGAAATATATATTAGTGAAGCCTAAAAATACCACTAAAGCTAGCCTCTACGTCCAAGAGTGATAAAGTGGTGGTTTCTCGTAACTCTTTTCATGTTCTATAGCTAGTGATGACCATGTGTTTGATAATGTTAACCCGAAAACCCTGAAAATTGGTAAAAAGAACAGCGGCAAAGGAGCGGCTGCTAATGATTACGATCTAAGTAGCACGGGGACGGAAACGGGAATGGGGACGGGGACGGGGACGAGTACCGAAACGACAACATCCTAAAATTCAAGAAACGGGTACGGCGAGAAAACGTCAATGTGTTTTATAATATTTTAGTATATGGAAAATTGTCTTTCAAAAAAAAAAAAAAAAAACATAACATTCTAAAATCCGAACAAATATTACTGAGAATCATTAATTAAAAACTCTTAACCATCAAATTGTCTTCCCAAATAACATTAAGAAAAAAAAAGAAAAAAAAAAAGAAAAGAAAAGAAAAATCAATTAGTTGTGGTATCCTCGGTGAAAAAAACTCTCTCCAATTCTGGCTCATCAAGGGAGAGGCTCGCTAATTCTAAAAACTCTGTATCCTCCATTGTACCACATCCCACATCATGGTTTTCTCTTCATTATTTTCATCAGTGTTCCGTGACAAAAGACGTAAATTATTGTGGATAAATACCAAATCCTCATCACGCTTTGGTGTCAACTTATTTCTTCTCAATGAGTAAATAAAAGAGTAAGTGCTCCAATTGCGTTCACAACAAGATGACGATGTTGGCTGGCCAAGAACTTTAAAAGCTAATGACTGAAGCAAAGGTGTTTTTGCTCAAAAATTGGCCCACTAACATTTAGCATCTATAGTTCCCCTCTTAGAAAGAGAGGTAACATCGGAAAAAGGCCCTGACTTAAGCGAGAAATCATCATAATCGTATAAAACTTTATCATAATCTTCATCATTTGGGTAGAGTCTTCGAAAACATAACTGTCTTCCATGGGAGATTTCCCTATCTGTATGAGGAGCGACTCTAGCGCGATTCTCATTAACCCACTCCTCACTAAAAAACCTATAAGAAATATATAAACAAAAAAAGCATTATGAACAGAAAAAGAAACTATATTTTATGAATGAATGTCAAATCAAACAAGAAATACCTCGGGTTTAAAGAGTGAGCTAAACAATGAAGTGGTGTCGAACTCTTTGTCCATCGAGCGATAAGAATATCATGCACAACGTCATAGAAAGAACTGAACATGTCAAGAGTTTTGTCTTCGTGCTTGTAAATTGCAACCTTCACTTTCTCAACCATGGAATCCCACATTTCATAAACCAAATGAAGGCACGATCTATCAGTATCACAAGCTCATACCATATCATATATAGGTGCTGTAAAATTAAGAATGTAAGTCATTTGATCCCACCAATATTCACTTAACACCTTATCCCTAACAAATCGAGCTTTTTCTTGGTCATCTTCTAGATAAGATGCCCATTCTTCACTCATCACCATAGTCTCTAGTGACTATGGTGATGAGTGAAGCAAAGCGGGTGTCTGCCACAGAAAGTAACTTAAATAGAACTAAACCTGTTATACATACACAATCTCATGGTATGATTCATAATGAAAATTTTTATTTGCATCGCATCTTCATAGACTTCGGTAATCTAGTGACATTCATCATACACTTCATAATTATTTTTGGTATTTTTAGCGGCACAAATATTTTTAAGGGCAAGATTGAGAGTATGAACCACACATGGTGTCCAATAGATTTGTGGGTAAAGACCTTCAATTATTTCCCAAACACCTTTACAATTCGCTGCATTATTAGTAATGATTTGAACCACGTTTTGATGTCCAATCTCATCTATGACTTCTTTCATTAAACTAGCGATGAATTCACTTCTTTTGACTTCCCCCATGCAGTTGACCGCTTTAATAAACATAGGACCATTTCCACAAGTTGCCATAAAATTAATGATTGGTCTTCTCTGTGGGTCGCTCCATCCATCTGTCACAATCGTCACCCCTTTCTCTCGCCAAGTCTCTTTGATCGGTTTTAATAATCTCTCAACATTACTTTTTTCTTGTTGAAGTAAGGTAGTTCTTAATTTGTTGTATCCTGGAGGCACATAACCACCCAAATTATGATTTGCTGCAAATGTGAAAGCCCTCATGTAGTGTGGATTTCTTGCAAGATTGAATGGCAACCCACCAGTAAAAAACATTCGAGCAATTTCTTGATCAAGTTGAGTTCTGGTATCAACATCAAAAGCTTTAACCAATGGAGAGGAGCTTGATTTTCTCTTCTTAAGCGCGTTTTCGAAATCTGATCCGCCGCAAGGTAAAGGAACATCTTTATGGGCTGAATTTGACTTGGCATCTTCACATTCTTTTTCTTTATTTTTCATCTCTATCAAAGATTCTGGTTTTACTCTTTTACAAGTAGAAATTCCTTTGTTAGAAATTTGAAGCAAATGAGCCCTCACCCTAGAGTAACTCCCCTGTTTTATTTCTTCACAAAAATTGCACTTAAATTTCCATGTACCCCCCCTCGTCTCGGCGGTCTTAGAGATTTTAGTAACATATTCCGACAATGGCCCTTTATCAGAGCTTGGGTTATGGGCACACTATCGCTAGTACTATTGCCAGCTCTAGAACTTGAATCCATGATTTTGTGATTGAAATGTTATTAGAAGATAGAATGATTTGAATAAATACAAAGTCGAAACACATAACAAATTAAAACATATCTTTTCACAAAGCTAATTCTAATTAACTGATTACTTAAAGTCCTTCTAATGTAGTTACTTAAATAATCTGTTTTATTCAAACACATAAAAAACTAATTCTTTAAACATCCGACTACCAATGTTGATAATTTTATACCAAACAATCACTTTCAAACACAAATGTCAAACACAGCTTAAATAAAATATTCATTATGTCTAACAAATCAAAACAAAGAAACTACATACCAAATTCACTCATTAAATATTCATTATTTCAAACACCCACTTAATGCACTCAGTCTATGATACGTGGCTAAGTATAGTACACACCAAAAAATATAAATAATTAACTAGAAAACAAATATGACTATAGGTGTTAGGATATAAGGACAACACAATAAATAAATACTACTAGACTACTAGTGTGTTATCTTCCATGAGTCCATCTTCACCAATCTATCTTCACTGCGTTAAATAAACTCAAGCACAACATTTATAGATCCGCCCCTCACCATAACCATAACACAACTAAATAGATACATAATCGATCAACACATAATCATATTCATACATTCATAGAATCATAGTTTGATTGATACCTGTTCGAAAAGATAGAGGGACAGTCGACGACAGAGGGAGGCCAGAAAACAGTGAATATGTTTTACTCTTGATCAAAGGAGTATATAAACTAGTTATCGTCGTTTCAGGATGGTTTAATGGCCCATCAATTATGTAAACGTATTAAAAGCCCAGAAACATGATTATAAGGCCCAAAAACGTTTCTCGCTGAACACCATGCTTTTTCAATTAACATGAAACGTTTCCCATTTTCCAAATACGTTTCCATGGCGTTTCCAAATGTTTCCAGTCGTTTCCCATTTCCGAAACGTTTCCGGTGCGGGAACGACACCCCCAGGCGTTTTCGTGCATTATAGATTATGATAGTGAAGTTGAGGAGGTATACAATGAAAATGCAAACTTCTTGAAACAACCAATGTTCGAGAGGGCAAGCAGTCCCAAAAATAGGTTTATAAAATATATTTCACATTATCTGAAATATGTTTAGATCATCTATGATTATCCTGTAAATGTACGTTAATAGATTTTCTAAACAGATATCTTAAAGCAACAACTATTTTCTTTCAAAAAGTGACTGAAACTTTTTACAGCCTTTATTTCTCAATCAATGACTAAAAGTTCCTCAACTTATTTGAGGAATAATTTGACCTTAACCTAATCTCAAGCAATTTAAGTATTCTAATAATATAGTATATTAAAAAGCTTTAAAAAACTTTTCCAAAATTTTTAATTATTATGTTGAAATAACAGGTTGAAGATATCGGAGAAGATGATTTGGAAAAAAAAAAGATTCATTGATAGCTAATTGCATCATGGATGGTGTAACAAACAAAAAGATAATTTCGATTTGTAATAGAACTTTTGAAAAATAAGTGAAATTACGCGGAGCTCTTGTAACATTTTCCTTTTATTTATTGTTTTTGGTTGTAGACTTGCAGGCCTTTGCATGTGATGACATTTGTTGTTTATATATAATAGTGTGCCTATATCTGAAATAGGTTTTGGCACCAGTTTGGAGTGGTGTTAAGAATAAGATTGATTTGAACATGTATTTAATTCATGAAGAAGGTTGAATGAATTAAGCATAAAGAGTAAAGACTCCATAGCATTGGCCCACATGGTATTATTAGTTAGAACAAAAATGAAATAGTTGCTCCCCTAAAAGGGGGAAGAAAATCATGTTGTGGCCAGAGTGTCATGTTTTAAGGAGGTTTTATACATCTGTGACCAAATTAATCACCAAACGCTCATAGTGGTGATCACTACAAACAATCACACAAACGTACCTCGATCACTCGAGAAAAGGTTTTGGTCAAGTTGTGGTCAGGGTTTAATTATAAGGTGTTGTAACAGTTTATGACGCTTCTAGTGAGTTGCTCTTGCTCCTCTCCTTTTAGTTGATTTGCTTCGTGTTCACTGTGGTTTCTTCTTACTCAAGGAAACCCTATGCAATAGAATCAGTTTCATTAAATAAATTAATATATAGAAGATAATTCGGTTTTCAAAGTTATAGATCGAATGCTTTGGACTCGGTTTCTACTTAGTACTTACGTTGTTTTTTGAAGGTTATTTATTACGTCTAGACTTTTGTAAGGTTTTTTTCTCGCTTGGTATATATGGTTGTGTTCGATTTTGGTTTAGGTTGTTCAGTAAGAGTGTCACTTTGTGGTTTGGTGTTTAATTGTAATGTCTAGGTTCTTGTTTGTTTTTCTTTAACATAAATTTGTGGTTCAGAAAAAAAAGAATGGAGGAAGAACACATACAACGATATATATAACAAACTAAAATTTTTAACTATATAGGTTTGCCAATATATCTTAAGTTAGTCATTTGTTATTTTTGTTTTCAATAAGTACGACGTGGCTACCTCTGTAATTTATATGCACATCTGCTCACATCATCATTATTATTACAAATACTATTAAGTTAACCATTCACGTCTATGATAAACAATGCCACTTGTGATTCACAGTTCAAGAATAACGTACCTCTTTCTAAACAGATCGAACTGAAGCGAAATTGAGAACAAGAACACTACCCAAACCAAACCACAAGTTAAAATTGTCAAAGGGCTTGGATAAGTTTTATGACATTGTTTCAGATGTTGATATTCAGGAATCTTATGTCGAGTCTATTGTGACTAATGTTTCAGATGGGGTGGAAATCTAAGTACGTTGGTGGCAAGGAAGAGTGATGAATGTTATGATCAAAGTATCGAGAATGAAGATGTTCTAAATATAGTGGAGCTAGTGAAAGTTTTCTAAATCGAAGTGGGCTTCTCAAGACTCACCTATAATAATGAAATAAAATGGCAACAGTTCAAGTCCAGAAATATGCATGTATACAAAATTTTATACTACGTTGATTAAATTATATGTACTACTTTAACTATTTGATTGAGCGTATATAACTCATTAACTACATGTGACAATAAAACTTGTATATAAAAAGTCATCAACTTATATTTTTGTCATATGTTTTATGATTACGATATACATTTGTCAAATATAATTTTTGATTCATTAATACATGTTTACCTAGTTCACCAATACATTTGTCAAATATATATTCTTTTGCATGCGGTATCTAATATGTGAGTGATTGAGCATGATTTTTTAGGTTTCAACTAAACACGTGTATTGAGTCATAAGAATAGATTGGGTGATGGTTTAAATCTATATAGTTGAATTAATGAATTATAATGAGTAAAATTCATTGATATAAAACTACTAATAAATGCTTAAATACAAACACTGGAAACTAATGATAGTTAACATTTGTAAGCTAGCCCTTAGGATACATACGTAACACTTTCATCTAAGAATCTAGTAAAGTATTCTCATTCATAACCTTGCATATAAAAATGAAAATACTCCAATCCTTAACCTTCCATATAGAAAGGCAATACTTACGTAACACTCTGATAACATGAAATTGTCATGATATTTTAGTGTCAATTTCCCCCTAATATGCTCATCACTTGCATCATTTTACTTGAATATATATTCTTATTTGTTAATATTTCATTTTCAGGTTACTAATGAGCATAGGAACAAAAAGAAGCGGATTTGAAAGGTTATTAAAGCAAAAACACATGAGTATGCTGACCAGACAAGAGTTACAGCGTAAATCCCTACTCTACTTACGCCGTAACTAGGATTTACACTAGAAGACCAAAAGTCAATGCAGTTAAAGGTTATGGCGTAGCTCCCACATAAGTTACGCCGTATATTTTTCTGTACTTAGAAGAATTTCAAGGTCCAATAAGTTATGCCGTAACCATTTGTAAGGTTACGGCATAAATTTGTTAATGAGAGTTCTACGATCGTAACTTTTCTTTAAGTTACGACCAATGTTGCAAAAATCGGTCAACTCGGCCTTGTAATCGGCGATTACAAGATGCACGGCCTTTTACCTTGTTGATTTTTACAAGGTAATCGGCCTTGTAATCGGCAATTACAAGGTAATCGGCCTTGTAATCGGTTATTAATCGCTACAAGGCCTTCAACCGCTTCACTACCGACTCACGATTTTTGCAACATTGGTTACGACGTAACATTATTACTATGGATAAGATCGTCTGAGATATTGAAGATACGGCATAACTAACCCTAGATGTTACGCCGTAACTTAGTCGAGGCTATAAATACAAGCCTTAATTCTGCATTTTCACATATCCTCTCATCACACAAAAACCAGTGAACAACTCAGGGCTTTAAGGAGGACGATATTCAGCAGCATACAAGTCATTTCCATAGGAGAATTCACGCCATACATTACATAAGTTTTAGTATTTCATATTACATTTTTGTATATGATCCAATGTCTTTCATTATGAACTTAAACATTGATAATTTTTTGCATGTTTTAATATGATTGGCTAAACATCTTTGGTGTTAGCCTAGTTATGAAATTGTTATTGCTTTGATGTAGTTTTCTCTTTTTCATATCGTTTAATGTGTATTCTTTCTTTGCTTATTCAAGGACACCCTTGTTTTGGTAGCTTGGATAGTTGATTGTATCTAGGAAACTAGGAGAATTGATAGTAGGACCCTAGTGAAATAGGTTGCGAGTAGTGGTAAGAATTGACTATAGGACTACCACTATCTTGCGTGACATTTGATCATATGATCACCCTCCAAAAGGAAGTGCTTAAGAAGTTAGGGGGAACCTAAGTTCTGACTGGCCGGGTTCCGTTGAATAAGTCTTAGATCGTAGCGGTGCTTAATGACTCTTTCGTAGGGTAAACCCACGAACTCTTGTAATCATTTGGTTATGGAATAGGACATTATAGAAAATAGGCTAGACATATTGACCCAAGGAGTCTAGTGACTTTAACCCCATGTGGAGCGATAGAAAACACTAATTAGAAAACGTAATCATAGCATAACAGGATTAGTAACTAAGCTAGCACATTTCTCCTTATTGATTATCTCTTTCATTTTAATTTTGCTTTCATTTTATTTCATTTCATTAGTTTAATTAATCAATTCACAAAGTCTCCTTTTAAACAAGTGACACTAGAACTTAAGTTAGATCCGCACTCATAGCACCTGGGATGACCTTGGCTTTACCGATTACTACACTACACACGACTGGGTACACTGCCCGTTAGTGCATTAGGTAGACCTTAGGTAGACGAGAATTATAAATATTAAAACCTGGTTAGAAATCCTGCATCAAGTTTTTGGCGCCGCTAAGTTTTAAATTTTTGTTTAGTTTTCATCATCTCACTCTTTCTGTTTTGTTTCATGTACCATGGGTGAAGTCGACATCGATAAGGTTACCCTCGAGCAATACCTCGCTTTGACGTGAGAGGAACAAGGGCCTAGTATGGTTAGGCTAGTTATTGGAGTTGATATACAGTTCGAGATCAAGAATCAATTCATACGGGAATTGAGAAAAGACCCTTTTTCAGGAAACAAGACCGAAGATGCTCATGAGCATATTGATAATGTCTTGTACATCGTGAGCCTTTTCAACATTCCTGGTATTTCTCATGATGCAGTTATGCTTTGAGTGTTTCCTATGACACTCACTGGTGCCGCAAAAAGATGGATTGATCGGTTGCCCGCAAGAACCGCCAGCAAATGGGATATCCTCAATAGATCATTTATTCAACGTTATTGCCCTCTTTCAAAGACGGCAAAGCAGCTTGAAGAAATTCACAACTTCAAGCAAGACGGAGATGAGACATTGTACCAATCTTAGGAGAGGTAGAATGATCTCCTTTACAGGTGCCCAACTCATGACCTAAATAAGCAACTGATTGAGCCCGAACCACCTAACTTATATTGACCAAGGAATGGTCAACAAAGTCAAACAGCCTAGATCAATGCTCCGAGGAATACAGTGTTTTCCCGGGTCGTTTAAGTCCCGACGAGGTGTGAATTGTAAACAAACGGCTTCGTGATCGGGTGAATTTGGATGAAAATGGGGTTTGTGATTGATTACACTAAGGAATTTACAACAAAATAGCTTAAATAAGCTATTTGAATAAGACAAGAAAGTGGGAAAAACCAGAAACGATTTAAACCTGAAAACGCGTACGTTACGTTTAAATAAAACGTAAACGTACGAAATAAAACGCGAGTTTTAACCAAATAAAATACTTACAAAAATGAAAATCACATTTTTACAATCCTAATAATAAAATAAACTTTTTAGAAAATTAAAATTACTTTTTATACTATTTAATTATTTAATATTAATTAAAAACTAATTAATACTTATTATTAATATTTAAAATACTTAAATACAATATAATATTAATTAAGCACTAGAAAAATGAAAATAAAATTTCTAAAATTATAAAATAACTAAAAATAAGTTTTAAAAATAAAAATAAGTGTTTTTGTCTTTTTGTGGTTTTTCTATTAATTAATTACTAATTAAATTCTAATTATCTAATTAACTATTTTAAATTAAGAAAATTACTAAATGAACAGTAAAAATTCTAATAAAAATTCTAAAAATATTTTACAACATATAAAAGCTATAAAAAATATAAAAACTAAGTTTTGCTTAATAAGAACTAATTATGCTATTTTAAACTAATTATTAATTAATTATAAATAAATCTAAGATTAATTCTAATTAATACTAAATGAGAAAATAAAAATCTGAGAAAATTAATATAAATACTTTAATATAAGATATAATTAATAAAAATATAAAAATGACAAGTACTTAATAAGGATTTAAAAATGAAAATTAAAATTAAATAAAATTAAATAGAAACTATCACTTAATTTTACTTTGATTTTTCTGGATTTTTATTTTAGAAACTTATTTTATAACTAAAAACAAAAACTTTTTACAAAAACAACTTTTTTATAAACTTAAAATAAGCTGAATATAAGCTAAAATGGTCAACAGTTGACCACAGTTGACCAAAATGGAAAATAAGCTTAAACTAGCATGTGTGGGACCCACAAGGGTAAAATCTGGTGTGAATAAGTTAAAAGGACATGTTTAAGCTAGAATCAACAAGTGGGGTCCACAGAATAAACTAAATAAGCACAATTAAGCACTTTGGAACTTATTTGAAACTGAAAAGTGGACAGATTTAATGGGCATCTAGGGGGCACACCAGGTTGATTGGGGGTACAAGAATGGGTGATATGGAGAGCCTGGTAGGAGGGGGGTTGGGAGAACCTGATTTGGAGGTGTGGGGCCCACTGTGGTGGTCACAAAACCACCACAAAGTGGGTGGTATGGGTGAGTATCTGCTGAGACAGAGCAGATATGTGCCCTGCAGGTCACTTTGTGGCTTTGTGGGGCCCAGTAAAAAATTTGTAAAATTAAAATGATGCTGGGATTTCAAGGACAAGATGGTAGACTACCAATCCTAAGAGTTTCAAAAGCTAAATCCAAGTCCTAAAATCTAAACAATTCTTGCTATTTTGAAGAAAAACTGACAGCTACTACTTTGACTTATTGATGAAACTTGAAAAATTGACTTTTATGATTTTCTAATGGATTTTTATGATTAAGTAAGTTGTATTAGACTCCTATGGAACTGAAATCAGTTTGCTAAACTACTTATACAACAAAGGTCATGGTGAGCACACCCAATCCTTACACAGTCAATCACACAATTGAGATTGAAAGTCTTTTTTACTTTTGATGGTGAGGGACTGGTTTCAAAGCTTGATTTAACCTTTACTAAACTAATGAGAATTGTTAACATAGAAAGAATTCCACAACAAAATGAAAGGCTCAGTGAACTGTCTAGTGCCAAACACCCCCTAAGAGGACTGTTTCACTAATTTTTCAAGGATAATGACCCATTCAATCTATCTAATGCACAAAAAGATGATCACTAAACTAAACCAAAATAAAATGAACAATAAGCAACCAATAAAAACACCATAGCAGAGCTAAATTTAGCATTAAGCACAAGACATGACATAAGCTGATATTAAAAATTGAAATGAGAAAAAGGGCTTCTGACCTTAGGACAATGGTATAAAGCTTATGAAAGCTTATTAATCAACCCATTATAACATGCTCAACCCTTAATTACCCTTCCTGAGTTAGCTTAAATCACCATGAGCCCTTGTTGACTTTTGTTGACTTATTGACTTTTAAGAGCTAAATCCTATGTAAACCTTGCTGAGCTTATGAAAGCTTATGAATAGCTTTAACCAAGCTTAATGGAACAGTAATGATGGTTTTTTACATCAATTATATCAATATGAAAATTTCACTAAGAAGCAAGTTCATTTACTGAATTTAATAAAGAAACTAGTGAGTTTGATTACATAGACCTTAAAATTACACTACTGAAAGTGATATTACAATTTGGAAACTAAAAATACAATAAGGAAAACTAAATTAAAAAAAACTCGACATCTAATTTTACTCTAAAAACTACTAAATAACTAACTAACTTCCTTTCTTCTCTTTTTCTTTTCTTTTATAGTCCCTGGATGGTCCCTTGACTTTCCCACACCTTTACAGCCATTGGATGAGCTTGGCTTGATCTCAACCGTTCGAATTATTTTTGGCGCGAAATTGGATTTTTGGCAGACTTGGGATTACTTGTGAGATTTTGATAGCATTAAATGGGTTTTGTGATTTAGTGTGAGGTGGAGGGATAAGGCATGGGAGAGTGAGCTGGAGGTGAGGAGGGGGGTGGTGTGTAGCAGTGAGTAACCAGGTATCAAGTGGGGAGGTTAGGGGTGGTCAACGCGTGGGTTGACTGAGGGATTAAATAAAACGGTTTGTGGTTTTTTTTATTATTAGGAGTGGAGTGGGCCGGGTTAAGTGGGCTGAAGGATTGGGTTACTGGATCAGACCATGGTTGTTGGGTTGTTTGTTTGGTTTTAGAAATGGTTTAGGTTTAGTTTGTTTATTTTGTAGAAAACCACAAGGACCAATTTTGTAATTTAACAAACCATAGGGACTGATTTTGTAATTCTCTGAAAATATCCATAAGGTCCTTAATTTGCAAGTTTGAATATTAAAAGGACCCAAAATAATATTTTTCAAAATAAAACACTCGGGGACCAATTGTGACAAGTTACCAAACTTAAGGGACCAAACATGTAATTTCCTCAAAATTTCACCCAAGGATTAAAAGTGGTTTTTATGAATTCCCAAGGACCAAAATTGATTTTTCATTCAAAATTATCCCACCAGGGACCTTTTCTGCCAATATTTGAAACTCCAGGGACTAATTTCGTAAATTTCCAAAACTTTCCAATTTTCACCAAAGGACTAAATATGACATTTTATGATTTCAAAATGACCTTTGGTGATAATTTTCCATATTTTGAATATCCAGGGACTAGATTTTGGGGGACTGAAACTGCCAATTATGCAAACTTTATACGTTTTTCATATGTTTTTGCTCGTTTTGCATCTAAGACATATAAAACACGATTTTGAAATATTTTCAGTATTTTGATGCATTACTGAGTGTTTTTGTATGTTTTGCAGTTCAGATTAGACCAAAAATGATGAGTGTTTGAGCACTCATCAATCCCCCACACTAAACTATTGCTAGTCCCTAGCAATACTGTTTAGAAAACTTGATGGATTTGAAAAACTCTTTACCAAAATCCATCACTTCTGGAGTAGCCAGGTGTAAGAACTGTGGCACACCTAATAACCGTGTGATTTTGAGCAAACCACCAGCTGTCAACGGATTTGAGTAGTCTTTACCAGAAGCCGTTTGCTTCTGGACTAGCCAGCTTTTGATGGAATAGTCAACATCTTGGTGAGCTGATTACCAATTATGGATTTTCCACGGCCTTTACCACAAGCCATAATCTTGCGGGCTAGCCAACTCATTTGTTTTCGGGGAGTTGATGAACCATACAATTTTGGGCAAATTGCCAGCCGTCAACGGATTTGATATGTCTTTACCAAGAGCCGTTTGCTCCTGGACTAGCCAATCCCTTTTGTCGCTTAGACAAGGCGGACTGATTACCACAAAAATTTTGAAGCACCAGTGAAAAATTTTTAAAATTTTTTGAAATTTTGGCAAAAACGGGGGTATTATATAGTAAAATGTGATAAAATTCGCTAGCATAGCGAATACCCCCCCACACTTAGCATGAATATTGTCCTCAATATTCAAAATCCCGGCTATTATGCCGACATTTTGAACGTAAAAGGGCAACATTATAAACTAAGCATGGAAAACACCATTTTGTATTTTCACTCTTTTGTAACCATAGCATGGGGGACTCCCCCACACTTAGGGTGAAAACCCTATAAGCATGCTATTGTTTTTGTTTACCGAGTCGCTAGCTTGACTCGACCCCGAATTCATTTGTCCTTGGGGAAGCATGATGTGGAAGAAACAATCTCAATCGGACTTTCATTCAAGATGTTTGGACAAACATTTGAAGCACGTGAAAGTTCCACACCGATGAGATAAGTATCCGGCTCAAGATAATGATACATGAAAATGCCGGGATCAAATATAGTGTCTTCATTCCCGAAGGAGTGAAGAACAGGAGAAGTCACCCTGTAGGTGAAGAAGGGGAAGAACATCATGATAAAAAGCATGATTTGATCTTCTTCCTCGAGAGCAGGCTCCGTAGCCTGAGTTTGGATTTCAAAGGGTAAGCTCGTAAACAACCCGGGAGGGTGGGTGGGAATTTGCAAATTCTCATAATTGAGTGCATCTCCCCCCGGGATATCAACCTGATGAGTGAGTTCACCGGAGAACTCCTCATGAAGAGAATTATTCACAAGATGTGAATCTGTGAACTTATGTTCCATTGTGGACTCATCACAATCCTCGTCAAAGATTGGATTGTTAGAAATCATAGTGAATTCAGAATCGAATTCAAATAGAGGATTGGTGAGAGTCGTATCGAATGTTTCGGGAACAAAGTGAATATTATTCTCTGTTGGACTGCTGGGATCAGAAGTGAGTGACGGATCATGATATAGGAGACTTTCAATTTCTCCCAGATCGGCTTGGAAATCAAGGAGACCATCATCACTTTCTAATGAAAGTGGAACGATGTGAGCAAGTTCATCAGCGAACTCCTCAAGAAGATGATCAGCATTAGTTTGTGGAACTGATGCCTCAACATACTCGATGTCTCCATAAGATGTGCAATCATCGCTAAAATCTGAGAAAGTCTCAAATTGATCTTTAGGACACTCAATGGGTGAAGGAATATCACACATATCATCCAAAGTTCCCTGTGACTCTCTTGGGATTGGAACAAGGATCTCAACACTAGACTTTATGAATTCGTCCGATTCCTTTGTAGGAATAGTGTCAAGATGCTCGTCCCCCATGATCAAAGAGTGAGTGTGAACTTCGGGTGTGATAGCAGTTGTTTGAGATGGAATCTCAACTGCTGGGGTATCAACTGATGAACTTGAAGTTTTATAAAATTCAAGGATATCAAGTGTATCCTCATCAGGAATGAAACGGAACAAAGAGCTAGACTTGGCTGCTTTTTCTCTTGCAATGGATTCCCGAATAGATTTTTCATATTCATCTTGGGAATTTATTCTAGCAGCCTGCTCTTCAGCAAGCAATTCTTCCATGGATTTTTGATGAGTATGTCTTTGGGCAAAGTCGTCAACTAAACCCTTAAGCTCATCAACGATTGTCATCAGATTTTGCATTTCTGGAAGAAGTGCTTGATTCATATCGTACTGTGGAGGTTGGTCATAATAGGGTGTGTCAAAATTGTCACAAGGGTATGGATTCCCCGTTTGACAATCTGAACTGAAGTGTGGACCTCCACAGAAATCACAACAGTAAAACTGTTGAGGCTGTGGGTTGTACGTGCTAGAGTCATAACCGTTATCAGGAAACTGCTCATAGACAAGCGTGTTTCCCGATTGACAATCAGAACTGTAGTGTGAACCACCACAGTACTCACAACAGTAAAACTGCTGAGACTGATGGTGTGGTAACTGATGGAATGAATCAGTTGTGTCATGGTAGGAATAGGGATTCTGGTTATAGACAGATCCATTTCCGGATTCTACCATGCCACAGCTGGGGCAATTGCCACCATTATAAGGATTACCACACCAATGGCAAACCAGAAGGTGTGGGTGAGACATAGAAAGAATCAAATGTGTATAGAGGGTGAGGAAATGAGAATCAAAAGGGTAGGAGGGTGAAGAAGGATATTTTTGGTGTTTTTGCATATCATTTTGTACAAATGAGAAAGAAAATGTTTTTGTGATTTTGTTTTTATGAAAATATGAACAAGGGTGGATAAATGTACAATGGAACGAATTCCAAAGACACTAATCAGAAAAACCGTTTAGAATAGCGCGCACACCTCCCCGGCAGCGGCGCCAAAATTTGATTGAGCCCGAACCACCTAACTTATATTGACCAAGGAATGGTCAACAAAGTCAAACAGCCTAGATCAATGCTCCGAGGAATACAGTGTTTTCCCGGGTCGTTTAAGTCCCGACGAGGTGTGAATTGTAAACAAACGGCTTCGTGATCGGGTGAATTTGGATGAAAATGGGGTTTGTGATTGATTACACTAAGGAATTTACAACAAAATAGCTTAAATAAGCTATTTGAATAAGACAAGAAAGTGGGAAAAACCAGAAACGATTTAAACCTGAAAACGCGTACGTTACGTTTAAATAAAACGTAAACGTACGAAATAAAACGCGAGTTTTAACCAAATAAAATACTTACAAAAATGAAAATCACATTTTTACAATCCTAATAATAAAATAAACTTTTTAGAAAATTAAAATTACTTTTTATACTATTTAATTATTTAATATTAATTAAAAACTAATTAATACTTATTATTAATATTTAAAATACTTAAATACAATATAATATTAATTAAGCACTAGAAAAATGAAAATAAAATTTCTAAAATTATAAAATAACTAAAAATAAGTTTTAAAAATAAAAATAAGTGTTTTTGTCTTTTTGTGGTTTTTCTATTAATTAATTACTAATTAAATTCTAATTATCTAATTAACTATTTTAAATTAAGAAAATTACTAAATGAACAGTAAAAATTCTAATAAAAATTCTAAAAATATTTTACAACATATAAAAGCTATAAAAAATATAAAAACTAAGTTTTGCTTAATAAGAACTAATTATGCTATTTTAAACTAATTATTAATTAATTATAAATAAATCTAAGATTAATTCTAATTAATACTAAATGAGAAAATAAAAATCTGAGAAAATTAATATAAATACTTTAATATAAGATATAATTAATAAAAATATAAAAATGACAAGTACTTAATAAGGATTTAAAAATGAAAATTAAAATTAAATAAAATTAAATAGAAACTATCACTTAATTTTACTTTGATTTTTCTGGATTTTTATTTTAGAAACTTATTTTATAACTAAAAACAAAAACTTTTTACAAAAACAACTTTTTTATAAACTTAAAATAAGCTGAATATAAGCTAAAATGGTCAACAGTTGACCACAGTTGACCAAAATGGAAAATAAGCTTAAACTAGCATGTGTGGGACCCACAAGGGTAAAATCTGGTGTGAATAAGTTAAAAGGACATGTTTAAGCTAGAATCAACAAGTGGGGTCCACAGAATAAACTAAATAAGCACAATTAAGCACTTTGGAACTTATTTGAAACTGAAAAGTGGACAGATTTAATGGGCATCTAGGGGGCACACCAGGTTGATTGGGGGTACAAGAATGGGTGATATGGAGAGCCTGGTAGGAGGGGGGTTGGGAGAACCTGATTTGGAGGTGTGGGGCCCACTGTGGTGGTCACAAAACCACCACAAAGTGGGTGGTATGGGTGAGTATCTGCTGAGACAGAGCAGATATGTGCCCTGCAGGTCACTTTGTGGCTTTGTGGGGCCCAGTAAAAAATTTGTAAAATTAAAATGATGCTGGGATTTCAAGGACAAGATGGTAGACTACCAATCCTAAGAATTTCAAAAGCTAAATCCAAGTCCTAAAATCTAAACAATTCTTGCTATTTTGAAGAAAAACTGACAGCTACTACTTTGACTAATTGATGAAACTTGAAAAATTGACTTTTATGATTTTCTAATGGATTTTTATGATTAAGTAAGTTGTATTAGACTCCTATGGAACTGAAATCAGTTTGCTAAACTACTTATACAACAAAGGTCATGGTGAGCACACCCAATCCTTACACAGTCAATCACACAATTGAGATTGAAAGTCTTTTTTACTTTTGATGGTGAGGGACTGGTTTCAAAGCTTGATTTAACCTTTACTAAACTAATGAGAATTGTTAACATAGAAAGAATTCCACAACAAAATGAAAGGCTCAGTGAACTGTCTAGTGCCAAACACCCCCTAAGAGGACTGTTTCACTAATTTTTCAAGGATAATGACCCATTCAATCTATCTAATGCACAAAAAGATGATCACTAAACTAAACCAAAATAAAATGAACAATAAGCAACCAATAAAAACACCATAGCAGAGCTAAATTTAGCATTAAGCACAAGACATGACATAAGCTGATATTAAAAATTGAAATGAGAAAAAGGGCTTCTGACCTTAGGACAATGGTATAAAGCTTATGAAAGCTTATTAATCAACCCATTATAACATGCTCAACCCTTAATTACCCTTCCTGAGTTAGCTTAAATCACCATGAGCCCTTGTTGACTTTTGTTGACTTATTGACTTTTAAGAGCTAAATCCTATGTAAACCTTGCTGAGCTTATGAAAGCTTATGAATAGCTTTAACCAAGCTTAATGGAACAGTAATGATGGTTTTTTACATCAATTATATCAATATGAAAATTTCACAAAGAAGCAAGTTCATTTACTGAATTTAATAAAGAAACTAGTGAGTTTGATTACATAGACCTTAAAATTACACTACTGAAAATGATATTACAATTTGGAAACTAAAAATACAATAAGGAAAACTAAATTAAAAAAAACTCGACATCTAATTTTACTCTAAAAACTACTAAATAACTAACTAACTTCCTTTCTTCTCTTTTTCTTTTCTTTTATAGTCCCTGGATGGTCCCTTGACTTTCCCACACCTTTACAGCCATTGGATGAGCTTGGCTTGATCTCAATCGTTCGAATTATTTTTGGCGCGAAATTGGATTTTTGGCAGACTTGGGATTACTTGTGAGATTTTGATAGCATTAAATGGGTTTTGTGATTTAGTGTGAGGTGGAGGGATAAGGCATGGGAGAGTGAGCTGGAGGTGAGGAGGGGGGTGGTGTGTAGCAGTAAGTAACCAGGTATCAAGTGGGGAGGTTAGGGGTGGTCAACGCGTGGGTTGACTGAGGGATTAAATAAAACGGTTTGTGGTTTTTTTTATTATTAGGAGTGGAGTGGGCCGGGTTAAGTGGGCTGAGGGATTGGGTTACTGGATCAGACCATGGTTGTTGGGGTGTTTGTTTGGTTTTAGAAATGGTTTAGGTTTAGTTTGTTTATTTTGTAGAAAACCACAAGGACCAATTTTGTAATTTAACAAACCATAGGGACTGATTTTGTAATTCTCTAAAAATATCCATAAGGTCCTTAATTTGCAAGTTTGAATATTAAAAGGACCCAAAATAATATTTTTCAAAATAAAACACTCGGGGACCAATTGTGACAAGTTACCAAACTTAAGGGACCAAACATGTAATTTCCTCAAAATTTCACCCAAGGATTAAAAGTGGTTTTTATGAATTCCCAAGGACCAAAATTGATTTTTCATTCAAAATTATCCCACCAGGGACCTTTTCTGCCAATATTTGAAACTCCAGGGACTAATTTTGTAAATTTCCAAAACTTTCCAATTTTTCACCAAAGGACTAAATATGACATTTTATGATTTCAAAATGACCTTTGGTGATAATTTTCCATATTTTGAATATCCAGGGACTAGATTTTGGGGGACTGAAACTGCCAATTATGCAAACTTTATACGTTTTTCATCTGTTTTTGCTCGTTTTGCATCTAAGACATATAAAACACGATTTTGAAATATTTTCAGTATTTTGATGCATTACTGAGTGTTTTTGTATGTTTTGCAGTTCAGATTAGACCAAAAATGATGAGTGTTTGAGCACTCATCAGCAACAAACGGTGAACATTTTTTTACAAGGGTATCAACATTGCCACAAGACAAATGCTTGACTTTCAGGGGCCGATCCCTAGATGCCTCTCGCTTGAGCCCTTGATGCTATCCCAGACATGGCGGACCATTCGCAAAAATGGCATGATGAAGGGAGTAGAAGAAGCATTGGTGGTAACATGGATGGGATTTTAGTAATCACCAACAAACTCGAGAGTCTTGGTAGGGACATGAAGAAATTAAAAGCAAATGTGCATACTATTCAAGTAGGATGCGAAACTTGTGGAGGAGCTCACCTCGCCAAAGATTGTGTTAGGATTAAGAAAAAGGTTCGGTCACCCCATGTATTTACATACTTAGCGTAGCTCTTAGCTTTGTATATATTAGAATAGTTATAGTCACACCGTGGAGGACGGACAGGTCTTTACCCACTGTACACCTGATCCACAGCCCGTAGGAGAGCGTATAATGTAAGTGTATATAAACCCTCTCCCACACAAGGGAAGGGTTGGTTGTTTTCTCATAATACACATACCTCAAAGGTGTTTCTCTCTCAAGAAAACCTCCCAGTCTCTCTACTCTTTCTCTCTCTAACTCAACAATGATGAACATGTTCTTCCACCATACTAGACCTCCTGAATCACAATAATCAACCATAATATCGATCCTGCAATTGGTACCAGAGCCTAGGTTTTAGTTATTGGTTGATTTGTTGTGGTGTCTTCTTGTCATAATCATATTTTCTTCATGGTTCGAATCTATTTTGTAAGCTGTTTTTTAACTTGTATTTCAAATCGGAAAAAGAAAAAAAAAATCTTCATCTTTTGTGGTTAACAGCTTGCTCTCTATACATGATACTGTATATCCTTTGGTCAAAAATGTTACAATCTTTTATTCATGGTTTTTTGGTAACCTATAATATTTTTGTGACTTTTTGTACCATCCCGTGAATAGTTTTGGTCAAAAATTGTGAATTTGTGGTCATAATTAATATATGTCGGAATCTGGTCTTTTTGTACTTGTATTCTTGGCAACGATTTGTGCGTATTCTTACTAGTGATTTGTATTATTAAGTGCATTGGTTTGTTGTGAGTTGTCTTTGCATTTTGGTTTGTTGCTGAAAAAGGGAAAAATGACAAATTAGTACAATAGTGACTGCTCTGGGTCAACTGCGATTAAGTTCAGTCAATATCGATTTGGTATAGCGGTTACCTCAAAAGTGTAGCGTTTACCTTTTGAAAAATTCTTTGATTTGCAAAACCCAAACGAGATGCTGCCAAAATTGTGTCAGAAGTAGCGATTTGACACAAGAACCAATCGACTCTAAACAATCCAACAACAAGTCCAGCGTACCTAATCCTAAACCCACTGTCCCAAATCTTAACAAGAGACAAAAATGAAAGGAAGAAGAGGAAGGACTAATTAGTTGACATATCCAACAACCAACACAACAAGAAGCTACCAGTCATCCAACTATCTTAATTCCAACTCAGCCTTCTACAAAGTCTCATACCTTAATGTGAAAAATAACTAACTGTTCTCCGATTCAGTTTAACCTTTTCAATAAATCTTTTATAGATTTTTTTGTTAAACTCTCATCATCATAGATCTTCAAACTCAAACTGAAAATAAACAATTAAACAAGATCTCAGCTTCATCTTTTCGTGTTCATCAAAGTTATATCATACCTTTAAAAGGTCAATTACACGAATAAGAAGTTAACATCATCGATCTTTGTGAAGAATTACTTCTTGTTTTAATATCCGAACACATAAAGTAATAACCAAGACAAATCAGTTTCAATTATTACTTTCGTTCGATAAAAGAAAAATAAGCAAATAAACCTACCAGAGACTTTTGTTTTGAAGATCGTGAAGACGAGATGAGAAGAAACAACATGCTTACTTGTGACTTAATTCATTTGTTTCTTACAGTTTGTGGGTTTAAATTGTTTGTTTCATGGGATTACTGCTCGTGTGGTCATTAGCCGTGTGTTGAGAACAAGTAGTTTAGTTGGTTATGTGCTTTGGTGTGATATGATCGACTACAATGATAGATGAGATTTACTGAGTTTGTGATGAGTACTGACTTGAGAGAGGAGATACATGTGGCGTGTTTTTTTTAATGGCAGATTGAGTATTAGCAGTGTGTGGTCAGAGATGTGAATGACAAAGGGGGCGGATGAATTTAGTGTTTAGGGTTGTTGTAACAAATGAGGATTATTAGGGTTATGGATATTAATACCCGTATAATTAGGGGTGGTGAATTTGGATTAAACCACTTGACCGGGCCTGACTTGGGCTGTGATATGCTTGTCCGGTTCATCTGAGATTTTTGGTGTGTTTTCTTTTGTTGATACCACATGTTAGAAACTATGAACGCCACAATAAAGATAGTTTCTAGGACCGTTTTGGCTCAAGACTGATTAGGTCTTAATCTAGGAATAATAATGTTCATATGATAAAACATAGCGGAATAAGAACAATATTATAAACAAGGTTTTACCAAACATTTTTCACAGCCCCAATATTATTATATCAACATAATACGGTTACACCAATCATTGTAACAGGAATCCAATGATTCTTGAAGCTATACACTAAACTACCATACCCTAGGTGTTTTCCCATAAAACACCTGTACACACACGTTTCCTGGTGTTTACATTGTGACACACTTATGAAAACCTATTCCCTGTATTCTCTTTATATAATAGAGAACTAGGGTTACAAAATACTATGAAGGACTATATTGAATTAACTTCGTTGTAAAGCAAGTCCTTTGTCTTTTGCATTCTTCACTTCGTCATAATAAGTTCTTCATCTTTCATATTTTGTCAATATCAACTCAAGTATAAATCCCAACAATGGTTGTTGTAGGACTATTAATTTTCGAAAAATTGTTGGACTAAAGGTTGGACTTGGATTGGACTCATTAGCTAACGGGCTGAACATGGCTATCAAACAAATTGGTTGGGCTACAATGAATGGTGATAGACTGGAATGAACTAAGTGCAATATCAAGAATTGTTTCCGAATTCTAACATTGGATACAAATGTGTTGGTATTATTCTTGCCAATTAAATGATTGGTATCTTGTCAAAACTTAATTAACATGTAAAACCTTTGTTTTCAAACCTCAATTTACTAAATTAGGCTAGTTTTTAGGTATTTCACCGCACGAGATGATCACGGAGTTTACTTGGTATCCTTTATTTGAGATTAAAGTGGCTTTCACGAAGGTGCGTACTTATTTTATCTTGAAGTCGGGGTTGGTTGGATGCATGGCTTTCAATGATAACTTGCTTGTGCTTAACATTTAAGTTGAAGACTTGGTTTATCTAGTTTCCAGAAGTCGGGGTGGATGGTTGAAGACCTGGTTAACTATCACTTTAATGAGTTACATTATTGTACTCAGTGTCACACGCATAAGACGTTGTGGATAATTGCAAGAGGTGATGAAAGACTCATGCTTTATCGAGATAGTATTGAGCTCTACACCGTTCTTCCAACAACACTGCAAGCTTAAGTAACAAATTTGGGAGATTCTACTTCATTTTCAAGTCTGGTATATCAGGTTTACTTCACCAAGTGGTCACAACAACAGCCGACTGAATATGAGGTTGGTTTGTTAGCTAATGGGTTTAAGGGTTGAGATGTGATCAGCAATTCTCCTGAAATATTCGGCAGTACAGCATGTCAAAGATACTTCACTGCCTAAGCAAAATCTGTCTAGATCCTTCAATGTCATTCATGTTTGCTTAAGACAAGAACTTCTCGTGTGTATGGTCGTACACGTCAATGATGCTTCCGAAAGTTTGAAACCATCATGGGGGAGAAACGTGTACTTTGATGATATAAGATCAATCTCCAAGGGGAAGTAGTTTATACTACTTTACTTAGTATGGTTCGTGAAGTATTCTACATGTGTGAGAAGAATTGTTGATGATCTCTTGCATGTTCCCACAAACAGATATTCACCAAAACCAGATTTGTCATAACACATTCAATTTGTCATTGCCTTACGGTTTCTTCTTGGATTTGTAAAATACCGTGATGATGAAATTATCCTGGAGAAAGAAAAGTGCATTTCCGGATCTTAATTGACACTGGTGCTACGACATCAACTTTGAAGAAGGGATAATGTAAGTACTTCATGTATTGGATGAGTTTTGACATACTTCATGGCTTTCACGGGGTTATGTGTTTTTATCGGGTTATGTGTGTTTGACAAGATCGGGATAAAACCATTATCAAAGTTCATTCAAAACATCAAAGATGCTAGATTTGGGCAGCTAAACCACAAGATGTGACTACGGCGTTAATTCATTATTATTTATTTGAGGTTGAAATGAAATTTCACGGGTGTGTGTACTTAGCATCTGAAGATATCGGGGTTGGTTGGATGAAGATTCTTCGAGATCCTTGCCCGAGCTTTTAACATGTGCAATGACGAAGACTTGGATATCTAGTTATTTTTGGTGACTCTTCTTTTCTATTACCACAAAATAACAATCACTTTAAAGAGTTAGGTTGTAGTGCTCAGTGTCACAACTCAGTTGTAGTTGTCGATATTCAAGAGGTGATGTACGTCTTATACTCGATGGTTGGTTGGTTGAAGAGTATAGAGTACTTAGAGACTCGAAGTTACACGAACTCTCTACACCACTCTTAGTCACACATTAGTGCAAGCTTAAGTCACAAGTTCGGGTTATTTTACTCCACGACAAAGAGCCGACAGAATGATAATGGGGTTGGTAACGAGTTAGCAGAGAGAAGTTGAAAAGAGAGAGATGACGTTTGAACAAATCAGTTCAAGCCTCGTTCTTCAACATAATGACGTTTGATCACATCAGATCAAGCCTCGCTCTTCAACGACAATGATGTCTGAATACATCGGTTCAGGCCTCCCTCTTCATTATTATGGCATATGCAGATAACACTTCATAATTTCCGGGAAGTCACATAATCATCCGGAGGCTGGAAGGCACGGACAACGAAAGGCTATAAAACATTTTTGCGAAAAAGTGGTTATAGTTCGGATCCCAATTAGACCCGTTTCTCTATAACTATAGCTCTGATACCAATCTGTAACACCCCCAAATTTGGGATACGAAGCGGAATTAAAGCTGGGTGTTACTCGACGACACAACAGTTATAATAATAGGAAAACAATCTCTAATTGAGTTGTTTTAATGATTTTATTATTCAAATATCAGAGTTTACAAAATGAGATCCCAGTAGTTTTACAATTTGTTAAATACTTTATCAAAGAATAATAAAATTTTAGCCTTCCTTCCATATCCATGCTTCTCCATGCCATCCTTGTTTGTTATGGACCTGAGATAAACATGCTAAAAGCGTCAACACAAAGGTTGAGTGAATTCACAGCGTTTATAAATAGTAATGGTTTGAACACAAGTCAAATAGTTATAAAACGAAGCAACGCAGCGTATTGCACTAAGCCTCATGAACTCAAACGTTAACGTGTGTGATATCATAAAATGATATAAATTACCGACATCATAATGATGATGTAAGTAAGAATGCCCCCGAGTAGAAGCTTGCCAACTTCCTAGTAGTTATCAAATAATGTGCATTTGGCTATCAATCCGGCTAGCACGAAGGCTATCTATCCGGCTAGCTCAAATGGGCAGTCAACCTCCAATAGATCTATTCACAATATTCGCGTTCACTTGCAAGTGATTAATGGTTCATGATATGAGGGTCTTTTAATGGCAAAAACGTTTAACTTAGGCAATACCAGATCAGGATAACATACAGAAAATACTTGTGTTCGGTTTAGTAGCATGTATCTCCCCACAAGTTTGAAAAACGTATTAAAAATAGTGGGACTATGAACTCACCTTGGATGATACGGTAGAATGGATGAGAAACAACTTAAATAAAGTTGATAAACATCTTCGACACGAAACCTGAGTTGATTATGTCAAGTTTCAGTATTCGTATTTACGTATATGTGTGTTTAATATTTGTTATCGTAAAGGTTTTGTTAACAATTATTATTTTAGTTATTATAACATGAGGTCTCTTCAAAAGTTATTGGTATTAAGATTTTACTATTTTTCCAATTTGTGGTTTGTTATTTGATATCGACATATATAGGTTTTTATTACAAGTCCTGAATAGTTATAACGCTAAATATAAATCTTATATAAGTTTTATAGAAACTTATTCCCGACGTATAACTACTATATATATATATATACGTTTTATAACATAACCCGAGCCATTTAATGTGTTAAAATATATTCCCGAATTATTATATAGTGAAAATATATTATCGAAACTTATATAAAAATATTACACTTTTTTATCCTTGTAGTTTCTAAAATGACACTTTATACCCACAACTATTGTTTGTTGACAAAACAGCCCTTGTACTAATTAATTATAAAAATTACATTTTTGGCCCAAGAAAACTCCAACTTTCAAAATATACATAAACTTCCCTTTTGTTTTTAAGAAAAATAATTATAGAGGACGTTTGGTATATGTTTCAAGACAAAAACAAGCTCATTTTTAGACAAATCCATACAATGTTTTTACAATGTTCTTGATCTTTTCAGAAGTTTCCCAGGTGGTCTTTCTAACGGTTCAGACAATAGGTCATGAGCTTTCATGGTTTGCTCGTAATAGTTTTCTAAAGTTGGGTCTCTGAAACTATATTTAACGTAAAAATATACAAGTGTTTTTATTTATTTTCAGCTATTGATAGACCAGAAAAAGAGTTGAACAAAATCATGACCGCTTGATCATTTTCCTACATTCTTGATTCTACTTCATCTATGCTAGAAGGTCTACGCTTTGCCCTTGAGTTTAGGTTCTTAGGTATACGTTTGATAGGTGAAATAATTGTTCAAAGTTAATACTCTGGAACCTATATCGATCTATAACAGAATACAAAAACCATCTGGGTTTCGATTTTAAAGCCTATGAACTTATTCGTTATGTATCCTAGCATGTTTATACATGCACCTATGGTATCTATTATGTGTAAAACCCAAAAATTCGAATTCCTATTTTACGTCTAATTTTGAATTTCACCCTAAAGTTTATTATAAACTAATTAAAACTATAAACTAAATGTTATGTGCTATACTTAAGATTATAATTATTAACCTAAGTCTACATTTAATTAAATATTTGTGCATACAAATTCACTTCCTATTTTGAGAATCATAAATGACACGTTTGAAACCAATATGTAACTTCCGAATTATTATGATTAATGATCCCATCATTTTCGGCATTTATTATACAAACATAACTGACCCTTTTAGTCCTCAATCAAACACAATAAAGAACTTTTAATACTCTCCAAATTTAGCACGCGCTCCCTCCTAAAATTTCGAATAAAAACGTGGGTTACTTTAACCCTCCCCTCCATTCTGTTATACGAACAAGATAAACAAAAACATACACATACAAAGCTATTATTTTCTCTCGAAAAAAAAAATCCCAAGAGGTAGACCAATGCTGCTGTTGTTCGTGTGATCTCAAAAGGTGGCGTAATCGTGGCGAGTGTTGCTGTTGGTTTATTCGTAATTAGGGTTGTGTTCGCGAGACCTATTCTTGTTCTTCCTTCATTCGACTTCCACAAGGGTAAGCATATCACCTTGCTCCATTTTCCTTTGTTTCGAATCTAGTATGTGCGGAATCGGAGTTATGCATGCATATACATCAATTTAAGCCGCATGAAATCATAAAGGTGCGTGACATGAAGTAATAACTAAGTTCACATGAAATGATGATTGTTGAAGCCTAATCTAATAGATCTAAACGATTTATAAGTCGATCTTGTTTTCTTTCTGTTTTGGCCATTTGAATCTGGGGTGATATAAGAATTAATATGGTTTCTTAAACACTTTTGGTGATCTCAAATATACATGCATGTTTTCGGTATAAACCTCTCATGAATCAATGATTTTGAAACCGAGACGGATCGATCTATACTATACGAGCTATAATAAAAAGGTTGCATACATGTTCATTCAGTTTATATTTCGATTCGAGATAAAAAAAATAAAACTATTGTCATGGTCTCACGTGGGTATGCATATTATTTTGAAGTCAAAGTTGAATATATTACGCAATGTGTATATATATATATATATATATATATATATATATATATATATATATATATATATATATATATATATATATATATATATATATATATATAAAACTAGTATGACATGTAGAGATAGGAAATTTGACATGCATATTATGCACTGAACCAGTATAAGTGTTTACATTTGAGTTTTGGACGTTAAAAGATGTACATGCATGCGATACGGTAAATTGTTGTTATAAAAGAGGGTGTGTCGAGTATAAATATGGGTCATGAATGTGATAATAATATTTTCGGTCATCGCGGTCTAAACTAACGTCGAGGGTACGTTTAAATAAATTATGAACGACGGAGTTCTAAAATTTTCATTTGGTTAAAATTTATAATATAAACCCCAAAGTTAATTATTTGACATTTAAAATACTAAACTTTGATAATTTACATTTATGACCCTAAACTATATTATTGGTCATTTTAACCCTTAAATAGTATTTAATTGTCAGTTATAACCTTAAAGTATTAAATTACCATTTCGGGAAAACTTGCTAAATTTGAAAAGTTACTAAAAATAGAAAGAAACCTAAAAGGAATAATTTGATTTAAAATGGACTTATAAATAATAAGACGGTCATTAATTTGTGTAGATTCGCTGAAGGAGGAGTAATTTCCGATCCTTATGTTTTCTGTTATGTTTGCACTTGCGGTTTAAGGTACAGATATTCTAATCTTTCAGTAAGGTTTCTTATGACTCATGATCCGTTTCATTGCCACTATTATGATTTCTGATCTTTATACGCCTGGTATCCTTAGTTCATTTTGATAGTATGATTTCGTATGAAGACCCTTTTAAAAATATAACGTGATGGCTTTTGAGAAAAACTATTTTTGAAATGATTTTTGTGATTACGATATGATGCCAGTTTTATATGAAGGTTTTAATGACTTTTATAAAATGTGTTTTTAAAGGAATACTTTTACGATAAAAAGGTTTTAAATAATTTTCAAAAGTCCTTAATCTGTTTTATTCTCTAAGATTTCTCATGACTCTCTTTAACATCTTTTGATTATTTAACTTAAAATTTTGAACATTTGCTATGAACCCTTTTGTTATTATGAA
The DNA here is from genome assembly GCA_030686995.1 of Artemisia argyi. Classification (NCBI taxonomy): domain Eukaryota; kingdom Viridiplantae; phylum Streptophyta; class Magnoliopsida; order Asterales; family Asteraceae; genus Artemisia; species Artemisia argyi. The sequence goes on from CM060683.1 coordinate 87,731,772, forward strand.
CCTTTGATTTGAACCTCATGATATGAATCTTTGATTTTGACCTTCGACTTGAACCATTGCTATAATTCCTTTGTGTGATCCATATTTGATCGATCCATTTTTCTCATGATTTGCTTGATATTTATTGCATGCTATAGTTCTTATTCTTATAGCATTCCTATGCTCTATTTGTTGCCCATTATTTGATTAATTTGTAGCCAGTCATGGGGAGTCCATGGCCTTGCCACTGATGCACCAGTGGTATTGACACTATCTGTGGAGGTGGGTTTTAGTCCACAGCGTTCCCTTTAAGCTAGCTATTCAGGCCTATATTTATTATTGTATATGTTTACTTAGCCTAGAGCTTTGTGCATATATATTTGTTTTTGCAGGGAGCGTATGGATGCATCCTATGTACTTTGTTTCGTTTTGAATTTGGTGAATGGGTATGTGTGTGCAATACACTCCATTTCACATTTGGTACATGGAGCTAGCTACTCTATGTACAATTTGATATATGATTGTTGGGCATTTCTATTACTTCTACTATATATGTGATCCTTGTTGTTCTAACTTCTTTATTATTATTGACTTATGCTTTCCTTAGTTCATTTGCTTACGCTTATGATTCGTTTCATTTTTCCTTTGATTCATTTGATATTCCTTATACGTATTCCCTTTGATCATATTCTGTTGATTCTATCATATGTTCCATATTCTTTAATATTCGTCTCAATAGGTTTGCTTGGATTCATTTCGGATTCACTTTCGTTTCCCTTTTGTTATTAGCTATTGTTTGTTTATATCTGTTCACTGGGCTTTTTAAGCTCAGCCGCATTTCTTTTCCTGCGGCAGGTTATTTAGAAGGAAGCTGGGTTTGAGGGAAGAGTGCTTAGGAGCTTTTAGTGGACTACACGGTTGATAGCTCCCCATGGATTAGAGATGGACTTAGAGATTCCTCTTTTGGTTCTTAGTTTGTAATTAGTTTGAAAGTTGTTATGCTTAGATTTAGCACCTTATCATTTATTAGATTTACTTTGTAACCCTTGTATTATTTAATGTATTCCGCTTGCTTATGTTCTGATTTGACCCCGTAATGTTACACTTTAGCCCTTTTTGGGTTGGGGTGTTACATTATGAGTTTGAGGATCTCTTACCTTAGTAAAACATGTCGAAAACATTTTATTTAAGAGTTTTGTTTGGCCTAATGACTCGCGACAATGAAAGGAATAAAAACAGGACATGTACATCTTATGGCCAGATCTTGGGGGCAAATTGAAGTGTGCTAGGTGGTGTTTAAAAGAGCTTATTGGCTGGGCTTATAAGCCTCAGCTTATGGTAGAAAAATGAGGCAAAAGTGAGGCGTTTAAGAAAAGATTTTTGGAAATTCAAATGTCGGGTTTAAAATAACAGTCCGCTCCTACGGCTCTTTTCGTGCATTTTTAGGACCCGTGCTCCTGAGTTTTTAAAGAAAACGTCGTTCCGGACAACTTTCATGTTTTAACTTTTTGATGAATCGGACTAGAAATGCCTCGTTTTGTGTGTTATATGTTTCTGTCACATAATGTTTCTAACAGTTTTTAGGGAAGGTTTTGGTAATTTCATTTGGCCATATCTTTTGACTCGTGTACTCGTTTTGGGTGATTCAAAAGCCTAGATTCTCGTTTTTATTTCTCCTAACTGATTTTTAAGTTTATATATGCTCATAAAATTTAGAGTATAATAGAGAGGGTGATTATTCTCGTTAACTACTGAAAATAACAGTACATGGTTTTAACTTATGAAACTTCATGAACTTGTTTTTAGAGTTTGATACCAGGTTTCCTAACATATCTAATATCCTTGTTTCTTATTTGTACTAAGTTAATATCACATGCAAAAGTTACTAAGATATATAAAAGGGATTGGAAAGGGTTTGTGGACTTACAAGGCTTGGGTGCTCGGTTAGAAAAGAAAAACACCAAAGGCCTTTTAAAATGGAACTAAGCTTCTCCAAGGCTTATGATTCTTGTACTAACTTCCTTCCTACTTCTCTTGTGTGCTTCTGGGATCAGTATGGTTATTATGTGAGTGAGTGTGATGAGGTTTTGAGTATGGGATGGAGTAAGGGGGTGAGGAATGCTCGTTATTTATAGGACAAATGTCGTGGGGTTTCTAGAGGGATGCTAGGTCATATGGTTGGGAGAAGGGAGACAAGGTGATGTGTTCCCTTGGAGTTGGTAAAATGAGTTGGCAAAGTTTGTGGTATTAGAATGGTATTACGTATGGAAAAATTTCCATTTGCATGGCTTGACACATTTGACTATGTGTTGCAAATATAGGAGACATGGTGAGGTGGTTATAAGGTGGCGATTTATGGAGGTGGCTGCTAGGTAACGTGGGTTTATGGAGTCCAAGGGGTTATAAGGTGGTGATGCATGGATTTGTTTGATGGTTAAGAAAAATCCATGTAGTCTTGTTCTAATGGGGTATATTTTATACACATGTTCTAAAACTAAATCACATGGAAGGCTTGATATAATTGACCAACATGTTGAAAAAGGAACAAGTAGAAGGTGGCTCGTTTGGTTTGGATTTGGTTTATGTCAAGTCACACAAAAATATTAAAGGGTTGCGTTTGGCTATAACTATTTGCACAAGAGCTAAATTATGTTATACTAGTAGTTTACATATTAATTTGATCCTTGGTTTTGATTTATTGGTTATTAGTTAAGATTTTAATAAAGAAAATACATTTAAATTTATGCATTGAACATTTGTACCATGGGCTTTAGAGGGTTGTATATATTATAAGAAAATTAGATTTGAGTTGGTGCATTGAAGTCTTGTAATGTGGGCTTTAAAGTATGCACGCTAAGGTTTATAATAAGATTTATGTTAATAATAAGTTTCTATGCATTAGAGGCTTGTACTCATGCTTTAAAGTATTGTACTTTAATGTTTAAGATTTATATATATATATATATATATATATATATATATATATATATATATATATATATATATATATATATATATATATATATATATATATATAATAACTTAGAGTTTGGTGAAAACTCTAATAATTGACAAACGTTTAATTTATATGCTAAGTATGTTAATAACGTAAAGTGGTTAAATAAGAGTTGAAAACTTTGGTAATTGACATTTAAAGATATTTATTCGAAACGAACTTAATTGAGCACATTTATTTAGAATGTGAGGTACGTGATATTAGTTGATTGTTGTGATTAAATGTTTTGAAAAAAAAAATAGATGTGAAACATGGATAACTATTCTTTTCTTAGAATGTGTGTTAGTTTAATACAAGTGGAATTTTACCGGTGGTTACAGTCTCACCCCCTTAACTGAATCCCGTCCCGGGATTCGATCTATGTTAGGTGTTGAAGTGATGAGGAAAAAATGTGGTTTTACGCGTGAAAACTCATAAGTTAAAATTTGAATGTTTTACATGTGAAAAACATATTCCAAATGTCATATAATCTTAAGAAAAAAATATTTTAAATGAAGATTGTTATTTTATAAAGTTTATCATATTTCAGTGATCATTTTTGAAAATATCATGGTTTTTAATTACTTGTTTTGTAAAAATCAAATTTTGACGTCAAAAACTGTCTTTTAATAAGAAAATTTTCGGATGAGAACTTGATGAATGTAGAGAAATTTTTTTTGAAGTTATTTATTTATTTATTTATTATATATTTTTTTTTGTAGATGATGAATCAGTTTGTTCCTTAGTAAAAAATTTTAAAATTTTCAAACGTTCATGAACAGTGATCCCAACGGTCGTGAATAGTAATTTCCAACGGTCGTGAATAGTTATTTCTAACGGCTAGTTTTTATCTTATAAATACCTCATTTTAATTCTCATTTCTCCATCACCCAAATTTCTCTCATTAAATTTTCAAAATGGCGCACATTATTACCATTATTGCGATCGTGTACGTTGTTATTACTTCTATCTACATGACCTACGTTCCAGTAGCAGATTATGCATTCTTGGCCGGGATTTTAACGTTTCTTATACCACTCTTGGTTCTAGCAATTGTTATCGATGAGGTTTGGAAGTAATAGACAGTATCGTGGTAGGAGCGTTGAAATAAATTTTCTATGTAATCTTTAGTGAATGTGTAATAAGATTTGGTTGTTTTATGTATAAAACCATGTTTTGCGTTGATAATTTGTTTATTGTACAAAATATTCAAGGTGTTATATCCGGTCGTAGTTCTCGTTCTCGTAGGTGTAGTTGTGTTCTTTATTAGCCTAGTGGATCAACTTATTGGCGATTCTATTATTTACTTAGGGATCTTTGTAACATTAGCACTACCGTTGCTAATTATTTCGTTACGTATTAATATTTATGGATTCTAATAAAATTTTACGTTATTCGTATTTTATGAATTTTAGTGATCCTCGGATTTTATATTCATGTTATTTCAGATACAAATAAGCCCACTTATTTATAATTCATTATTTGCATAGCGAGGCGTCCCAACACAATGTAAATAAAGAAATATAAACTTATGGTTCAGTGATTCATAATATCTTTATTTAAATAAAAAGGCGTCCCAATTCATTCAAATAAAGACATTGCAAATCATCCTACTTAAGAATTTCTGACTTAACAATCGTAATCGATGAATTAAGTATTCTGGGAGTGCGGAGAGAGTATTTACACTCATTTTTAGATATGAGAGTAAGATAATCATGGTGAGTTGACATAGTTTTTAAAATAGTGGAGAGTATATATATATATATATATATATATATATATATATATATATATATATATATATATATATATATATATTAACATAAATAGGGTAAGAATTGTGGAAACCACAACGTCTTATGAAAGTTTTGTAAATTTTGAAAATATTGAAGTAGATACATGCTATAAGAGATAGGATTAAAACGTAATGCCTTAGAATAGGCATCTACAGATATGTTTATTTATATAAAGTGATCAGAAGTATATCATAAATGTATATACCAGTTTACTAAAGTTTTTGAGTAAAATAATTACTTGGAAGTCACATAATCATCCGGAGGCTGGAAGACACGGACAACGAAAGGCTATAAAACATTTTTGCGAAAAAGTGGTTATAGTTCGGATCCCAATTAGACCCGTTTCTCTATAACTATAGCTCTGATACCAATCTGTAACACCCCCAAATTTGGGATACGAAGCGGAATTAAAGCTGGGTGTTACTCGACGACACAACAGTTATAATAATAGGAAAACAATCTCTAATTGAGTTGTTTTAATGATGTTATTATTCAAATATCAGAGTTTACAAAATGAGATCCCAGTAGTTTTACAATTTGTTAAATACTTTATCAAAAAATAATAAAATTTTAGCCTTCCTTCCATATCCATGCTTCTCCATGCCATCCTTGTTTGTTATGGACCTGAGATAAACATGCTAAAAGCGTCAACACAAAGGTTGAGTGAATTCACAGCGTTTATAAATAGTAATGGTTTGAACACAAGTCAAATAGTTATAAAACGAAGCAACGCAGCGTATTGCACTAAGCCTCATGAACTCAAACGTTAACGTGTGTGATATCATAAAATGATATAAATTACCGACATCATAATGATGATGTAAGTAAGAATGCCCCCGAGTAGGAGCTTGCCAACTTCCTAGTTGTTCTCAAATAATGTGAATTTGGCTATCAATCCGGCTAGCACGAAGGCTATCTATCCGGCTAGCTCAAATGGGCTGTCAACCTCCAATAGATCTATTCACAATATTCGCGTTCACTCGCAAGTGATTAATAGTTCATGATATGAGGGACTTTTAATGGCAAAAGCGTTTAACTTAGGCAATACCAGATCAGGATAACATACAGAAAATACTTGTGTTCGGTTTAGTAGCATGTATCTCCCCACAAGTTTGAAAAACGTATTAAAAATAGTGGGACTATGAACTCACCTTGGATGATACGGTAGAATGGATGAGAAACAACTTAAATAAAGTTGATAAACGTCTCCGACACGAAACCTGAGTTGATTATGTCAAGTTTCAGTATTCGTATTTACGTATATGTGAGTCTAATATTTGTTATCGTAAAGGTTTTGTTAACAATTATTATTTTAGTTATTATAACATGAGGTCTCTTCAAAAGTTATTGGTATTAAGATTTTACTATTTTTCCAATTTGTGGTTTGTTATTTGATATCGACATATATAGGTTTTTATTACAAGTCCTGAATCGTTATAACGCTAAATATATTTCTTATATAAGTTTTATAGAAACTTATTCCTGACGTATAACTACTATATATATACGTTTTATAACATAACCCGAGCCATTTAATGTGTTAAAATATATTCCCGAATTATTATATAGTGAAAATATATTATCGAAACTTATATAAAAATATTACACTTTTTTATCCTTGTAGTTTCTAAAATGACACTTTATACCCACAACTATTGTTTGTTGACAAAACAGCCCTTGTACTAATTAATTTATAAAAATTACATTTTTGGCCCAAGAAAACTCCAACTTTCAAAATATACATAAACTTCCCTTTTGTTTTTAAGAAAAATAATTATAGAGGACGTTTGGTATATGTTTCAAGACAAAAACAAGCTCATTTTTAGACAAATCCATACAATGTTTTTACAATGTTCTTGCTCTTTTCAAAAGTTTCCCAGGTGGTCTTTCTAACGGTTCAGATAATAGGTCATGAGCTTTCATGGTTTGCTCGTAATAGTTTTCTAAAGTTGGGTCTCTAAAACTATATTTAACGTAAAAATATACAAGTGTTTTTATTTATTTTCAGCTATTGATAGACCAGAAAAAGAGTTGAACAAAATCATGACCGCTTGATCATTTTCCTACATTCTTGATTCTACTTCATCTATGCTAGAAGGTCTACGCTTTGCCCTCAAGTTTAGGTTCTTAGGTATACGTTTGATAGGTGAAATATATATATATATATATATATATATATATATATATATATATATATATATATATATATATATATATATATATATATATATATATATACACAACCCTATATATAATAACTTAGAGTTTGGTGAAAACTCTAATAATTGACAAACGTTTAATTTATATGCTAAGTATGTTAATAACGTAAAGTGGTTAAATAAGAGTTGAAAACTTTGGTACTTGACATTTAAAGATATTTATTCGAAACGAACTTAATTGAGCACATTTATTTAGAATGTGAGGTACGTGATATTAGTTGATTGTTGTGATTAAATGTTTTGAAAAAAAAAAATAGACGTGAAACATGGATAACTATTCTTTTCTTAGAATGTGTGTTAGTTTAATACAAGTGGAATTTTACAGGTGGTTACACCTTCAAACGTGATCGTAACGTTAAAGTGTTGAATCTATAAAAGGGGATGGTCAGTTTGAGGGGGAGCCGATTCAGAAACTTCACAAGTTCTTGAAAAGGCTCTTTACATATGATGACGTAATTGAGGGGGAGAAAACTCAATTAGTCATCACCTCATAAGCTCAGGAGTCGTGAGGTTTATCGACATCTTCTCACAGGATAATATTATTATTGTTAAAGGGCTTCCAGTTATAGATAAAGGGCTTCCAGTTAATGCTTCATGTACACATCATTATGAAGATTCTGATTAATCGCAACCATCAGGGGAGAGGAATGTGTACACCAAGGACGCACAACAAGTTCACATGATCGGGCTTAATCACTTATTCCGGGATTGATAACCGCAGAGATGATCAGTGGTTCAACTTGTTACTTTGGTATTATCACTTCATGTGCAAGTCATGGGCTGATTAATCGCAACCATCAGGGGATAGAGAAATGTGTACATCAGGGACGCACAACAGATTCACATGATCGAGCATAATCAGTTAGTCCGGAGTTGATATCCGCAGAGATGATCAGTGCCTCAACCTGTTACTTTGGTGTTATCATTTCTTCTTGTATTTGGTACATGTGGGCTGATTTGGTATATGTAATATAACTGGAATGCATTTAGTGAGATAGAGATGTTGATATCCTATTCCCCAAATGGACAACATTGAAGAAGGTCGAGTCTACAGCCTGTTCTACATTCTCTGCTACGTGTTAGAAGACTAAAGACGATATGCAACTAATTATCAAAAGACTTCTTCATATTCAAGGCATTCATCTGAAAGGTTGTAAGTTTGGAGGAGAGCACTAATTAGGGAAGAGTGAAATGTCTGAGTTAATCCCTAATTAGATGTGCTCACATTGCTCTTCAGCAAGTTGATTCTCACAGGCTACATTTGAGCTTATTTTGTTCTTCTCACAAGACTTCAAGTATATGGGCGTAAAATGTATTGCTGATTCTGAGGTGTAAAAACTAGCAAGGGGGAAGGAGACATACATCAGAATGCACAACGAGTACACGTGATGAGATTTACACTTCTACTAAATTGAAGTTATTCCGGGAAGACAAATGTCATAACTGCAGAGAAGATCAGTGTTTTAACTCGTTCTTTTGGTGTATTATTTCAACTACTTGGGGGGAAGTGGTCTCTGGATACTTTTTGGTACGCATTACTTTAGCCTTCAACCGGAAAATAGATGAGAAGTACTATTCAAGTGTGAGATGATACGTTGCTGAGCTATCAAAGCTTCACATTGAGAAGGCTCAAGTTCTAACGACTATTCAGGAGCCTCGAACGCTTTGGTGGTGAAAGTTTAAGAGATGTTGACTACTGACTTCTACTACGTGCAGACCGATATCCTCTTTTCGGTATTCATGTCTACATCCTCTTAAACTGCATAATATCCTTTGTACATATTTTAAAAACCAAAAAGAAAATAGAAAATTATAAAACCAACAAAATCCATAAAAATTGAAAAATCATAAAATCCAAAAATATTCTTCTCGCGACATGTCTCTCGTATAATCAATATTATGTACGTTTCTGGAAATGTCATTCAATAATGGCACGGATTCATACATATGCTTGAGCGAGATTTTTTCTATCTTTTAAAATAATGTTTTCTAAAACATGTCGTTTCTCAAAAATTTCTTTCAAAATAATGGCTTGCAGTTATATCAGACTGCAACCCGGATTCAAAATTATGGCTTGCTATTACTTCAGATAGCAACCCGCTCTTCAAAATGGGGAAAGCATGTTGCCAAAAAGATGGTTGTTCCTCTCACTGGGTGATGTTCACCCGGGCATGGATTACTTTATATCCGTGTTTCTTCGATTTGGTGTATGTTTCAGTGCATCATTTCTAGCTAAAGAAGAGAAGTCTTCTTTTTATCACAAATACTTTTCCTTCTATAATTCGTCGGGAAAGTATTTGTACAAAACTTAGTGGTACCATGAATTTTTGATAAAATCAATCAGTCTTGAATTTTTTGTAAAATTTATCACTCAATCATTGACATCAATTTTTTTTCAATTTTAACATGGGTCATTGATTGAGGGGGAGAGTGATTTCAAAATTTTATGTATCATCAAAACTCACCACTTTGTACATATCAAGCAGCTTTTCAAATTGTGATGGTTATGTGTCAATGCATGAATTTTTCATGAGTTTCTCGTTGAACTCAAAATCATTTATAAACTCCTCAGTTTTGATACATAACCGTCCCCCTCATAAATTAAGGGGGAGCTCAAAGAATCTTCCTATTATCAGAAAAAGTTTAACCTGACCACATTTTCTCCCAAAAACGTTTTCTAACTTATTTAAATCAATTGAGATCCAAAATCTCAAAAGGTATGATATTTTTTATCAGGGGAGAGAATGTGATTTAAATATGAAATCTGATAAAATGTGATCTTTTGAACTCAATAATAGGATCCCTCATATGTGCTAAACTCTTTCGAATACTGACGCATATATTAAGGGGGAGCAAAGGCGTTTGTGGAAAAATACCAGAGACCGACCATTTACTTAATGCACGGAGTTATAAGGATGGTTAAGGTTAGGTATGAGTTCCCATGATCCACCAGAACCGGAAGGATCTTCCCAGGGACAATCCTCTAGATAGAGTAGAAGTCTTTAGGAATGATTAAAAAAGGAGAAAAGTGAGAAAGGGAAGAGTGCCGACTGAGATAGAGCTAGGACTGGAACAAACCCAACAAGGTTCTAGTAATGAAGTCTCGGTAAGCACTAAAGGGGTTGAAGAATGAAAAAGAAATGAAATGAGAAAGGGTGAAAAGAAATAGCCCTCCATATATTCAACCTTAGGGCAGAAACCGGGTTCAATTCATATGCTACTGGCGGTTACTAAGGTAACACCAGTATTGAAGACAAGACGTCATGGACCCAGTGATGCACTGCACTAAACTTCCCAACCACTCAAGTTCTCTTAAAAGAACTTGTTTCATTCTCACGGGGAACCCTGTGCAATGTATTGACCGCTCATTGCGAGCTATGTTGATACCTAAAACAGGAGACACCTCCCCAGTGTCCAGGAACGGATCAAAACGCACTATTGAGTCTAGAGCCAAGAGATCATCCATAAATCTCATTAGGACACATTTACAATATGCTTACTGTTTCACATAATGTGGAAAGTAAGATAATATTTTTAGAGTCCTGCGCATTATCCTTGTGGTATTGCTAGAACATCAGAGTGATATGCAATTATTCACGATGATGATGGAAATCCTTCTAGAACGAACATCTTTCAAGCTCTTGGTAGGTGACATGTGAGATCCGTCTTGGATCAATGATCAAGTGACAACTGGAAAGCAACGATGGGGCAATTCATTTTTGAATCAAACTTGTTCCAGCAAATGAATTGACGGATACTTTTGGAAAACCCTTCGATGTGCTCAACTACTCTCTTTCGAGCACATTGACCGCGCATAATGTTCAAACAAAAGTATTTGAAATAAAATTGATGTTTATCATAAAACTCTCGTTGTATTGCAAAAACTCTTTCTCTAGCAATACGCGATTGTTTTTCAAAATCAATTTCCTCATTAATCAGTGAATCATTAATTCACCGGTTCACTCACTCTGTGTTGTCTACTTTGAGACGCTCCGATTTGAGAACGGCTAGTACAGCTGCGAAACCCTGTCAAGGAAGTTCTTCAGAATTCTACCTGATCATAGCAATATTTATACTGATTAACGGGGAACCGTGGTTCTTGCAACCCTATTCAACGAAAGTGAACAAAGACACTTTCGTGTGTTATTGCTAACAGTTGTTTGCAGGAACACCCGACGATTGCAGCTGATGGCAAATGAGACATCAATTCATAACCTCATGCTCACATCCTACACTCACAATTAAAGACATCATGAAAAGTGAAAGATCAACAACAATGCTTCCGCAACTCTGATGTAAAGTTTCATGATCCAGAAAGGTGTGAGCATGACGGTTCGATGGTCACTACTTCACATGGAGGCAATTCCGCAATGGATGATTTGGAGATTTACGGTGGCTGATGATCTCAGTGAAAGCTCAAAGATCACACAAGTCAAAGGAACTTATGCTCAAAGATCACTACTTGTAGTAAAAAGACAACACTTGAAGAATCTACGGATACAAGCTAGAGCTAAAGATCAATGTATAAAATGCTAAGATTCAGTTTATCTTTTCTGGGGTGACCTCCCTTAGGGGGAGATTGTTAGGATTAAGAAAAAGGTTCGGTCACCCCATGTATTTACATACTTAGCATAGCTCTTAGCTTTGTATATATTAGAATAGTTATAGTCACACCGTGGAGGACGGGCGAGTCTTTACCCACTGTACACCTGATCCAAAGCCCGTAGGAGGGCGTATAATGTAAGTGTATATAAACCCTCTCCCACACAAGGGAAGGGTTGGTTGTTTTCTCATAATACACACACCTCAAAGGTGTTTCTCTATCAAGAAAACCTCCCACTCTCTCTACTCTTTCTCTCTCTAACTCAACAATGATGAACATGTTCTTCCACCATACTAGACCTCCTGAATCACAATAATCAACCATAATATCGATCCTGCAGATTGTCCATTGGAAGAAGAAAATGAAAAAGTTGAAGAGGTCAAGTATGGAGTAAGTATACCTTAAGGAAACAACAATGGGGCAAGATATCGTATAGGACCTCAAGGCTATTACTCAAGAGTTGACAACTGACCGCCTTTTAGAGAACGAAAATCTAGTTTGGAAGAATCAATTCAAAAATACCTTGATGACTCTGCTAAGAAGCAAACTAAGCATGAGGAATGGCTGAAGAACTTTCAAAAAGGAACCAATTTGAATCTCAAGGCTCATGATGACACATTGAGAAATCTTGAGACAAAAATCGAGTTACTAACGACTGAGGTTCAAGAGCAAAATAAAAAGGGGAAGGGTGGTTGTTCTAAAGATTTGGGAGCATGCAAGCAATATTTACCAACAACGAACAACCCCTTTATAAACCTTTTCGATATTCTAAGGAAAAAATTAATTATTTTTCTAGTTTGTCTAAACAGGATAATCAAGAATCTGAGGACGAAGATGGAGAAGAAGCTTACATGACACTTACTCGGTCATGGAGGAAGCCCACTCGTGAGAAGACCAACTTAACTAATGACGTTCCAACGAATGCCGAAGAAGAAATTAAGTTAAATGCTAGGTGTTCAACGGTTGTTAAAAACTAGTTACCTTCAAAGGAAAATGACCCACAAAGTTTTATTCTCCCTTGCTTTATTGGTAATTTGTGTGTTAGTAATGATTTAGGTGATCTTGGGGCAAGCATGAGCATTATGCCATTTTTTATGTGCAAACGACTTAGATTAGGACCAATTAAACCTATTTGCATGACAATAGAAATGGCTGATAGGAAAGTTAGTATACCTAAAGGTGTCGTAGAAAATGTATTAGTTAAAATCGACAAGTTTACTTTTCCTATTGTTTTTTACATACTTGACAAGGAAAAGGATCTTGAAATACCCTTGATTTTGGGAAGACCCCTCCTTGCCACAACGCATGCTGAAATTGATGTTTTCAATAAACTCATCTCTTTAAGGATTAATAATTAGAAAATTATTTTTAATATGGATGAAGGTGGAAAATGTTTAGAAGTAGGAATGCAACCCCTGATATTATAGCACACGAGCACGATGAAACTAACGGTATCGATACTTCGAGTGATGTTTTGCAAGAAATTAACTTGGAAGACAGAAGAAAGTTATTTCATAACTCTATTAACGAATTACAACGTAACCAGAGTGCTGATGTGGTGGAATCTCATTTACCACCAAATACCTAATGCGTATTGCTATAAGGAGATTCTGAACTCAAGGTAATTCTTAGCTCATCTTTAACTAGTAAAGAAACGGAGACCCTCACAAAAATCACAACTGAGCACCATAAGAAAATTAATGATGTTCAAAGAAAAACAGAGTTAAAATACCGTTGGTGCGAAGCTATTCCGGTGGACCATGCAAAAGGATATGACTTATGGGCGTCTTGTGACCCAAATTTTGATTTATGTGATGGTGGGGGTGACGAAGTCAGGTTACGAAATAACAAGCATCTATGGACTTCCACTAATGATAAAGACAGAAGGAACCTAAAAAGGGAAGGCAAAATACCCTTCGATGATTGGATACGAATAGTGTATGGTAAGATTGATATAGAGGAAAAGGGGAACATTTGGGATAACCTAAACCGCTCCCATGACAATGAAACCCCTATCACCATGGATGACACTGAAACACATAAATGAGAACTCACCAACAACAAAGTTGTCAAAATTACTCCATATGAACTAATGGATGATACAAGAGGAACAAGGGAAAAAAAAACATTGGTGTGAGAAAATTAGGATTGGAGGCACCAATAGGGATGTATTCTGGGCTTCTTGTGAACCGTATGATGAAGATTGTAATGGAGGAAGTAGCAAGGTAAGGATTGGAGGTGATGAGTATTTGTGGGTTTCCATAAACGATAAAGAAAGAAGTGAATTACCATGGGTAGATAGGTTAGGATTCAATGATTGGATTAAACTCATGTATGGAAAAGTGGACGCTTTAACCAAAGAGAAGATTTGGAACATTTGTATGAAAGAAGAAGCTCCAAGCAATGACGTGAATCATAATGATGAAAAGGATGATGATAAAACTGAATACAGAACAAGGTGGGGCAAAGAGAAAGACCGTTGCAAACGTGAGCTTAATGAGGATAAGCTTGATGATGAATGGTTAAAGGTATGGAGTCCAACGACAATGATTTAAATGGAATTATGGACTACCTTGATATACAAGGGCATGATGGGTTCACAGATCCAGATGATGAAGCATACGAACAACGGAGATGTAAACCATCATCAGATATTTGAAGTTTTGTCAGGTGTCATTACTTACGGCGTAACTCAATCCATGAGTTTACGCCATAATTTTCCCCTTTACCAGAAGATTTTTTATTTTAAATAACTTACATACCTTAGCCTTGTATTAGTTTTTAAATGAACTTTATGGGTGTGTTCCCTGTAAACCCTCACGAGACTTCACTCGTCTACTCGGGACACCGAGTGGTTTAAAAGGCTTATAGCATTTGCTAAATGCAACCTGATTTCTATGAAAGTGAGTTAGGTTTTTGTTTTATTTTTATTTTCTTTTTATTTTTAGATTTATGCTTGTGGTTAGCGACGTGATTTCAGGGATTTGGAGTTTGCTCATAAGCCGAAGCGAAGGCACATTTTCTCAAACTTGATCCTTCTATCATTTTCAGAGCAAATTTCAGGGGAGTTCTTGTTCTAATTATACTTTTCTCCTTCATTATTATTACATGTTTAGTATAAAAGGGACTTTGTACATTTCAAGTGGGGGGACGGGAGTATAATTATAACTTAAATTTTATTTGCCCATTTTCTAGTTTATTTTGAAAAATTATGCCATTTTTAAAACTTTTGACATGTTTTTCTTAACCGAACTAGAATAGACCTTAGCCGAGCACACTATAACCTTTGATTTCCTTGGTGAGGTTTAGTCTTCATTTTCCCCATTTTACTCAAATCCACCAAATATTGAGTGTGCCGGTAGTATTGTAAACTTTAGAACTTGGATTTTACATCGTTTCGAGACCATAGACGAGTAGTGTGTTGACTTAGCTTGATACATTTGACATTTTGAGAAGGCAATTTTTAGGATTAACACCAAATAGCCCATATGTGTTTAATTGTGTGCGTTTATCAATTAGTCACCTCGACTTTTCGACCCCCGTGCTAAACCCTTTTGTTGCACTCACCTTTATTGCAAAATACCCCTAGATACACCCTTCCGAGCCATTCTTTTCATTTTTTACCTATATAATGTATTGTTTCGTTACACCTATTCGCCTTAGCCAACCGTTTAGTCTTACATTGAAGACATATTTTTAAAGATCATTGAAGGCCCCCTCCCCCTTATTCCTCATATATGATTCATCTCAAGTGGGGGGGAGGTGTATTTATTGTTTTTAGTTCTAAAAAAATGAAAAAATTAAAACAGAAAAAATAGCAGTTTATTATTTGTTTAATGTTGTAAAAAGGATAGTGCATGTATTATAAGTACTAATCATCATTTATGGAGCTTATTGAACTAGAGTCGAGGATCCTACCTCGATCACATTCGATTGAAGATTTTTGAACACCAAGTTAGTGTGCACCTCGCTATATGACATCTAATCATAGCACACTAACTCATTACATCATGATCCGGTTTTCGCATCTTGAGGCTTGGACTTTGGATGGACGATGGGTGGTGACAACTCGGTAAGAGTATTTGCTTGTTTATTTTTATTTTTACCATTTATGTGCATCCCATGTATTATCCTACCCTTTAGTCGTGAATCACGCTTATGTGAGGGAATGAGCAGTCATTGGTGTCTTGGCCATGGATTTGGTAATGTATCGATGGTCTTTGTCACCTTCCCCGTTGCATGTTAGTACTGACAATTCATCTTAGCCTTATTAAATTGTTCACCCAACGCTGCCTTTAAAGATTGTCTTGGCCTTAGCTCCAGTGGTGGAGATTTGTGTAACTGCCATGCCTATGATAGAATACATGCTACGACCATGCAATGAATGACCACCCCGAAATTGACACTTAGAATAGAGAAAGTATGAGTGTTTTGTTACCATTTCGTGAGATGTTAGGTTTTGATAAATTCTAGCATAGGAAGTTTTTAAACTTATATTTTCCAATTCTCTTGGGATATATCTTTTTAAGAATGATTCTAATAAGGTCTACATGAGGGCAAGTAGAGTTCAAGTGGGGGGATATTTGATAACATCAAATTGTCCTGATATTTTAGTGTTAATTTCCCCCAATATGCTCATCATTTGTATCATTTTACTTACTCAAACTTCAAATAGTGGCTAGAATTTAAGAAGAATGGTTTCAAAATATCCCCGCCGTTTAACCAAAAGTGGATTGTCGTTTTTGTTTAAGAGTATGTAGTTTTTGTTTTTGGGAGTGGGACCGGATAGCCAAAAGTCAAAATTCAAATACTTGGTAACTTGTGAAAAGTTTCTTTTGTTAATAAGTTGTTTTACTTAACACAATCAAAAATGTCAATTTTAACAAATGTGATTCAAACAAACTTTACGTTAAACCTTTATAATTTAATATTCGATAAATTAGTAACCTCGATATTTGTTCAATCCTAACTTAGGTACAGTACAAATTTGGACTCCAATCGATAAAATAATAAGATAATATTTTTTTTGAAACTCCGGTGTATATATTGGTGCCAACGAAACTATAAATTAATAATCACTAAAAAATTTTATATATATATATATATATATATATATATATATATATATATATATACATATATATATATATACATATATATATATATATATATATATATATATATATATATATATATATATATATATATATATATATAACAGGAGGCGTTTGAAGAAATGTCACCTCATTGCACAGTAATTCATTATTAGCCATGTCATCACATTGTGTCCACCTAAGCAATTTTTTGGCATTTATAAAATTTGGATTTATTTTGTGTAAAAATGCAATGGACTGGGTTCGAACTCGAGTTGGCATGCACAAGAGACTAACATCTCAACCACTAAGGCATTCCAACATTTGTTATAAAGTTTGCAAACTAAATTTGATAACACGCATATCACTTCTAGAAATATAACAACTTATAGCCCTAATCTCACGTAAAAAAAATCTTAGTTCAATCATAATATACTTTTTCTTCAAACCCTAATTTCATCTTTTCCACATACATCTCATCTAATGATCGTGACTTTTGTAAGCGTTAGTTGACTTTAAGGGTACGTAATTCTTGGTTAAATCATCATATAGTAATTTAATATCATGTTATGTATGACGGGTATAAATTATTAATCATAATGGACTTGATGCTATTGTGGTCTGAAAAGCATCTCAATACGAAGCTAACAAAAAGATGAATATAGTTATGCATAGGTCTTACGTGGTTAGTTTATGTACAAGACTACTAACACATAATTCGGTTAAAGTATGTTTTTTTTGTAAAATAAGATTAGGATTCGTTTGTGTTTTTATTTTTATGTATTGTGTACTTTGAAATAACAGTTGAATAGCTACGGACATATGTAATTCACTCAGCTATTTATTCTGCAGGAATTCTGTAAGTCTCATGGTCACTTGATTCAAGAAATACGTGTCCCGCTTTAAAGTCATTAACAAAGTTTGAACCTTTTTACGACTACTTCCGGCGCTCAGACAATTTCATTAACAGAGGGTTGTACAGTTGATATTATCGCTGATGCCATTCATGAAAATACGTGTACATTTATCTTTCTTTTTTTTATATGTATAATTTTTCGTCAAGCTATATAATTATTGTTAATACGTTTGATGAGTGTCTAAATACTCATCATTTTATACTAATCTGAACTGCCAAAACATACAAAAACACTCAAATATGCATCAAAATACTTAAAATATCTTAAAAGTGTGTTTTATATGTTTCAAATGCAAAACAAGCAAAAACAGATGAAAAACGTACAAAGTTTGCATAATTGGCAGTTTCAGTACCTCAAGTTTCAAAAGTTGTCAAAACTAGTCCCTGGTTATTCTAAAAACATGAAAAAGTCACCAAAGGTCCTTTTTAATCATAAAGTTACATATTTAGTCCTTTGGTGCAAAGTTTCACAAAATTACAAGTTTAGTCCCTGTACTTTGGAATTTGACATAAATGGTCCCTGGGATATTAAAACTTTGAGAAAATCAATTTTGGTCCTTATACTAATATTATATTGCAGGAATGGTCCTTGGGAGAAAAGTTTGGAAAAATTACAAGATTGGTCCCTGAAGTTTCAAGTTTGGCAAGTTTAGTCCTCGGGGTGTAAAAATGGGAAAGTATCAAAAAAATACCCCTTTTACTATTCATTTATGACAACTTAGGTCCTTATGAATACTTTGGGAAAGTGGCAAATTCAACCCTTCACATTTTCAGAAAATTACATTTTTGGTCCCTAAACCTAAAACACTAAAAACCTAAACCGGACCTAAAATAACTAAAAACCAAATCCAAAACCAAACCAATCCAAACCCAACTACTTACCAAGCCCACCCTACCCTTTTATTATTACCCCAACAGCCCACCCACACACCCCTTGGCCCAAATTATAAACTGGCCCACACCTTTGCCTTTGACCTTCGTTGACCCCCAAAACCAAAACCACCCCGCTTTTCTCCTTCCTCACCTCACCCCCTCCATTACCACCTCTGGTATTCACTTCCACACTCCACCTCTCCACTTGCAAACCTACCCTTTCACACCTGTCTACCTCCACCTCACCCTTACACCTATACCAGCCCATAACTGCAATAAATGCATTCCCACCATATACCCTTCACTGCCTCACCTCTTCCCCTGCTTTTCATTATCTACTCCACCACTTGACCTCTAAAGCTACCAAACATGTCCCCTCCACCTCCAAAACACATCAAGATGCATTAATTACTCTATAACTGCCCATAGCTACTTGTGTGGGTTTTGGCGCCAAAAACGTTTAAACGGCCAGGATGAGTTGCAGTCATCCAACAGCTCAAATTTAAAGTGGGATTTGCTCAGAGACATGTGGGGAACAAGAAAAGTCACTATAAAGCAAGAGAGAAGCAGTTGAATACTTTGTCAAAGCTTTTAGACCATTTCGTAGTGTACTCTTTAATTTTCATGTTGAAAACTTTAAATTCAGTTTACTTTTAATGTTGTACCACGTTTTTAATGTTAATGGAAGTTTAAGTTTAAAGTATCTCAGTTTCTCAGTTTCAAATTCTCAGTTTTAATTTATATTTAGCATTTTTAAGTCAAATTGACAATTTGGTTTAAAGCTTGTTAAATTGTTGTTGTTCTTTGTTCCATCTATCTAAAATCAGTCTCAGTTAAGCTTTTTGAAGCTTTTAGATCACCTAGTGGACTTGTAATCTCATTTACTTAAAAATCATAAAAATAGTCAAAAATAGAAAATAAAATCAAAAATCAGTTTGTAGTAAGAGTGGAGCATGGAGCAAATTAGATTCTAGATGGATTTGGTTTAGATGCCTTATGGGAGGCTTTAGGTCATGTTCTTGGTCCATGGTTTACTAATTCTCAGCCTATTCCATTTTGTAAGAATTTACTCTTATTTTTGCACTTTACTATTTCATTGTTCATAGCTGTTTAATCTTGTTCCTTTGTGTCTATCTGGTGATAGTTAATGTTATTGTAGCTTAAAATAGGTTACTTGTTCTTTGATTTTCATAGTTGCTTAAATCTCTAAAATTGGCAGTTAGATAGTATAATTAGTAATCTTAGGTAGTTGTTGTTATTCCCTGTGTTTAGGTGTTCATATAAGCTTAATAGATCAAATTAAGTCAATTGGGATCAGTTTCATAAGCCCTAGCACCCTCTTGTTTCATAAATCACAAAACAGTCCAAGTAAAGGGGTGTTTGGTTTAGTGGATTGCTGTGGCATTTAGTGGCTATTTTGTCTTGACAATTGTTCCTTTAGCTTGCATTAGGTATAATTAGGTTTAAAGAGTCATAAAATTGGTATTATTAATAGAAAAAGTCAAAAATCTCATATTTACCCCTTAACAGCCAACTGTTAAGGCATTAGGGTTCTAATTTCTTCATATCATCACATAAGTTAGCCACCTAGCTTAATTTCACTTTATTTTAGCTTAATATAACTTAATAAGTCAAAAAAAATTAGGATTGAATCTCACTTAAGTCAACTTTTCAAGAAAATCTCAAAAGTCAAATCTTACTAGTAATCAGAAAACCCAAAACTTAGGGGAATTTATTAGAATTTTGTGTTAGGTTTTAAGGATTGATCTTTTCAGGGATTGTAGTCTAGCACTAGGTCTTTAGGAATCAATAAGCCTTACATTTTTGTGATTTTTTCCCTGGGCCCCACAACCCCACAAACTTACTTGCAGGGCTGTGTGCCCACTGCTGCACAGCAGCACCACAGCAAACCACCACCTTTGGTGGTGTTTTGTGACCACCCCAGTGGGTCCCACTACCTCTAATTAGTTTCCCTAAACCCCCCTCCTAGTAGGCTACCTAGGTTGACCCTTTGTTTGACCCTTAGATCACTGGGCCCCACCTGAATTTGGACCCAAAGGTTGTCCCTAATCTGACCCAGAACCAAATAAGTTGACAGCTTATTGTGGTCTTGTGGCTTATCCAGTGGGCTTATTTGATCAAATCTTGCTCAAACAAGTTTAACTAACTTAGGTGGACCAGAAAATACCAAGGTGGACCCCACATTAGCTCATTTGAGCTTATTTGCTTTAAAAGTCAACTGTGGTCAACTGTCACCATAATAAGCTTACACACAGCTTATTAATAAGCTATAAAATAGTTGTCTTTATTAAAGTTGTCTAATTTTAGGTATAATATAGTTTTATAAAAGAAAAATCCAGAAAATACAACATAAAAATAAGTGATAGTTTCTATTTAATTCAATTTAATTTTAATTTTCATTTTTAGATTTTAATTAAGTAATTTGTGTTTTTATATTTTTATTAATTTCCTTATAGGTTAAAGTAATTTAAATAATTTTCTTAGATTTTTATATTGTCATTTGATATTTATTAGAATTAAAAATAGTTTTATTAGTAATTAATTAATAAGTAAGTTATAAATAGCATAATTAGTTTTTATATAGTAACACCTATATTTTATATTTTTCCTAGCTTTTATAAGTCATAATATAATTTTATTAATTTTTCTAGAAGTTTTACTGTTCATTTAATAGTTTTTATAATTTAAATAGTTTAAATAGTAATTAAATAATAAATAGAATAATAATTAGTAAACTAGTTTAAAAATACATAAAATAAAGTTTTTATAATTTTTTAGGATTCCTGTGATGGTTAATTAGTTTTATAAATTTTCTCATAATTTTCTAAGTTAGTTTAATATTATTTGTAATTTAAAATAATTTAATTAGTATAAATAATATAAATAGTTTTTAATTAATAAAAAATTCATAAAAAGACAAAAATATTTATTCTTATTTTTTATACTTTCTTCAAGTTCTATTTTAGGTTTAGAAAATATTTTTATAAGTTTTTAGTTAAATTTGTAGTATTTATAATTTTCTAATTAAATAGTTAAATAGTTAATTAAATAATTAATATTAAATAATATAATAATCTAAAAAATAGTTTACTTTTTAATTAAATTTTATTTTAAGTATAAGTTTATAGAATTTTCATTTTGAACCCTTATAGTTTATTTTTCTTAAAACTCACCTTTTTCTCAGTACGCAGTCGCGTCTGATTTTAAATTGGTTTACGTTTTAAACGTTTTAGATATCTAGGTTTTTAAGTAATCATTCCAATAGTTTTCCTAAGTTATTTTAAGTTATAAAACCCTAGTCTAAACACACACACACACTTTTATACCTTCTCTGTTCACATTCACTAATCACAGATTCGTTTTTAATCATCACAACCTCGTTGGGACTTTACGACCCGGGAAAACACTGTATTCCTCGGAAGCATTTGCCTCAGCTGTTTGACTATTACAGTTGGCCATTCACAAGTGGTTGATCAATAATTATCTGACTGTTTGAGGCGAATCAAAATTTGGCGCCGCTGCCGGGGAGATTGTGCACTTATTTTAAACGATTTTGCGTGTTAGTGAGTTTGGATACACATCCATTGTATATTTACCATCTTTTATCTATATTTTTATATAAACAAAACACAAAAATATTCACCTTTATACCCCTACCTATTTGATTCTTCATTTCTCATCCCCAAAACCCTTTGATTCTACTTTCTTCCACTTATCTCATAATTAATTCTAATGGCATCTCTCGATGACGATTTCTTTAAACAAAGGGCCTGTAAAAGTAAAGTTGAAAAACTTGTGGCCTTGTCCAAGATATCGAGATGTCATGTTGATTATGATAGACCATTGATTCATATTCCCTCTCCAGTGAGGGAAATGGAACAAGAAACCGGGGTGACAAAGGACCTTGTACTTTCCTCTGACGACGGAGGTGCTAAATACGTCCAAACCACGGTTGTCCAAAAACCTGAGCTCACAAATGCTCCTAAACCTTCAAAAATCAATCCTGATCTTTCACGGTTTACGGTTAAAAGTTTGTCAAGCAAACGTACCGAGCTTAGGGTAATTACTGAAAAGAACGACTTACCTGATCTTCACGTTTATCAAAAACAAAAACCCGAGACCATAACGGAAGTGGTGGAAATTCCTAGCTCTCAGAGCACACCACTTGTCCCACCTCCAGATTTTGTTCCTTGTGTAGGTTGTGGTGAGCCGCTTTTTGGTTTTCCATGTCATTGGTGTACATGTGAACAATGTGGTAATGATATCCAAAACGGGAGTTGTTTGTTTTGTGGATCAAGTAATTCATTTTCTTATGATCCTAATCAAAACTCATTCAACGACTCCTCAAATTTTTCCAACTACCCATCACATTCATACGAGCAAGAATCATATTATCCAAATCTCAATGATGCTTCGTATCAAAATACACCAAACCAGACTCAACAGTTTAACTGTTGTGAGTATTATGGTGGTTCACACTACAGTGCTGATTGTCAAATTAGGAATCAGTTTGTCTATGAACAGGTTCCTAATAACAATTATAACTTAAACACATACGATTCACAACCACATCAGTTCAACTGTTGTGAGTACTGTGGAGGTCCACACTTTAGCTCTGATTGTCAAACAAGGAATCCATTTCCTTGTAACAATTATGACTATTCGTTTCAAGACCCACCTCCACAGTGCCAAATAAACCAAGCAACTCCTCACATCCAGCAAGACCCTTGTCTAGAGGTTCTTGAGAAGCTTAAAGATCTTAAGGAGGAGTTGGCTAATATGTCGTCTCACAATGCACAAAGTTTTTCTTGTGTATATTGTGGGGGTCCTCATAATGATGATCAATGTCAACCTTCCGGTTATGACATATCCACACCCCCACAGTCTCCACTCACTCAATATTCTCGTGATAAATCTATCATGGAATTACTTGCTGAAAAACATGCTGCTAGAGACGAAAGAAGCATGGAAGAATTACTAGTCTTAGAACAAGCAGCTATAACACGTACCAAATTTCAAAATGCTGTTTTTCTCGATGAGGATGATGAATGTGATGATACCTCATCATGTTCATCAGTTGAGACTCCTTCCATGCATATACAGGGATAAAAGAATATAACTGAATCACCAGCAGTAGAAATAATGGAACTTGTAGACTCCATTACTGCTAGTCCTTCTCATCTCCCTGAGTATGATGTTATCACACCCGAGGTTCCCACTCACTCTCTGAACATGGGGGACGAGCATCTTGACACTGTTCCTGCAAAGGAATCAGACGAATTCATAAAGTCTAGTGTTGAGAACCTTGTCCCAATCCCAAGAAAGTCACAGGGAATTCTTGAACATATGTGTGATATCCCTCCCCCTCTTGTCTTTCCAAATAATCACACTGAGATGTTATCTGATTCTGATGAGAACTATTCTTTATCTTGTGGAGACATAAGTTATGTGGGGGAATTACCTTCTGAGCTTGTCAACTCAGAAGAAGAGAATGAGGAAGAAATAATCCAAGACGAAGCTCTTCGTCTTACATTATTAAATGCTAATCTTCTAATTTCTAGAATCGAGGCTTTTAATGAAAAGCCTATTTCATCTCCTATCCCCATCAAGGATAGTGAGGTTTTGATCAATGATTCTATTCCTGAATTGCAAACGTTCCATTTTGATCAAACGGAAGAGAAGATAAGTGGTATCACCACTTCTCATTCTTATAATTCTCTTCCCGTTTATGAATCATTTACTATTGAGGAGTTCCCTAATGAACTCGCTCAAATCAATCCCGAATACGAATCATTCACCTTTGAGGAGTTCTCCGGTGAACTCACTCATATCATATCTCTACCGGAGTATGATAATTTCTATTTTGATCTAGACATACCCATAATATGTCTTGATCAAACGAGCTTAAATGAGGAGATTCATGAAACAATGAATTCTCCTATTGAAGATGAGGAGTTAATCATGATTTTCATCATGACCTTCTTTCTTTTCTTCATATATCCCGTGGCTTATCCTATTCTTCACTCTTTCGGGAGTGAAGACATTATCTTTGATCCCGGCATTCTCATTTATAAATTATGAGCCGGTTACTTGTCTCATCGGTGTGGAACTTTCACGTGCTTCAAATGTTTATCCGAACATCTTGAATGAAAGTCCGATTGAGATTGTCTCTTCCACTTGCTTCCCCATGGACAAATAAATTCGGGGTCGAGTCAAGCTAGTGACTCGGTAATCAAAAACATTAGCAAAAACATGGGTTTTCACTCGTGTGTAACACCCTAGTGTGGGGGTGATGCCCCACATGTTGTATATATCTCAAAAAAAAAAAAAAAAAAAAAAAAAAAAAAAAAAAATGTACATATAGTGATAGCTTCTATTTAAGAAGTTTTATCTAAAAAAAATAATTGTATGTATATACATCTTAAATAAATAAAGGCTATGTAATATTTTCTTCTTACGTTCTAAGTGTCGGTTTAACACCAGGTATTTTGAATATTGAGGACAATATTCAGTTCTAAGTGTGGGGGGAGATTCGTTATTCTAACGAATTTAAACACATGTTCCATCAAGAACCCCCATTTTAGCCCAAATTTTAAAATTTTTTCTCACTTAGAACGCAATAAATGGTATCAATCCTCCATGTCTAACCCACAACAGGATTGGCTAATCCAGGAGCAAACGGTTCTTGGTAAAGATAACTCAAATCCGTTTATGGCTTGCAATTTGCCCAAAATTGTATGGTTCCTCAACTCCCCATCATCCTCAAAAGATAATGAGTTGGCTAGCCCGCAAGATTATGGCTTGTGGTAAAGGCAGTGGAAAAACCATAATTGGTAATCAGCTCACCAAGATGTTGACTATTCCATCAAGAGTTGGCTAGTCCAGAAGCAAATGGCTTTTGGTAAAGACTAATCAAATCCGTTGACAGCTGGTGATTTGCTCAAAATCACACGGTTATCAGGTGTGCCACAGTTCTTACACCTGGCTACTCCAGAAGTGATGGGTTTTGGTAAAGAGTTTTTCAAATCCATTAAGTTTTTCTCAATAGATTGCTAGGGACTAGCAATAGTTTAGTGTGGGGGATTGATGAGTGTCTAAATACTCATCATTTTATACTAATCTGAACTGCCAAAACATACAAAAACACTCAAATATGCATCAAAATACTTAAAATATCTTAAAAGTGTGTTTTATATGTTTCAAATGCAAAACAAGCAAAAACAGATGAAAAACGTACAAAGTTTGCATAATTGGCAGTTTCAGTACCTCAAGTTTCAAAAGTTGTCAAAACTAGTCCCTGGTTATTCTAAAAACATGAAAAAGTCACCAAAGGTCCTTTTTAATCATAAAGTTACATATTTAGTCCTTTGGTGCAAAGTTTCACAAAATTACAAGTTTAGTCCCTGTACTTTGGAATTTGACATAAATGGTCCCTGGGATATTAAAACTTTTGAGAAAATCAATTTTGGTCCTTATACTAATATTATATTGCAGGAATGGTCCTTGGGAGAAAAGTTTGGAAAAATTACAAGATTGGTCCCTGAAGTTTCAAGTTTGGCAAGTTTAGTCCTCGGGGTGTAAAAATGGGAAAATATCAAAAAAATACCCCTTTTACTATTCATTTATGACAACTTAGGTCCTTATGAATACTTTGGGAAAGTGGCAAAATCAACCCTTCACATTTTCAGAAAATTACATTTTTGGTCCCTAAACCTAAAACACTAAAAACCTAAACCGGACCTAAAATAACTAAAAACCAAATCCAAAACCAAACCAATCCAAACCCAACTACTTACCAAGCCCACCCTACCATTTTATTATTACCCCAACAGCCCACCCACACACCCCTTGGCCCAAATTATAAACCGGCCCACACCTTTGCCTTTGACCTTCGTTGACCCCCAAAACCAAAACCACCCCGCTTTTCTCCTTCCTCACCTCACCCCCTCCATTACCACCTCTGGTATTCACTTCCACACTCCACCTCTCCACTTGCAAACCTACCCTTTCACACCTGTCTACCTCCACCTCACCCTTACACCTATACCAGCCCACAACTGCAATAAATGCATTCCCACCATATACCCTTCACTGCCTCACCTCTTCCCCTGCTTTTCATTATCTACTCCACCACTTGACCTCTAAAGCTACCAAACATGTCCCCTCCACCTCCAAAACACATCAAGATGCATTAATTACTCTATAACTGCCCATAGCTACTTGTGTGGGTTTTGGCGCCAAAAACGTTTAAACGGCCAGGATGAGTTGCAGTCATCCAACAGCTCAAATTTAAAGTGGGATTTGCTCAGAGACATGTGGGGAACAAGAAAAGTCACTATAAAGCAAGAGAGAAGCAGTTGAATACTTTGTCAAAGCTTTTAGACCATTTCGTAGTGTACTCTTTAATTTTCATGTTGAAAACTTTAAATTCAGTTTACTTTTAATGTTGTACCACGTTTTTAATGTTAATGGAAGTTTAAGTTTAAAGTATCTCAGTTTCTCAGTTTCAAATTCTCAGTTTTAATTTATATTTAGCATTTTTAAGTCAAATTGACAATTTGGTTTAAAGCTTGTTAAATTGTTGTTGTTCTTTGTTCCATCTATCTAAAATCAGTCTCAGTTAAGCTTTTTGAAGCTTTTAGATCACCTAGTGGACTTGTAATCTCATTTACTTAAAAATCATAAAAATAGTCAAAAATAGAAAATAAAATCAAAAATCAGTTTGTAGTAAGAGTGGAGCATGGAGCAAATTAGATTCTAGATGGATTTGGTTTAGATGCCTTATGGGAGGCTTTAGGTCATGTTCTTGGTCCATGGTTTACTAATTCTCAGCCTATTCCATTTTGTAAGAATTTACTCTTATTTTTGCACTTTACTATTTCATTGTTCATAGCTGTTTAATCTTGTTCCTTTGTGTCTATCTGGTGATAGTTAATGTTATTGTAGCTTAAAATAGGTTACTTGTTCTTTGATTTTCATAGTTGCTTAAATCTCTAAAATTGGCAGTTAGATAGTATAATTAGTAATCTTAGGTAGTTGTTGTTATTCCCTGTGTTTAGGTGTTCATATAAGCTTAATAGATCAAATTAAGTCAATTGGGATCAGTTTCATAAGCCCTAGCACCCTCTTGTTTCATAAATCACAAAACAGTCCAAGTAAAGGGGTGTTTGGTTTAGTGGATTGCTGTGGCATTTAGTGGCTATTTTGTCTTGACAATTGTTCCTTTAGCTTGCATTAGGTATAATTAGGTTTAAAGAGTCATAAAATTGGTATTATTAATAGAAAAAGTCAAAAATCTCATATTTACCCCTTAACAGCCAACTGTTAAGGCATTAGGGTTCTAATTTCTTCATATCATCACATAAGTTAGCCACCTAGCTTAATTTCACTTTATTTTAGCTTAATATAACTTAATAAGTCAAAAAAAATTAGGATTGAATCTCACTTAAGTCAACTTTTCAAGAAAATCTCAAAAGTCAAATCTTACTAGTAATCAGAAAACCCAAAACTTGGGGGAATTTATTAGAATTTTGTGTTAGGTTTTAAGGATTGATCTTTTCAGGGATTGTAGTCTAGCACTAGGTCTTTAGGAATCAATAAGCCTTACATTTTTGTGATTTTTTCCCTGGGCCCCACAACCCCACAAACTTACTTGCAGGGCTGTGTGCCCAGTGCTGCACAGCAGCACCACAGCAAACCACCACCTTTGGTGGTGTTTTGTGACCACCCCAATGGGTCCCACTACCTCTAATTAGTTTCCCTCAACCCCCTCCTAGTAGGCTACCTAGGTTGACCCTTTGTTTGACCCTTAGATCACTGGGCCCCACCTGAATTTGGACCCAAAGGTTGTCCCTAATCTGACCCAGAACCAAATAAGTTGACAGCTTATTGTGGTCTTGTGGCTTATCCAGTGGGCTTATTTGATCAAATCTTGCTCAAACAAGTTCAACTAACTTAGGTGGACCAGAAAATACCAAGGTGGACCCCACATTAGCTCATTTGAGCTTATTTGCTTTAAAAGTCAACTGTGGTCAACTGTCACCATAATAAGCTTACACACAGCTTATTAATAAGCTATAAAATAGTTGTCTTTATTAAAGTTGTCTAATTTTAGGTATAATATAGTTTTATAAAAGAAAAATCCAGAAAATACAACATAAAAATAAGTGATAGTTTCTATTTAATTCAATTTAATTTTAATTTTCATTTTTAGATTTTAATTAAGTAATTTGTGTTTTTATATTTTTATTAATTTCCTTATAGGTTAAAGTAATTTAAATAATTTTCTTAGATTTTTATATTGTCATTTGATATTTATTAGAATTAAAAATAGTTTTATTAGTAATTAATTAATAAGTAAGTTATAAATAGCATAATTAGTTTTTATATAGTAACACCTATATTTTATATTTTTCCGAGCTTTTATAAGTCATAATATAATTTTAGTAATTTTTCTAGAATTTTTACTGTTCATTTAATAGTTTTTATAATTTAAATAGTTTAAATAGTAATTAAATAATAAATAGAATAATAATTAGTAAACTAGTTTAAAAATACATAAAATAAAGTTTTTATAATTTTTTAGGATTCCTGTGATGGTTAATTAGTTTTATAAATTTTCTCATAATTTTCTAAGTTAGTTTAATATTATTTGTAATTTAAAATAGTTTAATTAGTATAAATAATATAAATAGTTTTTAATTAATAAAAAATTCATAAAAAGACAAAAATATTTATTTTTATTTTTTATACTTTCTTCAAGTTCTATTTTAGGTTTAGAAAATATTTTTATAAGTTTTTAGTTAAATTTGTAGTATTTATAATTTTCTAATTAAATAGTTAAATAGTTGTTAATTAAATAATTAATATTAAATAATATAATAATCTAAAAAATAGTTTACTTTTTAATTAAATTTTATTTTAAGTATAAGTTTATAGAATTTTCATTTTGAACCCTTATAGTTTATTTTTCTTAAAACTCACCTTTTTCTCAGTACGCAGTCGCGTCTGATTTTAAATTGGTTTACGTTTTAAACGTTTTAGATATCTAGGTTTTTAAGTAATCATTCCAATAGTTTTCCTAAGTTATTTTAAGTTATAAAACCCTAGTCTAAACACACACACACACTTTTATACCTTCTCTGTTCACATTCACTAATCACAGATTCGTTTTTAATCATCACAACCTCGTTGGGACTTTACGACCCGGGAAAACACTGTATTCCTCGGAAGCATTTGCCTCAGCTGTTTGACTATTACAGTTGGCCATTCACAAGTGGTTGATCAATAATTATCTGACTGTTTGAGGCGAATCAACGTTGCAACGCAAAATCATGCTTCTTTCCAGAGTTCTAGCAATAGGTTAGATATTCGTACATGTGCACCTTATCCCGTTGCAAGAAAATTACATGTTGCCAGCAGAAATGTCGGCAGCACTACTGATCTGAACGATAGCCGTACCTGAATGGCTGTTAAAAGTAATGTCTTTATTCTATTTTCATGGTTTAATCAGTATGTTTGTGATTTTGCGCTTATTTATATGTTTTTAGTCAATTGCTCAAAGTCATCTTATGTGTCGATATTAAGTTATTAGCCAAAATAACAGTTAGTGAACTTTGATATAAATTGTATGCGTATTTGACTATATTTCACCTCACACCTTTGAGTAATGTTACATTAATAGGTATATGTTTTGCGAAAAGTATGATATGTAGTATCATAATCATGACTGTAGATAATAAATAATAGTCACAATATAGGTCAACAAAGTAACATTCAGAAACATTCATGTTTTGAGATCAAGATATATTTGCAAGATTCTGTAACCATTATAAAAACAAGTATTAGCAATCCTTTTTATATATGTTCATTTGTATAATGTGCATTTTTAGAAGAAGAATAAAACCCTTTTGGGGTGTAGTTATCCGCGAACCTGATTCAGCAAATGGTTCCACTGTTAATACAACGACGAAGGGTTATGAACGATCAGCTTTGGACAAAGGTAAAAGAAAATTAGTGGCCTATCAGTTTTCTTTCAAACAACCATTTCTATGCAGGCTGCAACTCACGCTTTTCGCAAAACTTGGTGGCAAAAGCACAGGTATGTATTGTATTTTTAACATCGGTTGTTAACAAGGGGATGTTATAATTGCCTTTTTCTCTCAATGTTATAGAGAACTAAACAAGGGGATGTATGGAGATCTTTTTGACCCATTAGTAGTAAACAGCAGATGGTATATCAAACTTTGAATCTCATATTTATATCACTATAATACTAACGTGCATGTCCATTATAACACAACTGATGGAGGAGTATCTTATCCTTTGCACATGTATCTTACTTCTATGCTATTGGTCTATAGTTCACAAACATTTGTTTACTTCCCTTCAATTCTTCATTGTTTATGTGATTCATGGTCACTGATAGAGCTATCAAAAAAATCACTCGAGGGATCGCTCTGGCACAAGGTGGTTCATGTAGATACCAAACCTGATTGCATTAATATGTTCACTCTTTTGGTCATTTCCCCTTGAAACAGATTCCTCCATCGTTGGACCGGTATCATGTGTCACAGTGATAGAATGTCACACTTTTTTTCAAGTGTGAAATTATTTGGTAAGGTGCTCATTCAACTATGAAGTTTCTAGATCTTTGGTTGCTTGCCAAGGTGCCCTTTTGGTCGTCCGTTGTAGCAGTACAATTTTTGAATTGATCAAACCTGTTCTAAGGAAGATTGACGCTATGCAGGTTTAATATTTTGTTTACACATTGTTCATTCAGCATTTTGGCTATTTCACTTACTTCTCTTTATTTATTAGTTATAGGGATGTACTGCTAGAAAGGCAAACGCTCGGGTTGAAGTGGAGAAATCATTGAACATTCGGCTTCAGTTCAACTGTCCTTTTTCCTGAAAAGATTAATAATACTTTTTGAGCTTTTTGGGTTTCTTTTATTGACGAGTATTGTTTAATAATTCTCACTCCAGACACGTATCCTTTATTCCTGGATGATGTTTAGTAAGGGTGGTTTTATGGGTGGCTTTGGTTATTTGTGTTCAAAAATATGAAAGAATTACTAAATAATGTTGTTTAGTAACTGATCTATTTATTTATTACTGGAATATTTGTTATTTATTTTGTGAATCCCAAAAGACTCACATCCAGAGATGTTGGAGACGATGAATATTATGATGATGATGAAAAAATTGGGGCTGAGATAAGTATTGTTAAAAGTCTTTTGAATATTGTATTAGATGGCAGTCCGTTGGTCAGGGCTGAGCTTGCAGTAGGTATGTTTCCATAGAGCCGTATATGATGCTATCTTTGGAAAGTCATATAACGCCATGATCCTAATGCCGAGCTTGCAGTAGGTATGTTTCCATAGAGCAATTGGTAGTCCGTTGGTTAGGGCTGAGCTTGCAGTATGTATATATGTTTCCATAGAGCTATTGGTACGATAAAGTATCAGGTCTTTGGGGAAAGGTATTAATTCAGTCGATTTTTTTTATATTGGTAGTACAGGTTTGGTTCCATAAGTTGGTTACAAATCAGTTAGCTGATTCGTGTCTTTATCATGAAAAAGATGATATGTTTTCTCTGGATCTGAAAGCAAAAGTTATCTGTTTGTTGGATCAGAAAGCAAAACTACAAGGTCGATTTTCTATTTGGAATGGTCTTATGGTTTTGACACCTCGGTTAAAGGGCATTGATACATCAGTCATCCACCATGGAAATCATTTTTTCATTAAAAGGAGGAGTGACGAGACCTATAATCCAGAACTACTAGCGAGTCCACTGGACGATATGAATGAAATTGCAACTCTAATTCCTCACAGAGATAAGTACCTCTAAACGTTCATGTTTATATTATATAAAGGGCGCACTATTTTGTGAGAGGAAATCTGCCAATATCAGTTAATAATTAGTACTATACATATAAGTATACTTTCACATGGAACTCACCATAAAAGGAAACTCTTGCATTTCTCTATGGGGCATATGGAATAATAAGGGGTTGTTTGGATGTGCGTTTAAACCGAATATCACAATAATCAGTTTTGGGTCTTTGGGTAGTGGTTATAATTATGGAGAAACATGTAATAAGTTGTACAGAAAATGATTATTGACATGAATGTATAATTACCTACTTACCTCTAACTTTAATCAACTGGTTATCTAAATATAATTGAGTTTTAAGTCCAGTCCATGAGTATGGAATGTTCAATGTTTACATTATTATGAACTGGTGACTAAAGTATGTTGTAAACCTTTTCAACAGGGGGTTGCTAAAAACTTGTCACCGGCATGCACGAGTAAGCTCAACCAAACTTCAGTAAGTAATCAATATAATACATCTGATGGGTAGACGTGGCATTTTTAACATTTTTATTATAACATTTATTTAAAGCTCTCAAAAATATTTATAAAGTGCATGGTAAAAGAAGCTAAACATGTCGGTGGGTCAACCAACCCTGCTCATTTTGGCCTTATTTAAAAATTCACACATTCTTACCTGTTACCAGACCCGCCTGTATGGCGATACCAAAGGTAAAAAATGTATGATAACATTCAAGAAAGATTTTCTAGGACGACCTACACTATTCCTATTAGACTTATAATTTATATATGATTTCACTTGACTTAATTTTAGTTTATAATCTATACAAAGTAAGTGCCCTTTCTATTTGGTTAATAATTCATTAACATGTTGAAATTATGACCGAGAATCAGAAGTATAACAAGTAATTATATCATCATTTTTATCTTCACTATTTCATGCTCACTTAACGTATACTCTTGACTAATTGTTGCTCCTATTATTCAGATTGGTGACGCTGCTGGATGATATCATGGATGGTAGTCGAATTTCAATATTTATGGACACTAAAAAGGGTTGTGACCAAATTACATGTCAACTCAAGATGGATGGTTGGCCCGCTTGATCAATTCATGGAGATGAAAGTCAAGCAGAGAGGGATTGGGTTTTACCGGAGTTTAAAGCTGGTAAAATTCTGATAATGACAGCAACAGACGTTGCAGCTCCTAGGTTAGGTAAGTTTAGCGCAAAACCGCATAATCTTTTTGCGATTACATTGCTGATATGATTATGAATTACTTGCAGATGTGAAGGACGTGAAATATCTTTTTCTTTGTGTGGTTATAATGACAGACTATGGGAGCCAAATTGAGTGTGAGTAGGAAAAAACATAACGGGTAATGGGTACTGTTCTGTTTTAACCCATTAACCGACCAAAATGTTTTGACACATACACTTTGTTTATGATTGCTTGAACGTAAAAGTAATGCCAAACACTCCCAAAGTAACTGCCATATAATGAAAGATCATACATGTTTAATTAGAAATTTGTTTTGCAGGTTAGTGGCCTTCCTGGGCAAATGACTTGGATTCGAGACGACATGTCATGTTTCAATGGTAGGAATATACGGGAGGCTGCTGACAATAGGTGTGTCCAAATTAGTCTATAATGCTAAAAGTTGTTGACCAGCTCAGGCCCTCTAAGTTGTCGTCTAGCCACAGTTCACTTAGGGCATAAAGACAACACACAAATACAGTACGTTGCAAGGTCTCATTTGGATCACGTGCCATTTTTTTAAAAACACGAAGTTGTCGGATCATCCAAAAGTAGTCACCAGTGGTCAAAATTCAGGTATTATCAAACGGAGTATTAAGTAAACATACCGTTAATAGAGTTAATGGTCAACTATAACAACAATGAAGTGTAATATGATGGTGTTTGGGATCGCTTATTTTTCTGCTTGAAAACATTAATAGAAAAGCAGTTTAGGATTCAACATTAACAGAAAAACTGAGTCATAAGTTGAGAAAAAATGATTCTATATTTATTCGTGTTAAGGAAGAACTTGCCAAAGAATGTGTAGCCAGTGGTACAATACCAGCTCCACGTGGTATAAATGGAAGCAGTCAAAGCAGCCAAAGAAGACGGGTAAAAGAGTATTGAAGATCATGTTCATGAAAAAGAGTAATGAAGCAATTTAGTTACACGGAATTTTTAGGAACTACTATTTGCTTTTTTTTTTTTTTTTTTTTTTTTTTTTTTTTTTTTTTTTAAGGTCGTCTTTTGACTTCAGTTTATATGTATGCTGTGTCCGCTGACTGTAGACTTTCTAAAGAATGCCCACATTCAGATGATAAACAAAGTGAGGAACTCGGAAGAATATTAACTTTAGAGCTTATGCAAGTCAAGTTTTTGTTCCAAAATAAAAGGACTCAAATAAAGGTACTTCTAACACAAAAAACACATAACTTTATTGATACGGGAACTCCATTGTATACATTCAGATATGGATACTGATGTTAGGGGTCACAATACAGTTTAGATCCTTTAATATAGGCACTTCTAACTTGGTCACTTTATAAACCTCTTCTCATTTTTGTAAACAAGATTGCTATTCTGGAGAAACACCAAGGAGAGGAGGACGTCATCGGAAATGTTAAACCCATAGACACATGTATTGTTCTCTATTCATTGCGCTAAATCCTATATAACGTCTAATTTTATCTCATCTGCTAATGGCATCAATGTTTATAGTTCTTAATAAAACAACTAATTAGTATAACACCACTAATTAGCCTTTATGTTTGGAATTGGTTAAAGCAATTTCTTACATATGGTTTGTTCGGGATAGATTTTTATAACTGTGATGAGGCGAAAAATGATCCGTTTTTAGGGGGTCATTTAAGCCGGAATTTGAATTTATTTGATCAAATAATGCCCTAAATCGTTCCTTTTGTGATTTTAGGTACTTTTGGAGTGACTTCTGGAAAATGAAGCATTTTGGACGTTTTTGGAGCATAAAAGTGAAGAAAACAGCAAAGTCTTAATTTTCCTTGCTGGGAACAGTACCTGACGGCGTCACCAACTTCTTAATGACGACGTCAAGAGGAAAAACAAAAGGTGAAGAGGATAGAGTCCATGACGGTCCAGAATGTTTTTGCACTAGGGCATGACGGCGTCACGCTAGGCCGTCATGGTCCCTTAACACGTGACGGCCCAGAGAAAAATCACTCTTGATGGCATCAGATCTGGATCTAGGCAATCCGATTTTATTATGGGCGGCGGGTTGACGGCGTCAGAATTTTCTTCTTGACGCCGTCACCTTGGAAAATCTATATATAGTTTTGTAATTTTCATTCATAAGAGGAGGACAATTTTAGGGACGACTTGAATAAACCCTAGCACGATTTTATCAGTATTTTCAAGGGTTTTCACCCCTTTAAACCTTTCATGTTCAATTAAGATAAGTATCCTTTCAATTCATCCAATATGTCTATGTGTTGTTTGAATATATCTTACGCTTGTCTTGATTTTAACATGCTAGGCTAGATCTCTTGTGTGTTTGCTTAGATGTAATGAAACCTAGATGTTGATTATAGGTTGATTGCTTGTTTATAGTTGTTATGGATGAATGATTTCGATGTTAGGCTTAAGAAAACTGGCAGACTTCCATAGTGTAACTTGCTTGAACGTCTTAAGAAACATGAACCAATGCGTACTAGGTTTTTATGGTTGTATTTAATGCATGAGCGAATTCTAGTGATCCCATATTAGGAGCTTCTTGCAGGCTCGACATAGGAGTGAAGTAGGAGCTTATAGAGTTGGGGAAGTACGTACGCCACCCCACGATTGGTATTAAGAAATATAACCCGTCATCCACGCAACTATAACAAACTATCAACCTGTAAAAGATATCTAGGGAGTAATGAAATCTAAGTAAACACAACTTTCCCATTTATTGTTCACACCACTAGTTTACTTAGCTTTATTTTTATTTATTTTATTTTATTTTGATTGCATCTTAATTATTGGGTTAGTTGATTAGCAACTAATTCCGCCCACTCCTCTAAAACCCGAGATTTTTACTTGCTTTTCATAAAATATAAAAATACAAAAAGAATCATCCCTCACCTCTAGACCTAGTTTTTAGGCTTTCTAATCCTAGCGACACTATTCTTGAGTTGAACGATCAATCCCCCGGTACTTGTCACTATACTATACTACAACGATCAGGTACACTGCCTGGTGGGGGTTGTAAGCTTCTCGAGATCCCTCGAGAGGTAAAGCCTGGTGCGATTCCCACGCATCAAGTTTTTGGCGCCGTTGTCGGGGAATAGTTATTATCTAGGTTAGAATTTCTTTTTATTAGGTCTACTTGCTAGATTCCTTTCTAGTAAGATTTTATTTTTATTTTTAGGTTTCCTTTAGTCTATCTTTTTCTTCATGCCTTTGTTAGTAAAATAAATTCATTGACTATTCCGTTGACCATTATGGAAAACGTGAATCCACCCCTTTCCCCTAGAGAAGTGGCTTTGTTACGTGAACAAATTGAGAGTGAGATTAGGGAACTTAGGGAGCTTAATAGGTTGATTAATGTTGAGCTCGACCATGCATTTAGTGACCTAGCGACCGCCTTGTATTCAAATAAGGACCTAGGAACTAAGGATTTTGAGGATGTTGTTGAGAAACTTGAAGAAGGGGAGATTGATCCAAAGTTAGATGACTATTTTAATCTATACCCTACTAAGGAGGAGATTGCGTACTATAATAATCTTATTGATAATCCTCGACCTCCTTTCACTAGAATCAAACCTAAGATAAAGAGAGGCGATCCTAAGAATGCTAAGATACCATGTATGATTGGGTATAAATACATTGACAATGCTTACATTGATTTTAAATCCCCAATCAACATTATGTCCTCAAGTGTCTATAATGATATTGTGAAAACAAGACTTGGACCTAGAAGAGATCCCAAATACCCCGGTGGAGTTTGTAACTTTGTCGGGAGAATTAAAGGTCTCCATGTCTTTGTTGGGAACTTTACTTATATCACTGACTTTATGGTTGTTGAAGACTTAGCTAGTGTTATTGATTGTCGCTTATCCCATGTTGTGTTTGGTAAACCATTTGTGGAAGAGTCCAAGTTAGAATATGATGAGATAGAAGGGACAATCCAATTTGCTAGTGACACCGATAGGATCACTTATAGGATGCCTAATAGAATGAAAGAATTTTGTTTTGTGCCCCGATTTGACATGGATAACATTGGTGCTTTCGAGGACATCAATGCAGAGGATAAGAAAAAGGGCATGGACTATGTGTGGGAGAAGAAGAGCCTTTTCTATAAGGATTGCTTGACTCTAGGACCAAAATATAGAGTTGATAAGGAATTTGCCAATAGAATCATAGGATCAATTAAGCAGAAGGTGTTTGGTCTCTATAAAGAACATTTACAATCGGCGGATGAGACCAAGGATGAGGTCACGTAATAGCCCATGACCTTGAGTCTAGCTACAAGACTCGTAAATAAAGAAAAGCGCTTCTTGGGAGGCAACCCATGCTTTGTGTGATTTTTATTTGTTTGATTGTTATTTGTTTCCGTATGCATGTTTTATTTTTATTGTTGGTAGATCATGTTTCAAAACTAAAATGGTGAAAATACTTTATTTTGTCGTTTGGCTTAGTCTTAACTTCATCCAAAGGTATTTCGCAAAAGATAAGTGTAAGGGGAAACCCCAAATATGCTTTTAAGAAATAAAATTGATCATGATTCTCCACAATATTAAATGGACATGTATATTCGTATTTGTTAGAGTCAAATGCTTGTATCGAGTCATAATGATGTTTTGCAGGATTTTCCAGGAAGTAGGACATAAGTTTTTCCAGAAATTTTCCGGAAACTTAACGTAAGGATTTCTACAAATCACTTCTGACGGCGTCAGGAATCAATTCCTGACTGCGTCATGTGTAAAATTCTGGAAATTTTGCTAGTTTTGTTTTTCTAACGGAGTCTTAAAGTTTTTGTTGAATCCCTTTAGTTTTATAAACTCCAGGAAATCTGCAAACATTCATTCCACAAGTATTATATCTTACATTATTTTCTAGGATTTGTTAGTATATATAGATTGCCGCCGATTTTACGCGAGGTTGCCTTGTTTGTTTTCTCAGGTTTAACAGGTTATGTATGACAAGAAGATGATTTATATTTCTGGAAGGGAAGCTTTGATTGTTCATTTTCTTGGAGGAAGATCTAACCTTGTTACCGCACTATCCACACCAAACGAATCAGGGGAGTATTTGATTTCATTCTTTTACCTATTTCACTTTTTCATTCTTTAATTGAACATTGGGGACAATGTTCATCCTAAGTGTAAGGGGAAGGTAAATGATGATACCTTATAGGATACAATTGCACTTGAGTTTGTTTGTTTGATGGTAGATATGTAATAAAACTATGAGAAATACTTGTTAGTGTAATTTTAGCACCAAAATTAAAATTGTTTACAACATTTAGGAGTTAAACTTTAGCCATAGCAAGCGTTTGATGGATAGGATATTGTATGACTAGCACAAAACCGTACCCTTCAAAAAATTTTCCACCCAAATATGTGAGGTTCGCCTTTAGATTTGATAGGAATAGCATTCATTATTAGTGCTTATGAGTGTACCGGTAGCATTTAGATTCTAGAACTTGCGTTAGTGATGCATCCCGAGACCGCTAGTGAGACTGCATTCGTGTAGTAGGATTTACTACATGATAAGAGGCATTAGGATCACCCTTGTGTTAAACCCGTATCATAATTACTTGACCATTTAAGTCATATTACTTGGCTAGTTAAGTCAATTAATTTTTCCCACACCATTAGCGTTTTTCTCATTTTTAGTACACGAAACCCCTAGTACACCCCTCCGAGCCTATCTTTTCGTTTCTACCTTTAAGCATCTTACTTAAAGGAAGAATTTGTTACACCCCACTTAAATGTACACCCAAATCGCCTTAGCCTTCCGTGTATGCACTCATCTTTAGTGCATTATTGTTATATGTTTAAACCCTTAGTTAATTATCTAATTGATTACATGGTTGCTAAGTCGAGTCATATCCTTGTACATATTGTTTTGGGACGATTGGGACTCATGGGTAAAGTACTTATGTTATGGAGTAATAGGGAAAAACATCATATTATTACCCCCATATGTGCGTTTATCTTAAAAGTACTCCAAGTGTTTTGATTATCTTGATTCGAGTCATTAGATTAGTTTATTGTAAAGTATGTAAAAATTCAAGTGTAAGGGGAATGTTCATTCCCTATGATGTATTATTTTGGATGGTAGGGTAAGAGTGTATGCAAAAAAAAAAAAAAAAAAAAAAAAAAAAAAAAAAAAATTGAAAAAAAATTAAAAAGAAGAAAAAAAATATATATATAAAAAAAAAAAAAAAAAAGAGAAAAGAGAAAAAACATACGGACTACCATCCCGTTTCATTCTATGTTTGTTTTATGTTTTTGTTATTTTTCATTTATTAGCTTAAGTCGAGTCTAGTCTTGGCTTAGCAATGCCATATTGTACATGTAATTAACCAAGATGATTAACTCGCCACCAGTAAAGATTGCCTTTATCCAACAAAACCGTGTATTCCATATCCCTACACCTAACGTTATAACCCTTTGAAAGACCTCTTTGATAGTTTATCCTAGGTGCTTACGCCATGTGGTGGATGTTTGATCCTTTCCCAAGCCTATGGTAATCTATTTTGCTATGACAGGTAGTGAGAGATATTTTCCATTTTCATATTGTGTTATATACTTTATTACACCCGAGAGATGTGAGTATCTAAACACTATTTGTGAGGTGCTAGTATATGACCTCCGTGCTTGTCTTTGGTCTTTAGTGGAACGATTATTTGTTATAATTACTTTTATATTAGTGTTAAATGACCCCTAACTTGTATTTTGATTAGAATAAAAGTGCATTTGCTTGAGGACAAGCAAATCTCAAGTGTAAGGGTATATGATGAAGCGAAAACTGATCCGTTTTTAGGGGGTCATTTAAGCTGGAATTTGAATTTATTTGATCAAATAATGCCCTAAATCGTTCCTTTTGTGATTTTAGGTACTTTTGGAGTGAATTCTGGAAAAGGAAGCATTTTGGACGTTTTTGGAGCATAAAAGTGAAGAAAACGGCAAAGTCTTAATCTTCCTTGCTGGGAACAGCACCTGATGGCGTCACCAACTTCTTAATGACGGCGTCAAGAGGAAAAACAAGAGGTGAAGAGGATAGAGTCCATGACGGTACAGAATGTTTTTGCACTAGGGCATGACGGCGTCACACTAGGCCGTCATGGTCCCTTAACACCTGACGGCCCAGAGAAAAATCACTCTTGACGGCGTCAGATCTGGATCTAGGCAATCCGATTTTATTATAGGCGGCGGGTTGACGGCGTCAGAATTTTCTTCTTGACGCCGTCACCTTGGAAAATCTATATATAGTTTTGTAATTTTCATTCATAAGAGGAGGACAATTTTAGGGACGACTTGAATAAACCCTAGCACGATTTTATCAGTATTTTCAAGGGTTTTCACCCCTTGAAACCTTTCATGTTCAATTAAGATAAGTATCCTTTCAATTCCTTCAATATGTCTATGTGTTGTTTGAATATATCTTACGCTTGTCTTGATTTTAACATGCTAGGCTAGATCTCTTGTGTGTTTGCTTAGATGTAATGAAACCTAGATGTTGAATTATAGGTTGATTGCTTGTTTATAGTTGTTATGGATGAATGATTTCGATGTTAGGCTTAAGAAAACTGGCAGACTTCCATAGTGTAACTTGCTTGAACATCTTAAGAAATATGAACCAATGCGTACTAGGTTTTTATGGTTGTATTTAATGCATGAGCGAATTCTAGTGATCCCATGTTAGGAGCTTCTGGCAGGCTCGACATAGGAGTGAAGTAAGAGCTTATAGAGTTGGGGAAGTACGTACGCCACCCCACGATTGGTATTAAGGAATATAACCCGTCATCCACGCAACTATAACAAACTATCAACCTGTAAAAGATATCTTGGGAATAATGAAATCTAAGTAAACACAACTTTCCCATTTATTGTTCACACCACTAGTTTAATTAGCTTTATTTTCATTTTTGTTATTTTATTTTGATTGCATCTTAATTATTGGGTTAGTTGATTAGAAACTAATTCCGCCCACTCCTCTAAAACCCGAGATTTTTACTTGCTTGTCATAAAATATAAAAATACAAAAAGAATCATCCCTCACCTCTAGACCTAGTTTTTAGGCTTTCTAATCCTAGCGACACTATTCCTGAGTTGAACGATCAATCCCCCGGTACTTGTCACTATACTATACTACAACGATCAGGTACACTGCCTAGTGGGGGTTGTAAGCTTCTCGAGAGGTAAAGCCTGGTGCGATTCCCACCCATCAAACTGCATAATTACTTCTTATTGATTCTGCGTATATAGTAGTTATTAGAGATTTTGTTAATAATATGACTTATATTAAAGTTGTTTAGAGAACTACTATATCACAAAATTTAATTGAAAAAAGTCCATCCCTAGAATGAATTCCATGTGTGAAGGATCAATTTAATAGACATGCTACAAAATCATTACTATCTAACGGGTCAAATGGTTATAATAGCTAAAAATGAAACAGGTCTAAAACTTTTAAATTGTCTACGATACAATTCGTATATATACGCTATATCATAACATAGCTTATCAAAAACATGTTTAGCACTTATAGCATTAAGAATACAAGATTGATGTATATAATAGTAGCAAAACAACTTTTGTATTAACCTTATACATGATCACCTGAAGGGATTTGCCTTGCCCAGTAGGAGCTCACTTTACCTCCCATTATTTCGGGTTAAATTGGAACTTAAGTTTTCATGACACGCTGACACTTAGTTTCTAGCAAGGTCCAGCAAGTAAAGCTCTTCATTAGAATAGAGTATCTGTTACGATACTAATTCGAGTGTATAAAACCTTTTAATTCACTTTATCATAGGAAAGTTAGATCAGTAGTACTACTGTACTATAAGGAAGAGTTCGAGAACCTATTGCGAGACATCAAAACCATTGCATCTTTTGTCCTACATAAATAAATAACTTAATGATTTTTTGCCAGGGTGCTATGGACCTGTTAATTCATGTATACAACTATACAAGGAAGAGTTCAAGAACCTTGGAGGTCATTTTATTGATGTCCAAAGGTTAGTGTGTAATGTATCATTTGTAATCCTTTTTTTACACTTTATATGCTTTGTCCAAAATTTATATTCCCCAACCTCAAGTACTATTGGCGCCATATGAAAATGTATTTAAGCATCTTTGTATGCATATGTGAATGTATATGTCTACATGAATGTATCCATCGATTTAATATTCTTAGGGCTACCCTTTGCTGATCATTAGTATATATACACTTTTTTTTCTATTTTTTTTGCTGAAGTCGTTAGTTGTTACTTTTTTAGTGGAAAGGGGCAATAAATTTGCAATAGGGAGGGGCCAAAGTCAAAGCGAATTATTGATGTTTACTTTAGCCAACTCAATGAGCAATCAAACAACCAACAGCTGGACCCATGTATGAGGTTTATGGTTGGTGATGTTATCAATTTATGATTGAAAAACTGGATTCCAAGGCGGGGAATAGGTAATATTATCATGGAAAATCATTAAAGTAGTCTAATAATATGAGTTTATACTAAAATAACTCTCGATGTGTGTTGCAGATTAGAATATTCACAACGCGATCTTCAACTTTCATTCTCATAATGACTTTCTTGAGGCACTACATAAATCATTTTTAGATATTTGATCTTATACCATTACTTCCTAATCAGTAGCATGGGTACCATCTCTATCGACAAGTTATTATGGGTCTTTTTGACTATGGTAAAATGGGTTGGGTTGTATTGTGTTAAGGGGAAAGATTGTAACGCAAAGCAAATTTTACTAACTTCAAAATCTGTAGTTTTCACCGGTTTTAATGGTAAACGATAAACACAAACAGTTTGGCAAACATTAGTACTATTCTTAAAAATATCTTTATATGATAAACACTTTTTTAGCAACTTTATTTAGCTTAAATGTTGAGGGTTTTATGATTGTATAAATATTTAATCCTTGCAGATATCATTCCATTTTGGTCTGATTAATTAGACATATGTTCTTAAGGTATGTATTCTTTAGTGATGGAGCTTTACATTACGCACAACATTATACTACGTGGAAAGACTTTTAGTGTATGTGTTGAATATTATGGTGTTAGAGTTAGTGGACAAATAGAGGATATTATTGCTATTAACATGGTGAGTAGCTAGGTACGAACCATTGTTAGAAGATGAAGTTAAATAAAACATAGAATGGCCAAGAGAGCTGTAAAGGTAATACTTTTGACTAAGATATTGTAATACACAAAATAAGAGTTGGTAATTTCCTCGAGGAGACACTAAATAGGGAAGTTTACACTATTTCGAAGTACTACATTGAATGTAATTAGGCGCTTTTGTAATTAATTTCAAATCAATTTGGCCAACAACTCTATTTCAGCTTTTGGTGAATCATACTCTTTTGACATAAGTGTTGGCGGGCCAATTTTCCACATGTCCACTTTTCAAAACATTCTTAACCACCCTTCTTACGCTATACAAAAATATGTCAATGATAATTATAAGTCATGGCCGCCCATCGGGCGGCTTATATGCCCGGGAGGGCTTATAAGTCATGCCCGCCCATTGAGCGGGCTTTGAAGTCTAGTGTATATATATATATATATATATATATATATATATATATATATATATATATATATATATATATATATATATATACACACACACACACACACACACACACACACATATATATATATATATATATATATATATATATATATATATATATATATATATATATATATGAATAGGAATAAAAAGACACAAATTTGGAAGGTTATTAAAGCAAAAACACGAGAGTATGCTGACCAGACAAGAGTTAT
Organism: Artemisia argyi; assembly: GCA_030686995.1. Lineage (NCBI taxonomy): Eukaryota > Viridiplantae > Streptophyta > Magnoliopsida > Asterales > Asteraceae > Artemisia > Artemisia argyi. The sequence goes on from CM060683.1 coordinate 87,776,111, forward strand.
GGCGTAAATCCCTACTCCACTTACGCCGTAACTAGGATTTACATTAGAAGACCAAAAGTCAACACAGTTCAAGGTTACGGCATAACTCCCACATAAGTTACGCCATATATTTTTCCTGACTTAGAAGAATTTCATGGTCCAATAAGTTACGCCGTAACCATTTGTAAGGTTACGGCTTAAACTTGTTAACGAGAGTTCTACGATCGTAACTTTTCTTTAATTTACGACGTAATAGTATTACTATGGACAAGATCGTCTGAGATACTGAAGTTATGATGTAACTAACCCTAGATGTTATGTCGTAACTTACTCGAGGCTATAAATACAAGCCCTAATTATGCATTTTCACATATCCTCTCATCACACAAAAATTAGAGATGACTCAGGGCTTCAAGGAGGACGATATTCAGCAGCATACAAGTCATTTCTAAAGGAGAATTTACGCCATACATTACTTAAGTTTTAGTATTTCATATTACATTTTTGTATTTGATCCAATGTCTTTCATTATGAACTTAAACATTGATTTTTTTGCATGTTTTAATATGATTGGCTAAACACCTTTGGTGTTAGCCTAGTTATGAAATTGTTCTTACTTTGATGTAGTTTTCTCGTTTTCATATCGCTTTATGTGTATGCTTTCTTTGCTTATTCTAGGACACCCTTGTTTTAGTAGCATGGATAGTTAGTTGTATCTAGGAACTAGGAGAATTGATCATAGGACCCTAGTAAAATAAGTTGCGAGTAGTGGTAAGAATTGACCATAGGACTACCACTATCTTGCGTGAGATTTGAACATATGATCACCCTCCGAAAGGAAGTGCTTAAGAAGTTAGGGGGAACCTAAGTTCCAACTGGCCGGGTTCCGTTGCATAAGTCTTAGATCGTAGCGATGCTTAATGACTCTTCCGTAGGGTAAACCCATGAACTCTTGTAATCATTTGGTTACGGAATAGGACACTATGGAAAATAGGCTAGACAAATTGACCCAAGGAGTCTAGTGAATTTAACCCCTATGTAGAGCGATAGAAAACACTAATTAGAATATGTAATCATATCATAACAAGATTAGTAAATAGGCTAGCACATTTCTCTTTGTGGATTATCTCTTTCATTTTAATTTGCTTTCGTTTTATTTCATTTCATTAGTTTAATTAATCAATTCACAAAACTCCCTTTTAAACCAGTGACATTAGAACTTAAGTTAGATCCGCACTTATAACTCTTGGGACGACCTCGGCTTTACCGATTACTTCACTACACACGACCCGGTACATTGCCCGTTAGTGCATTAGGTAGACCTTAGGTACACTAGAATTGTATATATTAGAACATGGTCAAAAATCCTGCATCATTCTCGCATATAAGAATCTAATAATGTAGTCCCATTCTTAACCTTTTATATAGAAATGAAAATACATTTGGGTTGGCCAAATACATTAAGATGGATCAAGTTATTCAAATGTACTGGATGAATACCTGTTATACTCTCATCTATGAATCTAATAAAGTATTCCTATTCTTAATCTTCCATATAGAAATGCAAATACTTCCATTCTTAACCTTCCATATAGAAATTAAAATACATTTGGGTTGGCCAAATACATCAATATGGATCAAGTTCTTCAAGCATATTAAATGAATACCTGTAACACTCTCATCTAAGAATCTAACAAAGTATTCCCATTCTTAACCTTCCGTATAGAAATGCAAATACTCCAATTCTTAACCTTTGATATAGAAATGCAATACGTACATAGCACTATCATCAAAGAATCTAGTAACTTACTCCCATTCTTAACATTCCTTACAGAAATGCAAATAATCCCATTCTACGTTGCCAGGAATTTTTATCTTGTACTAAAGCTCAAAAACTAAAACTTTAAAGTACAAGTTACTTAAACACACCTTTTTTATATTAAAACACAACAGAAGCTTGAATATTTTATAATGGTTATGGAGAGAGGTTTTTAGGTGGGTGATCGATGATTCATCACACTGAATTACAATGCCTTTTATAGGCTAAACGAGAGAGAATAATATGAGAATATGCTTTGGCATCTAGCATATTCCAAAGAATAAACCATGGCATATGCCAAGGAATATTCCAGGCTATTATTAATTTTGAAACATTGGTCGACACACATATAATTTGAAAACGACCCTAACTTTAATAATTATACAAAAGACAATGGACACGTGAAAATAAATTCACGTGCGGGCTCTTCTGGCGTAGGGACAATTATTCACGGGACGATTCAATTTAACTGATTGCAAACAATAATCATCCCACCCGGGGTCCACAATAAAACTTGAATCGTCACTACATTCGTCATCTTTTAAAAGGTAGTCTTGTGCTTCCTTGGGCTTAAATGTTGTTGTGGCCCAATCGTTGTGCAAGGGCTTCTAGTTCGATGAGGATTCTTCGGGCTTCTTTGTTTTGTATTCGCATTGCTTTGACTGCTTCTTATGCTGCTGATAATTTGATGTCCTGGGCGACTAATCTCTATGCATAAGATTTATCCATTATGATTGGGGTTTAGTTGGCCTTGAGTTGGTAGTGCTTGTACATTGCTCCTGGTTCTTCATGCGTGAAGTCTTAGTAAAGATCCTTGGGAGTGGTTGAAAGTCTTCATGATTTCTTTGCAGGTGATCTTCATATTCTCTTGAGAGGCATGACGGGACTGTTGAACTTCATCCACTGAATAAAGGGTTGCTGCTGCTAATTGCTTCATATCTCCTATGCATTCTGCAAAACAAAGATTAACAAGTCTTGAGAGAGAATCAACTAGTGTATTATGTTTCCCTTCTATATGTCCTATGTTAATCTTGACTCCTATTCCTGTGATTGCATCTTCAAACTTGATCCATCTAACCCTTGATGATTTGTTGCTATTAGCTTTGTTATAAAAGCTAATAACGGCTTGGCAATCTATCCTTAGAGTGGCTTCTTATTTATTAAGGTAGTAGATTTTTAGCTTCTCCAGAGTGTTGATGCAGACATTGATTTCAGCATCGATTGTGGATTGGGCTGTTGAGAACTTGCCACTTGCATATGCACAAATTTTCTTTGTGCTCCTTGGACCTTCCTTATTATTTTTCCATTTAACCACTCCTCCCCATTCTTTCGTGCATCCGTCTGTCTCCAAGATGATATAAGCATCATCAGGTGGTATTTCGAGGTCTGGGAGCTTTTGAACTTACGTTTTGAGTTTTATGACTAATTCATAACTAGAGGGCTTCAGTCTGTTATCTCCATGAGCATTCGTCTTTTCCTACAGTGGCCTTAGGAGTATCCCGAGTTTTGGGATATGATTACGAGCATAATTAAGTGTAGAACCGTAGAGGGGGTGAATACGGTTTCTTTGGCTTTTTAGATGTTTAAAAACATTAAGCCAAAGAGAACACCAAGTGGTTGTACAATAATCTAACAACCACTAACACAACCAAAGTATATAAAGCAAGTAAGAACACAACGATATATGCTGGTTCGGGATGGGGGTTTATATCATCCGTACGTCTAGTTGCGAATCCGCGAATCCGATACTATTCACTTGTATAATCCTTTCGGTGGACTACAAACCATTACAATTCACTCCACCGTTCATAGAGTTTGTTTTAAATAAGTTAAAAGGCCTTTAAAGAATGTTCACACAGCAAAGACATTGTAAATCCACTCAGTTGCAAATCCCACCCATACAACACTTGCAACCTGTGTGTTCACAACTCACTGCTAAAAGATAGTACATATTATAGTCAAACACACAAATAGTTTTAATAGTTCACATAATTGCACTTAGTGTTGCTCCGTTTATGTTGGGAGACTTTTAGACTAAAATGCACATTCTTGGAGCCTCTTCCCAAAGATTACTGCTAGTCACTAAAATGCACATGTTGGGAGCCTCTTCCCAAAGACCTACTAGGAGCCACTTCCCAAAGATAACTGGGAACCACTTCCCAAAGACTACTGCTAGCAACTAAATTAAATAACACAATTAAGTATAATGCATTCAAGAATAACACAAATAAGTTTATCATAATCATGTATGTCTGCAATCAAGTATAATGCAATCAAGTATAAATGTTTTGAGTATTTGTACAAGTAAAAGCAAGTAGTTGAACATGTATCTCCACCAAAGAGTTTGTTAAACAAGTATTAAAACGAGTAAAAGTGGGGCTATGACTCACTGTGAGTTGGATGATGTTTAAGGATATAACGAAATCGATGGATAAGCTGGGAAGTCTCTATGCATAACCTAGAAAATGATGTCAGGTCTTAGGTTTGGAATAACGATGCTAAAGTATAAACAAGTCTATATACGTCTTTATATTGATCATGATGTAGTACTTGGTAGTTTTGTGTACGTTTGTTTATGAAATGGTTTTAGTTTGTATATCTCGTACTACCATTTGGGCCATCACAATCCAGAAGTTATGCAGTAAATGTTCGAGGAGCCAGGACACTTTAAATCGTCAATCCACAACTCATCTCGAAGATTTACTCTAATGAACCCCTCACATGAAGTTCCTTAGTGAGTTAGTGTTGTAGTATTCAATATGTAAAACATGTATAATAGTTATAATGATTTCGGTTTAGAAAGCCATGAGATCTTAGCCGTGGCTTTGGTCTTGGCTACCATGGCCTTGAGATCTCAACATTGGCCTTAGCTGCGTTTGTGATCTCAACTCTAGGCCTTTAGGCCATTTGGTTTTCCTTAGCCGTGACAAAAAGGCATAGTTTTATAGGTAATAAAGGGGCTGTTAAGAATTTGAAGAAAAATAGCATTCGTTATGTGTTTTTAGGACTCGGACTTATTTGCAATGGAAGGAAAACGTTGTTCCGGACAACTTTTGTGTATTAACTTTTTGATGAAACGGATCAGAAGGGCCTCGTTCAAAATGGACAGCTTCTTAACAGTTTGCAAATGGCGGTTTCGGCATTTTGGTCTCGTTAACTTCTTTTGATCATATCTTTTGACTCGTTTACTCGTTTTAGGTGATTCAAATTACTACGTTTTCCATGTAAGATCCTCTATAATTCTATATGCTTTTTCAAGTCTATAAGTATATATTTCTAGTCGTTTATCATAGCATGACCTACTAGTTTACTTGATTGTTTTCTAAATGATAACATATAATGATATATAAGTTTAGACTTGTTTTAGGCATTTGTACATCACGAGATCAATATAACTAGACATATATAGCATATAGAGCTTATGAAAACATAGCAAGGATAATGAGCATAGGTTTCCTTACAACTTTTGGCCTTATACAAGGGAAACTAAGAACAAGAACACTAGCTTAATTCTTCAACTAAAAACCCTAGCTTCCAATCCTTCAACACAACTCTTGCTAACCCTTGATAACCTTGATATACACCTTGTGAAAAAAACTTCTTAGCTTAGCCCTAGTACCCTTGTATAGCTCCTAATTCAACCATGGAATCGCCAAATAAACACTAGTTTCATGTAAAGAATAACTAGGCCTTTAACTTTGTAGTATAACTTGAATATTGAAATCAAAAGAAGAGTGTTTGTGTTTGTTTTGTGTTGTGAACTTCTATAAGAGGGGTAGGGGTATTTATAGGACCTTGAGGAGGTTATTTTGCACTAAGGTGTGGTCTAGAATGAAACACATGATACATACTTGGTTGTTTTTAGGCCTTAAGTCTTTCTATGGCTTAAAAGGATACACATGAATGCTCTAAATGTTCTATGGCTCTCACCAAGCCACTAAAACCATGGTGATTCACCTCTTGGTCATTCATAATGAGTGGTGAGTGACTAAATAGGTTTCCTTGCTATTATCTTGTTTTACGAAGGTCGTTTAGTCCCGGTAATCGCTAATTGAAAAGTCGCAAAGTTACGAAACTCAAAATCGGGTATCCTAAAAATATGAAACTTATAAAAATGTTAGAACTTATTAATATAACCTATCTTAGCATATTAAATGAGTGATAAGTTTTATTGGGGTGCTTAAAGTCGTAAAAACCTAAAACCGGAATTGTTTAATATCTAGTTAAGATATTTAAGAAGAGAATTTCAACTTGACTTCTCTTAGTGAGATATTTTGTAAGATATTATCTAAATAATATCTAGTTGATGACTAGGTATATGATTAGACAAGGTCATTTAAAATGTACTAGTCAAAAGGTGGTGCGGGTATCGGGAGTGTATAGTAAAAGTGAATAGTGAAAATGAATAGTAACCCAAAAATACGAATTGTTACATCTAATAACTTTTAATTGGATATCAAATGTTGTTAAATCATCTTGCATTTAAACATGATACAACAATAATATGGTGTACATGAAAATCCTTCAGTCAGACTTAGATTTCATTCATGTTCTATCTTTTCAAATATATATATATATATATATATATATATATATATATATATATATATATATATATATATATATATATATATATATAGGCAAGGTTATTTAAAATGTACTAGTCAAAAGGTGGTGCGGGTATCGGGAGTGTATAGTAAAAGTGAATAGTGAAAATGAATAGTAACCCGAAAATACGAATTGTTACATTATCTAATAACTTTTAATTGGATATCAAATGTTATTAAATCATCTTGCATTTAAACATGATACAACAATAATATGGTGTACATGAAAATCCTTCAGTCAGACTTAGATTCCATTCATGTTCTATCTTTTCAAATATATATATATATATATATATATATATATATATATATATATATATATATATATATATATATATATATA